>JAGFNQ010007112.1:0-208557 GCA_024364735.1 Boesenbergia rotunda | reverse complement strand
AGGAAAATGAAAGGCTTCTTTTTATTGAAACAACGCTCGTGTCAGACGAGTGAGATAGATTGTTCTTATCATTTTCCTTGTCTTCGAAGGAAAACTTGCAATTGGCATCTGCAACAAGTGAACAGGAAATGAAGGTCGCGCGCCTTTCATGAGCTATGGCAGCAAGAAAGGCTGCAAGGAACCACTCGAGGCACACAATTGCCGATTAACCTGCTGCTGCATATCCATATCCTTCCTCATTCAGAATCATTGATTTCGATAATACAAATATATTTTACAGCGCAGACAATGATGAACGGTAAGAAGATGAAGTGTGGGGGAAGAGTAGAATGCAAACACAATCGAGTCGCCTGTCTCTGGTCGCTTAACTGTCGCCATCATTAGCTTCATTCGTTGGTACAAAAGTGTAGCAAATTGACAAGTGACCGAGCAACGTGCTCGATGACGATACCGACGGGAGGAAGAACTTCATGGAAGGGCTTCGTGTTCCTTTCTACCTTCGCGGTCTCTGCCTTGGCGCTTGGCTTCGCAGTCGATGGCTCGGGCATCGTCGACAGAAGCGGCAGCCTAGCTCCGCGACTCGGGGATAGCGTCGTAGAAGACGACGAGCGCATGCAACGGCCAATTGACGGCGGCGGTGGAGGAGGAGGAGGAGGCGGGGAGAGAGGAGGAGGCGGGGGTGGCGGCGGTGGGGGCAATGGTGGTGGTGGCGGCGGCGGAGGAGGAGGAGGCGGAGGAACCGGAGGTCGTATAAGTAGTTGGGGATGGGGATGGGGATGGGGGTATGGTTGGGGATGGGGCACTGTAGGCGGCGGAGGCGGAGGTGGAGGAGGCGGAGGCGGTGGCGGAGGGGAAACCCGGAGGAGTAAGCAGAGTAGCGAAGGAAGAGTGGGAATGGCGTCCTACGGCGGTGGGGGGCGGCGGCATAACTACAGCTCGAGCTTGTACAGGGTCGGGGAGTACGCGCGGTGCTCCGGTAGGGGGCGGTGCGGCGGGATGAAGCTTCTCTGCCCCATGCACTGCGACGGCCCCTGTTTCTATGATTGCCAGAGCAACTGCAGGGCTCATTGCCGGTTCCAATGACTCCAACGCCGCAGTAGCGACTCTACCATAAATAACTTTTTCTTTTTTAATTTTAATTTTAATTTTAATTTTAATTTTGTTTTTTTTCCTTTGCGCACGAACTTAATTAATTAGTGTTGATGAGTATTTATGCTTGTATTATCAAGGAGACTAATTGAGAGAAATTTGATATGCTTAATGATTAAATTTTATCAAATCACAACACTCAATAATTTATTTGTTTTTTGATTTATACTTTATAGAGAATGTTTTCATCGGAAATCATTTTTTCAATCAAATATCGAACAACCCAACAACATCAAGGCTAATGTCCAATACAAGTCACGGCTCGACGTACAGCAGACCGATCTGCGCTGGGCCCGGCCCGATCAAACTGCTGCATGTAAGTTGATTTGAGAGAAGAGAAGAAGAAAAAATACATGCGTCAACTTCACTGTCGTGTCGGTGCCGGTCGCGCCGGCGAATTTATTTTACCAGCGGGCGACGCTGTATACCGACGGGGTTTTCCCGGCGCGAAGGTTGCGAGCCCGATTTCCCGGTGCGGAGTTGGGACGCCGTCACGTAAACGAAACAGAGGCAGGGGAGCTCTTCGAATTCGTCGCCATGATCAACGCGAACTGCCCCTTGGCCGAGTACGAGCACGGACGAGAGTCCTACTCAAGGCACCAAGAGGAGGTAATGGTTCTTCAATCACCTCCTCGACGGACGTCGAGGAGGGAGAAGCACTGCAGGCTCTTACGTCATTGCCCTTTATAGTAAAATTTTAGTCAAGAAGAATCTGAAGTCATAGATCTTTTATCTGACTTTTTAATCTATTGATTTATATAAATGAAATTAATTTATATATCGAATTAGAAAATCATAATTAATCAATACACCCAAAAATAAATCAACAAACAAATTTGTTGATGGTGTCGGATATTCATTGTAGTTTAAATCAAAATCGCCATTAATAGAATCTGAATGCCCTCCGGGACTACTTTGTCAATCTTGTTGTTTTCTGTGCTAAAAACTAAGAAATGGAAGGGTATTGACTGAAGCAGTACCATATATCTTTGTGTAGGTTTTGGCCAACAGAACCAACCCAACAAGGTCTCCAATCGACGCTCGTCTCTTCCTTCTTTCCATCCGGTTTCTCTGCTCATCTCTTTAGCTTCATTTGGGGTTTTGATCATGGCAGCGGTCTGATACTCTCGTTTCTAGGGCTGCATCACGCTTCTATTTGAAACCGCACTCCCTTTTTCCCCTTCATTTTTGGTTCTCATTCTTCTGTTCAAGAATCACTCTTTGTTGGCTATCAAATCTTCGACTTTGTGCAGGCAGGAGCCTAAAAATCTGATCTTTTGATGCCCTCTTCCTCCTTTTCTTATTTCATCGTCAGATATGGAGGAAATGGGGAGATTGTAGTGGCGGAGACCTGATGTTCGTATAAGGTCAGTTTTCTCAACTGAAAAATGTCGTTTTGTTTCTCCTTTGTTTTTTGCTTCCGAAAATTAATGAGATCGTGGAATCATTTAAGATGGTCGATCAACGTTGAATGATTTCGCCTTTTTGTTTTTGTTTGGCACTGGTTGTAAGTCGGTTCATCGGCTTTCATAGATTTTGACCAATCTGTGTATCACTTTGTTTACTGATTGGCATACATAGAATCTGATCGATATTATCACTTTGTTGATTAGTTCATTTTGTAATTCCTGCGATCCATCTTCAGTTCCTGATTGTTTATTCATATGAATCAAATCTCAGCGATCCGTCTGCAGTTTACCTCTGTGAAGCTTAAGTTGACTTTTAGATGTTTGATCTGGGTAAAAGATCGTCCGCCAAAATCTTATATTCTCCTACTTGGTGGAGATTGGATTTTGTATCATCTCTTCTGCATCTTCTATCAGTTTATACACTTTCTTATCAGCTATTGTATAAATGCAAATTAATTGCTTGACTAAACTGGTGCTAGGAAACCAAAGAGCTCTTAGATAACTGCATCTGATTGCTTTCTCAATCCTTTTTTTCCCTTTTGCAGAAAATCATATAGTCCAAGTGTTGCTGGTTTAGGGTTGATGGGTAGAGGTAGGGGAAAGGGTAAGAAATTGACCCTGCCCACTTGTAATGAGGAACCAAAAAGTGGTGGTGAAGAGGTTCTCCCTGCTTATAAGAGGAAAGAAAGGCCTCAAAAGCCTTTGAAGGATGACATGGATGAAGACGATCTCGAACAAAATGAAGAAATAGAAGATGAATCAAAGCTTAGCGCACTAAATAAAGAGGTTAAGGTCCTAACTGTGGTGAATGGGAAGAAGAGGAAGAGGCTTTCAAAAGCAAAGGAGAACTCTGAGTTGCTGAAAACAGAAAATGGTACTGGATCAGAATCTAAGGAACACTCACCTAGTTCTAATGGTTTTCGACGTGTTGGGAGCCGGCGGAAAAGTAAGCCTCATAGGGCTGCTGAAGCTGGAGTTGAGTGCAAGTGAGAATTTCTACTGAGACCTTGTATCTTTCCAGTTTCAAATGTGGCTGAGAGCTGTGATCCATGGTGGTTCACTTTTTTTATTCCACATTTTAAGTTTTATGCTGTTAATCATAACTTGATTTTAAATACTAGCTATACTTTGTAATTTTCCATGCTAATAGAGCTGGATGCAAGCTTTACTTGAGTGGTTGCGTGCTTTTTTCCTGAGAATCTCAAAAATGAAGTTTTTCTTCTTCTTCTTGTTATCTGTTTCATATAATTGTCTTCTTTACCATTGAATACTCAATTTCTTTCATTGGAACACTTGTTATTGTCTTGGTTTTATTTGTCTGGAACATTCTGCAATTGCTCAATTCTTGTGTCGTAGTGAATTATATGTGTGTTTCTGTTGCAATTCACCTCTTTTCTGATACCTCTGATGTTTTCATTACTGTATATATTTGATCCAGCAGTTAGGTTAACACTGCAGCATGTCTTTACTATGTCGCCATGAAGCTAATTGATGTTTTTGTCTGACATTTCGTGCTCGTGTCGATTGGTACACTCTTTGGAACAAATAGTGTCTTGTTTATTTGGAATTTGTTTCTACTTTGTTGGAGACGCTTCATTCTTGAGTATGCATGCCTTTGCTGATTCGTGTGAAATGAAAGAAGAATGCTACACTC
This sequence comes from Boesenbergia rotunda, assembly GCA_024364735.1. Taxonomy (NCBI): domain Eukaryota; kingdom Viridiplantae; phylum Streptophyta; class Magnoliopsida; order Zingiberales; family Zingiberaceae; genus Boesenbergia; species Boesenbergia rotunda. The sequence continues at coordinate 204,345 of JAGFNQ010007112.1, read as the reverse complement.
ATCAGGTTCCCCTTTTCCTTCTTGCTCTGTCACTATTAACTTGATTCCAAACAGTGTCCTTACATTGTTTCTAGGTCAAAAGGATCTTTCATTGCAAATAGAGCTGGATCTCCCTACATCTTGTTAGATCCGACATTGTTTTGATTCCTTTGTTTCTATTGTGGATCAATGTAGTTAGACAATTAGCTGAGAGAGGACTCCATCTCTGTGGAGTTACAAACTTTTCATTAAATGCACGAATTGATTCTTCCAACGTATAGTCCTCTAGCATCAAACCATAGTGCTCTCGGGTAATGGTGTAGCGGCAGGACGGCTAATGGTTATTTTAGGCATTCGCCATTCAATTCCCATCTATGATATATTTTGTAAGAATTTTTCTTCCAAATAGAATGCGAATCCTGAGACGTTGGGTTTCTGGACCGTCCGCTGCGAGTGCTTCCTGATAGACTCCGACGGTCGGTGAAAATTTTCCGTGCAACTGAACCGATTGTCCTAGATTTGTTTACTATCTGATTCATTTTTTCTTTTTTTTTTCCAGGATCAAATCATAGTGATCTGTTAATTCTCATTTACTGGAACTTGATAATAGTTAGGTTGTTTGTACCTGATTCAAAGTCCAAACATCCTTGGAACATCATGATGGTTTCTGCAGCTGCAGAAAAATTGCAGACGGGTGGATGATCAAACTTGACTGGTTTCAGACTCATTGACAAATTTGCTTTGGCTAAATCAGACAGATACTTCAGGCGGATTAGATGGCAACTATGGCTAGTAGTGTAAGCACAGATTTCTGACGCAAAACAAATCACATGCATTCTTAATAGTATATATAAGTTTAATAGCATTCTTCACGGGCACAGCTTGTGTCAGAGAAGGGCCAATTGGCTGGTGTACTAATTATTGATTAGAGAAAAGTTAAATGATCATAATCTTCTTTTAACTCTGTTGAAGCTGGTAAATTGTAACACTGTTTGTGGCAAAGATGGAAGAGATGGAGACGAGGTTTAGGTGGACTAAAACACTGCAGAAGATTGGATCATGATATTTTATACTTGGAATTCATGACTTTTGCTTAATCAGAATGGTACAAGAACAATTAACTCTGAGTAGTCATTGCAGTCCAAAAGTTTGCTCCTTGGAAACTACAAAGCAAACGTTCTTTTTCGGTTGTCTTCTAGTGGCAAACGATAATGATTTCACTATTTTTTTTTTAAATAAGAACTTGGAGTAAAGCTGATTGAAGTACTAAGCAGTTTTTTGACAGGAAGAATAAAGTCTGTCTCTACTCAAATAGCAAGTTGCTTTTTCCATGTTTGAAAAAGTAATGTGTGTTAAGAGGAATTTTTGTCTGAGAAACTAAACTGATGTATGTCAAAAGAAAATTTAACTCTTCCCGTCTTCATATTTTAAGCCTGCATATGGATGACTAGCTGTCATTCTATCTGTATTTATTCTTCTTGTGTTTAGTGATTCTTCACCTACATCATATTAATTGGATTTCTACAAAGATTGTTTAGACTCAGGTATGGATGTAGATTAATATAGGTTTAGAATACTTTGTTTAAAGGTGATTGTTATAATATATTATGTGCCACCAAGGTTGATCCTAATATTTTTGGACATGAATCTAATTTTTAAAAAAACCTAAATCATAATGTGTGTTCATATATATATATATAAAGTGTCATAGTATATATTTTTAATTAAATCACTAAATTAAAGACAATATAAAAATTAAACAATTCATAATAGTTAAAATATTTCTATTATAATCAAATAATAAGATAAACATATTTAAAATGACTACTAAAAAATCTGTCTTACTATTTTAAAGTTAAAAATATTAATCAAGTATGTAGAATTAAGTTGTTCAATAATTTTTTTCAGTTAATTATTCAATGTTTATTGTGACATGGTTGATTGGAATTTTTTTTTATGAATTTTAATTTTAAGAAACAACATTCTATACTTGTTATTATAATCGATATAGTCAATAAGATTGTATAAGCAAAGTGATTATTTGAAAAACATCTATCCATTTTCTTCAAATACTTTTTAGTGCCAATCTCATTCTCATCCAATTCATTATCTTGTTCTCCACTAATTGAATTATCGACTACATTTCCCGCCTTTGTAATTCTTATTTTTATTTGAAACAAAGTATTTATTGATATCTCCCGTTTCACTTTGAATTATTTCTTCAAATTTTAGTTTTTTTAGGACCCAAACATGTACTTAGAGGCATTGTTAATCTAAGAATTTAACAAACAATTTGAAAGAATATCATATACACTTTTGCTTATATTATAATTTTGTGATACATTTATTCAAACATATGATAAACATATGAATCCATACCTCACCTTTATTAAGGATTCTTATAATAGATTAATGTAATTCCTAGTATTATCATAAAACAGTAAAAATAACAAAAACTCAAACTAAAAACTCATTTAATCTTCCTTGGTAGTCTTCTAGTTCATAAAATTAATGAAGTCACAAGTATTTTCCCCTTTAATTCAAGATCTCAAAGAACATAGACCAATCTTGTTTCATCTATTAAGTAAGTTGAGGAACATGTTCTTACTTCCGAAAGAAAAATGATCTAAACTAATAATCGAAAAAATAGGAAGAAAAAAATCAAACCTTACATCTACTGAAAATGATTCTATCAACAGATCTTTGATATCTTTTTAAAAACTAAAAAGGAAAAAAAAAGAGAAAAAGGATTTACACTATTATATAATAAGTTTATTTTCAAAATTATGAGCCCAAAAATTAGACTTGAGTCAGATGACTCTTTTGTCTCCTAATAGGCAAGACCTTGTGTACCACTAGTCTCAAATGAAAAGACTAAGAGTTATTTACTTTTACACTGAAGTATGTACAGAAGAGGATTTGTGGCTAGAATTCATAACCAGGCTGCTAGCATGTGGTTGTCACGAGTAGGGGTGAGCAAAAATTTCGTTAAATTGATTTAAAAGTTTGGTTTGGTTATTTTGAAAAATTATTTTAGAAAATATTGGTTATTTTGGGTAATTCAATTCGGTTTCGATTTTAAAACTCCTAATTCGATTAAACCGAATAAACTGATATTATCGACCAAATTGGAGGTACACCATTGTAATGTTTGTTTTTATAAATCAACATCACAGTGGTGCTACATTTCTATAGTGTTGCATGTCAAAAATCAACATCATATGTTGATATTTAAAATCTCTGTGATGCATCATGTGGTGTTGATGGGCCGCAGAGTGGTATTAAATTTTGAAATGCAATATATGTAGGATTAAGTCCACATGTGTGGTCTTAATCTAATTAAGTTCGCATGGGTGGGCTTAATTTTCATAAGGTGAGCTTATACTTGATTAACACACGCACAACTAATTGCTATCAAGGAAGCTAAACCCCAATTAAATGATCTAATGTTTTATGCATGAAAGGGGGGTCTGGATTATTGGATGTAGATTCATTGTGTAGATATATGTTAACCCAGTTTATTAATATTAATGAGATGCTAATGATGTATGAGCTTTATATGGATGGTCCTTGCATGATGGATTTGGTATATAAGAGAAGAAGTTCATTGATTTGGGCATCCTTAATTATTAGGGTTTGATAGTTTCTTCTTCCTTAGACTCTTCCCCATTAAGACCAAGATAAAGTTGCCACCTAATCCTGGAGAAGATTATTTCACATTTACAGGAACTTCAATGATAAGTAGGATCAATGGCTAATGCTATGGATTCAGGTTAGACCATTCATTTGTCGTTGCTTTTAGTTTTCTATCCATTGTAACCTTATAGATGATGATACTAGATCCTTGACGCATCATATGGTTTTTGATTCAATGTATCTATATTGTTTTCAATTGATATCAGAGCTATGGATAAGCTTATTGTCTTTGATGATATGGAAAATATACATTGATTTTACATTTGATTTCATATGGATGAGTGAATCAATGTGTATCCATCAATTATAGCAATGGATAGGTTAAGTTTATACCTATATTTCAAGTTTTTCGCCTTATTTAGTAAAGAACATAAAGATCGGTGGTAGATTAGGGGTTTCCACCACCATTCTGTCATATGCAAGCAGCAAAAAACCTAATCTAGCAACTATCAGTCGACTGATAAGGATTACCAATTGACTAATTAATAGCAAGAAATTCTCGCACAGAATGCAATTAGTTCGACTGAAGCATTCGACTGGTTCGACTGTTACCAAATCAGTCAACTGCTATCAAGTTTCAGTCGACTGATATGGCTAAAATCACTAATAGAATATTTTTGATTCGACTGAAGTGTTCAACTGTTAGACAAATCAATCAACTACTATAAGGATCCAGTCGATTGGTGCTCATAAGGTCGCGCACTGAATGTTATCGGTTCGACTTAAGCATTCAATTGATTTGACTGTTATCAAATCAGTCGACTGTATAAGCTCCCAGTCGACTAATGCTCATAAATTTGGACATAAAATGTTTTGATTCGACTGAAGCATTCGATTGATTCAATTGTTTATCAAATCAATCGACTGCTATAAGGATCCAATCGACTAGTGTTTAATAAATTGAGCATAGAAGCTTTCTGATTTGACTGAAACACTCGACTGCTATAAAGCAGTCATTTGCAGATACAAATCAGTTGAATGTTTATAGTATCAACCGAATGATATCTAATATCAGTCAACTGATATATGTTAAGCTCATTTTTCAACATTTTTTTTTATATTCTTCCTCTGTCTTGCTTCTTAGTCGAACTTATACTATCACCAAAGCTAGAACCATTGGAGAGACTAGGAGTATTAGCATAGATGGATGTATATCCATGCTAAGAGTGATTGACCTAAAGAAAAATCATTCTTATGTCAGATATATGTTTAAGGAAGCTCACAAATCTAGTTTGTCTTCTAAGTCATGCATATAGTGTGTCATGTTGGTGTTGGAAGCACTAGTTAATCGAACCTAAGTTTTAATATTAGTAAAGGTTTAAAGTTAAGGTTGTTTGTGATCTAGTAAGCTGAACTGAGTGTGCAGGGAAGTCCTAGTTAATGCTCAGCACTAAGACCTGATCATGTGGATTGGGCAACGAAGACCTGGTTGGGAGATTGACACTAACTCCTAATCGGGAAATTAGGCATGAATTCCTGATCGGAGTATTGGGCACTAAGTCCTAGTCGTGGTGATTGGGCAACGAAACCTAGTCAGGGAGATTGGGTACGAAGACATAGTCAGGGAGATTGGGAAACGAAGACGTGGTCAGGGAGATTGGGCACTAAGTCCTGGTCTGGAGGATTGGGCAATGAAATCCTAGTCAAGGAAGATCGGGCAAGTCTTGGCAAATCAAGGGTGATGATCAGAAGTCTAGGCGGGTTGAGGACTGGAGGACTAAAGTCTCCGAAGTCAAGATTGAATGTCGAGCAAAAGTCCAAATAGGTGTTTGGCAAAAGATAATTTCTCCTAAGAGGAGTATGTGAGAACGCGTTCCCCATCGAGGGAACAGTATGCGTTGGTCCGACCTAGGCTTTTGGTAGAAACCTAAAAGTCAGGATCAGACAGTCTGAGATTGTCAAGTGCACTTCATTTTAATATTATATATTCATATTTGTGTGTTTTCTAACTCTGTGATGCAGAAATACAAAATTGAAGAAGGCTGGAAAAAGAGCTTCATGCACCCCGAGCCAATCCAAGCGCCTAGAGGTCTGATGCTTGAAGGTGATCCAAGCGCTCGAACCAGTTCGACTCACCAGGTGCGGCCGAGCTGGTGCGCAGTGATTGTCGGCCTACGTTAAGGATCAAGCTCCCGAACTTTGATAAAACTTGATGGATCAAGTTTTATCGAGGAGTCGCCATGCCAACAGTGTGGGGGTGTCCAGACCAGAATTAGGCGCACGGAGATGACTTTATAAGTAGCTTCATAGCAGCTTCCAACATTAATTCTTAATGATCTCCATGCTTAAGTACTGCTCCATATACTGATCTACGACACTGTAACGCTCCAGCAATGACGCTCAAGCTTCAATCTCCAAGTTGTTAGTATATTTAAGTTTTGTAATTGTACTTTCACATTTATATTTTTGTAACACTTCGGATTGATAGTGAATTATCCACAGTAAACGATCAACGATTGCGGGCCTTGGAGTAGAAGTCGTCGAAGACTTTGAACCAAGTAAAAGAAAAGTGTTAGTGTTGTGTTATTTTCTTTATTTCCGTTGCGTGTTTACTCAATTGCTTTACGAAACCGTGAAAAACGAAATGTGCTATTCACGCACCCCCCTCTAGTGCTTTCTTTGATTCTACATGTTGAAAAACCGAAGGGGCACTATGTGATTAATTAGAAGTGTTGTGAGTGGTGTTGAAAACATAAGCTAACTAAGGAAACTCATTTCCTATGAAACTGTATCGTTTATTTTTTTTGCTTGTATAGTTTTTTGATACCATGCATATCTGTTTATATTACTCGCAGAGTTCACCTGGACTCATCCCCATTTGCTTGTTTACCCATTTTAGGATGATGTTGTTAGGAGAGCCCAGCAGCCAGTCCCTTCTCCCGTCGGGTTGACTTCGTTGTGGTATTTGTATTATGGATGTTTCTTTTGCATTTTTATCCATTCTTATGGACATGTATTGGTGTATTTTTGTGTGCCCTTGAGGGGCTTATGTATTGATTGCTTTGTGTAAGTCGGACTGTCCGCAGTCCAAGTATGTCTTGGTATGTTTTTGTGTTGTGTTGGATTCTTTTATATTGTCTACACTAGCTATGTTGACTGATGACTTGATGTGGCTGTATGAGCTTTTGTATTGAAGTTTCATATTGTTAGCCGTATATGAAAGGTGTTGTTCAATTTTTATAGGATCAGCGACTCCTCGGGCTCAGTAATCGGCGGCTCCTCGAGCTCAGTAATCGATTGCCTGACCAAAGCAATCGATTACACTATCACAATTTGACCTAAAATTAAATCAATCATGGCGGTTCTTTACAAAGACGGTGGTGGTTCACATTGTCCTTCGTGAAAATCACGAAAACCTTAGACCATCATGCCTTTCATAGATTTTCTTTTGTAGTAATTCGACAATCAAACATGAAAACACAAGATCGATGAAAACCTATATCGTAGTGTCAAAAAATAAAGAAATAAAGTCTCGACTCTAATACTAATTGATAGAAATTGTTAAAACTTATACCTCATGAATTTTAGCAAGACAAAATAGAATTTGTAATAAGAAATACAATTTGAAAGCATAGATTTTGTTTCAACGAAACATGACACAATACAAGATAAAAGAATAAATGAAAGCGATAAGGAACTTGATTGCAGAATCTAGTTCTTGTCTTGTGACATTGTCCTAATTGATACCCCTGAGGAAGAAGATGAAGCACAAGCAAACGAGAAGAGATCTTCTGAGAAATTTAGGAATGACAAAGCCATACAAACTCTTGCAATTGGGAATGAGGGTTCTATCAAGAAGTCCTAATCCATTAAGGACATCTCCTTTATATAAGAATTTAATCTGTTATCAACTCATAAATAATAATAAATCGGGCTAAAAGGTACTATATATTTGCCCACATCTAATAATTTAAAATCTAATAACCTTAAATTAGATCACTTAATTAATGGATTCGGTTCAATTCCTATTCACCTAATACAGATTAGATTACGTTAAGTCCATCTTAAAGCTATTAAATCCAACAGAGCTGCCTCTTTCGCTTCGTTGGATCCAGCTGCTTCTCACTGGACACTCTTTCCTGGTTTCAAGAATGGCGGCACCATCAATTATTCGTATAAGTACTAGCTTCTCCCAATGAGAACAGATCTAAACTTGTAGTGGAGGAATATGTTATATGCCCATGAGTTTGTCCTTGGGATGAGAACAACACTAATGCTTTATTGATTCAAGTAATTGATAGGAGCTTCGATGCTTTCTAGCTCTGCTCATCTGCTTCAATGGAGCAGCTCTTCAATTGCTCAGGTACTTGCTCTTGTCGCTAGATAAGCAGGTGCACTTCGCCTGTCCCTCCGCGAGCACCTTCAAACATCAGCGAAAACAAGGCGAAAGAAATCAGAGGGATGCAAAGTGGAAATCTTGAGAGAGCAGCTAGAATAATACCTTAACTTGTTTCTGAAGATCCTTGATATAAATGACTGCTAAATCGAGCATAGCGGCTGTGTTGATTTGCTGCAAATTTACCACATTTTGAGCAAAGCAAGTTAGGCCATTTCTTGTTTGTGTTACAGTGATAGCGACGGATAGAGTTACCTTATCCATGTTAGGAACAAGTTCCTGTAGCTTTCTCATTCTTTCACTAATTTTACTCCTCCTTACCTAATTGAATCCATGCTCAATTCAGTTAATCGACTTAAGCAAGCTCTATATGAACACAGATCGGAAGGAGATTGACAACCCTTTCAGCAACACTTCGAGGGTGAGTAGCGAAACCCCGTTTAGCTCGGATCCTGCAAGGTACTGCATCCTGGAACTGTAGGAATCTGTCGATTGCAGAGTTCTTCGGCAAGCTCATCTGCTGTGCCAAAATCACACAGAGAAGTATAATTAGACAAGATAATCAGCGTAATTACGTGAATCCAATGTGAAGTACCTGAGTCTCAGAGATCTGAGACATTAGGGAGTTTTGCCTCTGTGGGCAGCTAATGGGAGGAAGATTCTTTTTTCTGAAATTGCTTGAACTTATCACAGTGTAGCCTACCGACGAACGAAGCATAAAAATCTCACCTTTATTGTTTCTTGAAGAAATTGGAAGAAATAGACCGTTACCATTATCTGCATGGCACGGGGGAAATGAGGCGACAGCAGGAGAGCACGCCAGGCGATGAAACATCGTCAGCGGAGAAGAGGGGAATGCAACCTTATGATGGGGGATGAGGATCTCCGACAAAGCCGGCGGCCGCGACTGATCGCAGAGGTTTTCCGGGAAATTTGGGGACGAGAATCGGGGGAACATGGTATCTGTCTCGGGACGGACGGGGAGGAGCTCGCCGCGGATTTCTCCGAGAAACGAGCTCGGAGCGGACTGGAAACGCTCGAGGCCGGAGCTCATCTGTGGCTGTCCGCGGAGGAGTTCCGATTGAGGTTCCTTCGACGGGTACTGCGCATCACCACTCTTCCTTCTCCGCCGCCCCAATCACTCCATTTTTGGCCAAAAAATTTCTCTTTTTGATTGTAATCTACAAGCTACCTCGGGAGATTGAAGCCGCAAAACTTTAAAAAGATCAGATTGGAAGCAGAGAAGGAATTCAAACGTCGTCTACGCCGAAGAAGCTTCTTCAAAAGAAACAACTTTTTCTGCTCGAAGTCACGATGAACTCCACCTCAACTGGAATTTTGCAGCTGCAATCCTAGAAATTGATGATAAACAAAAAATAATAATTCTGAATCTACGGAAGCAGAACGGGAGTTGAGCTGAACTACAGTGTTCTTCGAGGCAGCTATTTATAGAACCCAAGTAAGCGTCCCATTCGTATCATTGTTCATGACAAAGCCACACGTTTCAATTTCGTTAAATTATCAAAATGCCCCCTCGTCGCTCACGTAAGGAATTCTGCCACAAGGCTACTTCTGTAAATTGGCATATCGCAGGTTGCCACTTGCGGTACGCTAACGGGTTCGATAAAATTCAAATTGAAGAAATAAATTCTAAATTTTATTACATATGATTACGTCATCATTATGTCAAATCTTGTGAATATTTCATTTTTTAAAAGCAAAAGTCCTAAAACTTTAAACCTTAAATACTATTATATAAAAATATTCTTTTACCAATTTAATCAAAATTATTTAAACTTCATTTAAATAATTTTAAACTTATAACAGTTAGTTAATAACTATTATAATACTATAACAATATTATATTAGTTATTACACAATTGCATTAAAAGCAATGTAACAACTAAAATTCAGAAACAAAAAAAAATTCATTAGTTAACATTTAAATTAGCACTCAATTCAGAAGTTTACAAATCATAATAAATGACGTGACACCTTACATGCACAATCTCCGACGGATTCATCGTGTCCCCCAGGGTATAGTTTGATTCGGGACGGCGGCCGAAGACCGCCGATGGTGTCCAAGCGATAATCGAACGTGTGCATGTAAAATACCACGTCATACCACGTCATACCACATCATTAACTGATCATACTCTCTATCATTACTCTAAAAGTTTACTAGATTCATCCAAAGATAGCTTTCACTTTGCAGCAAAGTGCCATTTTGCTTTTGTCCAATTATTGTCGAGATACCTCAACTGAATTCACTTTTAACATAGACTCCATCACTAAGTAGTTACGTAGTATCCCTCGATGGTGGATTGGTTGCCATTTCAGTGGATAAGAATAAACTTTCTTCACTTGTCTGTAAACGAAATGGTTCTGTTCATTCCATCGTCTTCAATCATTAGCCATGTTCATGAACAAAGAATATCTCTGTGGTTCTTGCCATAACATAAAAAAGGAGATCAAGCATTAAAAATCCTTTTAACTCTTTTGTCCTAAAAGATCTGCTTCAAGAGGTAAAACATTAAAATTGAAAAATTAAGGCAGTGGCATCTTCCAAAGTCAGACATTCGGGCAGAACAACTGTATGATGCAAAATAGAATAAAGAAACTCAGAAATGCATATTTTATTCCATTAAAAACCACTTTTGTTCCCAACAGAAGTAATTCAAGCTGTTAATTTCATACTTGTTACCAGATTTGGTAATAACTACACTTATTATTGGTAGGTCACTAGCAAACTGACAGTTGACATCTCAATCATCTCCTAGTCTGAATGATGGTTGAAGTAGCCCTCCAGAAATCCAACCTAAATCAGAGCCAAAAACAAACAAGGACAAAGAAATTCACAAGAATTTAAGGAGATCAAGATGTAGCTGCAATAGATTTAGAGCAAACAATCTTGAGTGTGATAGGCAATGGGTGAGGAAACAAAAGTTAAGTTAGTTGTCGCAAAATTAAGCAGGAAAATATAATTGGATTCATGCTCATAAACAGGTTCAAAATTAAATTCATTGCCAAATGTGATAGACATGGTGCAAACAAATTGAAACAACTAGAGACAAGTTAACGCGGGAAACTAACAAGTTTGATCATAACTCTAATGTTATAGACTTGTGAACTAGTGTAACTACAGATCCAATACTGAATACAAGAATATATAAATACAATTCTAGCTTAGAGTATGGAATGACTCAGGAACAATGTTCAAGAACTGTCGCAAAGTTTAATAATATTCATGAGATTCATTGAAACATAAACTTTAGAAAATCAATATACCCGAACTCTAGATAGAAAGTCAGGCTGCTGAGGGAGTCATCACGTACTCTACAGCTCCAGCTGCCGAGAGTGTTGAAACTGGCAGCTCTCTGACCTCCCCCTCCTTCAATGCAATTGGCAGGCCCTTGTAGTCGAGGCTCTCATCGTTGTACACATTCCACCACTTGCCCACAAGCATCTTGACGTCCTCCCGGTCCATGTTTGCTTCTTTCCCCGTGTACCTCCATGGTTTCGACCACTGAATAAATTCCCACATTTAATTTCACAGCATCATATATAACTGATACTCTCAGGGATAGACGAGTGCAAAGTAGTACATACGGCATTACAATAGTGGACGAGCTTCACTTTCTCAAGATCCACCTTCTCCGGATGCCTCCATAGCATAGAAATTAACAGGTTGTAGACCAAAGGGATCGGTTTGTAGATATCCTTAAAGAACATGTTCAAGAAATCCTACAGAACAATTTAGTTCTTTTAGTGCAATCTCCAGAAAAAAGAGAGCAATAAACTCAGAATGCACCTGCTCAGCAAAGAGGGAGGGGACGGCGATCTTGACAGTGGCAAGTAGAGACTCGCAGGTGGTGAGACAAGGTTCGTGCACGAACATGCCAGCATTGAAGTAGAGGGAGGGAGGCGGGCTGAGCTCGCCGGCAGGCCATGTCACACGGTCAGGGCATTGCTGGCAGTAACCAATCTTAAACTGCGGCGTGTGGCTCCACGTCTTCTCGCAGAAGCAGTCCATAACGGCGTAGAAGTAGCCGTCGGGTAAGTCAAACAGATGATCAACATTCTCGTAAACTTGTATATCCGCATCCAGGTACACAATTTTCTGGTACTCGACGAACTGGCGAATGATCGAACACCTTCTATTCTCATCCCAATGGCAGAAAGAATCGATTTTGAATCAAATTGCAAGGACGAAAGGAGGATAAAGAGTTGGATTACCTCCCAGATGCGAAGCTTGGAGTAGTTGATGGCATAGTAAGCCTTGGCGAACTCTGTCTGGTTCTCCGGGGGGTACACAGGTTCAATGTCACGGACTATGCAGCCCTGGGACATGAGGATCCGGCGGTGAGTCTCCGGCACGTCAGGGAGCGTTGCCACCACCAGCGGATAAGCCGAATCTACTTTCTTCAACCCCTTGGCAAGCCCCACAGCGCCCTTAACGTAGTCACCATCGCCGGCGAGAAATGTGACGTAAGCCCTCGGAGGCTTATCCTTCCTCTTTCCCTCCTCCGCCGGTTTCCGGACAATCTCCGACGCCATGTAGATGAAGGATCAAAACAAGAGCAGTTGCTACGAATCGCAATGAGCGAGAAGGTGGAGATCAAATAAGAACAAGCAAGGGATCGATATTTTCGGAAAGTTCATTAAGTTTGGAATCCCCATAATTAAAACCTAGAATCACTCCAACAAATCCTTCCATGACAGGAGAAAAGATTCGTGATCTGCACCATGCGCTGCCATCCCAAAAAAACGAAAGCGAGGCGATCGCGACTTCAAAGGATCGTGCAGGGTGGAAGCGGCCGGAAGCAGGGCAAGCCTCCGGCCATCGAGGACGTGGAAAAGCACAACAGAGGCATCCGAAACCAGGTGTTCGAACCACACCTCCTCGCCTCGAGCTTCATCATACATCGTCGCGTGATGCTGCGGCCTCCTATCTAGCGAGCCGGCGGCGTAGAAATTGCAGAGAAGAAACGGGTAACGGAATGAACCGGCTCGGTGCGAGTCAATCTACTAAATATAAATGAACCGACTGGTTTTTAAAGACGTTTAAAGAAACACCATAACTTACTGCTTATTTTGTATAAATTATCGGATTTTAATTGAGTTTTATATTATTTGTTTCCGTCCTCATCTTCATTTTCATCTCATTTCACATCCTATACCATTCAGAAAATCAGATGTTCATCCTACCTAAATAACATATTATTATTATATTATTTCTTTATATATATAAGTATAATTATAATTATTTAATAGGATGTTCGATCAGATATGATTAGTATACTATCCAAATTAAAAATATTCATATCTGATTTTCTTGATTATTTGATTATTTAATCGAGTAAAAAAATCATTCTATATGTTTTTTCTACAAGTTCAATGTCAAATTTTTAATTGAATTCAGAGAAAATTATCCATTCTTATGGTACTTGTTATTTTGGCGTTATATTGTTCTCATCCTAATGTAAGGACAAGCCTACTGAAAGAAATTGATTAACTATTATCATATACTGCGTTGCATTCTTGTTTTTCATTATCCGCATCATTATTATCATCTTATTTTTAATTGTTTTTTAATAACAAACCTTTTATGGAAAAAAAACCAAAAAAAGGAGAAGTTGACAATCGATGGATGGAGAGTAGCTACCGAGCAGAAGTTGACATGAAGCCCGAAGCAACCCTGCTACGCCCCAACAGAGACGGAACGACGACGCCTCAACCTGCGATTCACCGTTACAGCCGACGTTTAACCGGCGCCATTCCCTCATCCGATGGACAGCCAACCACCGCAGGCCCCGCTAAAACATGATCATGATCACTCATCGATTAACTCCTTCTATCGGATAACCAGCATATAAAGGAGGACTTCGAGTCGCATCTCCGCCGCGGCTGTGTGCTTCGAGGCCGCACCAGTCCATACGCTCTCACCAACGAAGGAAGAGGAAAAGGAAGCGATGGAAGCAGGCCACGGCGGCAGAGAGGAGAACTACGAGGTGGTAGAGCCAATCGGGCAACGGTACTTCAGCGCCGCCTTCCTCGTCGTCGACAAGGTCGACCGGAAGAGGTACGTGATGAATAGGATACGCCTGACGAAGCAGACAGAGAAATTCCAATGCACCGCTTACCAGGAGGTACCTATACAATCCATGCATGCTCGAACCAATTGGATCAGTTCTGCCTCCAACTGATATGCTTTCTCTGCATTGACTAGATGGCTCTGATCGCGAGCTTGAGCAATCCCTACATCGTCGAGTATAAAGATGGATGGGTGGAGAAGGTACACAATCCACACACCACACACATGTCATCATGGCAGCAAGCAAACGTTGACGTTTGTGTTTACAGGGGAACTCTGTATGCATTGTGACAGGATACTGTGAAGGAGGAGACATGTATGTTAGCATCACCCTTTCATATTCATCATCTGGTTTTTCGATTATAATTCATACTTGAATTGAAACAGGGCTGCTAAAATCAAGAGTGCCAGAGGAAGGCTCTTCTCAGAGAATGTGAGTCTTAGTGTCAATGAATTCTTGTAGCTAAAAGGTCATATTAGTTGATTGCATGTTACTGCAGAGGGTGTGCAAATGGCTTACACAGTTGCTTTTGGCTGTGGATTACCTCCATTCTAACCGTGTTCTACATCGAGATCTCAAGGTTGATAAATGATTTGAGCCTTAAATTTTGACGATGTTCGTACCGATATGTGTCTGATTCCTCTGCATTTGGTTTCAGTGTTCCAATATATTCCTTACCAAGGATGATGATGTTAGACTTGGTGAGATGATAATCAACTCTCATCAGTTAAAATGTTCTATAATAGACTAGTTTGTTCCTCAATCTAATCTATTTTCTGGCTGTAGGTGACTTTGGACTGGCAAAATTGCTTAACGTAGACGACCTCGCTTCTTTGGTATAATCCATTTCATCTCCTAGATTATCCAATAATTTTGCCTTCATAAGCAACCTTGGATAAACTCTAAATGTATGTTTTCAAATTGTGAAAAGAAAGACTAAGTTGCCAAAATATGAAGTTCTTGATCATTCTTCATGTAAGTTAATTAGTTATCGTAGAGAGTTTGCTCAGACATGTGTAGGTTGTAGGCACTCCAAACTACATGTGCCCTGAAATTTTGGCTGATCTACCATACGGCTATAAATCGGATGTATGGTCCCTTGGTAAGAGCTTCAAAACGATATGGATATCGCGTAGTTCCTGTCACTAGGACTCGATGTGATCTGAACTCTGCTAGATGATCAGGTTGCTGCATGTTTGAGATAGCGGCTCATCGACCAGCCTACAAAGCTGCTGTAAGTATTTGATACAGTATGCAGGCATATTGAAATCCAAATGATACATTGTCATTGACATGAGATTCTTCTAATAGGATATGCAAGGATTGATCGACAAAATCAACAAATCATCCATAGCTCCCATGCCCCCCATTTACTCATCTTCTCTGTGAGTTCCCCCTTTTAACCATTATTTATATAAATTTCAAGGAGCCATAACTCCTGTGAATGACAGGAAGAAGTTGATCAAGTGTATGCTGAGGAAAAACCCTGAACATAGACCTGCAGTAAATATTCGCATACATTGTTCAGAATTTTATATCGTCTCAATTCGATGTCTATGATTTGTGTCTTGCCTTACTTTTCAGGCTTCAGAACTGTTAAGGCACCCCTACCTACAGAAGTATCTTGCTGCATCTTTCAATCCTTCACCTCTCTACCTTCCAATACAATCAAACAGCAACAGCCCACAGGAGAATACGGGAAGAAGGCCAAGGCACCGAGAAAGATTCAATAGTCAGGTGACAGAAGATGCACCTAGCAGCGATTACGGTGAGATCAGGAGGGTGGATCCAGGGAGCTCCAAGATTCCACAACACACTGACATTGGGCAAGAGATATCCTTAGAGGAAGCAAAGTATATGACAGTGGATGATGAAACAGAAGGAACAAGCGATCACAAGAAAGATACTAATCATGCTTCTGCTGGAGAAGAAGCATGGACCACCAGCACCGTGACTCCAACTCATGGAGACAGCAGCGCTAGAGCTGACTGGGAGAGCTTGAGCATGATCCAGCAAAGGGCCAATGCCCTGGAGTCTCTGCTGGAGCTGTGTGCACAGCTGCTGCAGCAAGAAATTCTCGAGGAATTGGCTGCTGTTCTGAAGCCATTTGGAGAGGAGGCAGTGTCATTCAGGGAGACAGCAATCTGGTTGACAAAGAGCCTCCTGTCTGGCCACAAGTATGGATCAGAATCCAAAACCAACTAGCACTGTAAATTGTATTACAATCCACTATGTTGTTGCTTGAATTTATAATGATGCTGATTGGTGAATGAAACGCAAGGCAAGTAATAAAAAAGAAATCTTTTTTTATATATCATCACATTTATCATTCAAAATCTCACAATCCGTAGAAATTGAACATGTAACGACCGACAAACGCATGAACATTAAGTGGAATTATTGACTCATCAAGCTCCAAGGTTTCGCCTTGATGAGGTTAGTTACTGCAAGTAGAAAGCGAAGAAGGAGAGGAAGGAGGCGGCGATGGCGGCTCCCACGGCGGGGGTGACGGCGAAGGAATCGCTGGAGGGGCCTGGAGCGGGGGCCTCGGCGGCAAGGGCTGAGGTGGCGGAGACGGCGGCGACCAGGGCGGCGAAGGCGATCTTCCTCATCTCCATGGCGATGGATGTGGCAGAGGAAGAGATGAGAAAGATGTGGGATTCCTCTCCTTCGCTATTGCAGATATGCAGCCTGAGGGAAGCGAAGGGGGCAATGGGGGAGATTTATAGGAGGTAGGGTCGGAGGACAACGCCATTGTTGTGAGGATGGACGCGGTTGGCGGGAGGCGTGGAAGCCATGTCTGGTTCTGCAGGGTGACACCTTTGCATTTCGCTTCAAGTCAATTCAAACCTTTATTTTATTAGTCATTTTCTAAAAAGACGAATTCCATACGATCATTCCACGTCATCGGTTTAAGATATGGCACGGAATGATTTGCTGTTTGACGTGACGTGTGGCACTTTGGTAGTCATCAAAATCTCCACGTCATCCTACTTCGACAACCTTAAGTTTCCACGGTGGACTCCGACCTCCACCACTTGGCTTTCTCAAAGCCGTTGACGCAGTATTCGAAATCATCGATCGTCCGGTCGATCTCCTCCTCCGTGTTCATCACGAACGGCCCGAGTTGCGCCACCGGTTCGCCCAACGGCTCGCCGGCCACCAACACGAACCGGACGGCCTTCGCCGGCGATCGGTTCCACACCTCCACCCCGTCGCCTCCGCTCAGCAACAGGAGATTGTGCGGCCCGACAGGGGCGGCCTTCTCCGATCCGAACGCCGCTTCCCCCTCGAGCACGTACGCGAACGCGTTCCAGCTAGCTGGGATCGGCTGCCGGAGGTGCGCTGACGGCTTCATGGTGAAGTCCAGGTACATGGTCGGCGTGCGGGTGTACACGGGGGACCGGGCACCCATGGACTCCCCCGCGATGACTCGGACCTCGACGCCGTTCCCGGCGGCGCGGGCGATGTCTTTTCCCTGCAGCTCTTGGTAACGCGGCTCGATCCTGCAGGCGAACGAACGACTTTAATTTACAAACAGTAAAGGTAGAAGAACGCGAAGCATATCAGTTAAAGACGGTTACATTTTGTCGTTGGAGGAGAGATTGATCCACAGCTGAAGGCCCTTGGCCGTGCCTTGTCCCACCGGCATCTCGGAGTGCACGATTCCCTTGCCGGCGGTCATCCATTGCAGGTCGCCAGCCATGATGGTGCCCTTGTGGCCTTCAAAGTCTTCATGCTTCACAGCTCCCTCGAGCATGTAAGTGACAGTCTCAAAACCTCGATGAGGATGATCAGGAAATCCAGCAGGGGCAGCGACTTCACCATGAAAACAGAGTCGATCATCAAGAAACATGCAATGGTAACATAAACCAATATGGTATTCCAATCTAATTCAAGCGAAAAACAAACCTGAGAATTCATCCAGAACGAGGAAAGGATCGAAGTGCTTGAGCTCAAACCTCCCAATGCTTCTTCTGACTACGGCGCCTTCGCCTTCGCCCTGCGGCCGGGCCTGAAACTTCCTGACGACGAGGCGTGGCTTGTGAAGAACACAGGCGTGCCCTGTTCCCGCCATGATTCTCTTTCTTTATGCGTGTGCTGGGATTGCAGATTTGGGTGGGGAGAGAGGAAGGAAGATGCGTGCTTCTTATAGGGGAATTCCCGTTCGAAAAGCAGAGGACTCAGATGCGGTCAAAGCTGCAAAGGCTCGTGTCGCGTTTACTTGCATGGTGTAAACTGGGAGGCAGTGCGTATTACTTACATTTTGCTTGGCTTCATGCAATCTTTTATTATCACAATACGAAACAATTTGTCATGATGATGCAATTGTGATTTCATCAACAAACACGTTCTGAATTTGTCATCTCCATGAGTTGTCAATTTTCATACCTGTTCTGTTAATTGTTATAATATTCATTTGGAATTTAAAATCTATCACAATTCAATGCTAGTCTCGACTTTTTTTCTTTTACTTTGAGCTCCTAATTATGGTGATAGCATGTGAGGAAGTTAGTCAGGGATAGAAACTATCATTTACTAAAAAAAGATATAAAAAAATAAAAATTGAAGAATGAGTGATGATGACATATTGACGCAAAAATGATGGTATTTTAAGGATTTTTTATTTTTATTACAAAAAAAATACAAGGAATCCAGTTACAGCACATGAGAGGGGTGGACAAAGTAATCACGCGTTTGCACGTCCGTATAAGATTTGTTTGGGGCAGTTTACTGGATCCCGTCCTTTGAATTCGGCATTTAATGAATCATTTCAATTTTTTTTTCACTTTACGCAAACTAATACTAGGAATGTAAACTAGCTAAGGCTAGCCAATTATAATATTTAAATTTAGTTGATAAAAAAATCGAGGTAAATTAATTAAAATGAAATAAATCATTAAAATAGTTGTTTAAATTTGATTTGATTTGTTGTTGATTAATTTAAGTTTGATTCGAATTTGATTTTTTTATATGTTATTAAACTTTCAATTTAAGGATAGACTGAATAACATATGGGATGACCGTATAATGACCTTTTTAATTTTGTTTATCAATATTATTTATCAATAATAATTCATCATTTGTTGATGTTCATTTAGTTTAGCGAGTTATTCACATTTATTTATTTGATTTTATGGGTATTGAATGAGGATAAATGCATTCTTACCAAATTAAATATCAAATTTGTCCATAAATATTGGATTCAGTTACTACCTTATTTACCCTTTTGTTTAAATCAAATATATATAAATGAGTTTTGAGAAATTTATTGAGCGCCAAACTTGATGAGCTAATCGTGACGAAGTTGATGACAGATTGATTATTCTGGTAAAAAATTAATGTGAATTTAATTCTTACAAGCAAATGGCTTGTTCCAGCAGCCTTATCGAGTTGGATATTGAAGTAAACACGGCTTGACTTTGAATAAGTTTTCCCCATTCCAGACTAGACTAGCTACTTGTTGAGCCACGCAATCGCTCTATCAGTTGTTTACATTTGTTATTGTCAAATAAAAATCTTCTTCAGACCATCATGGTGCCCATAACTTCAAGCTACATGTTTGAACAAATATTTGAGTAATTTAAGCTACGATCAATTAGTCACGGCATCCGAGTTGAATTTCGATAATTACGTATTAATGTAATTGCAAAATGTAAAGTGCACCAATAAAAAAAATCACTAATATAACGATCATTTTAGAATCGGTCCCACGAATATGAAGGAAGATTCATATAGATACATAAACAGCAGATATATGGTAGGGCCGAAAATATAGTCTAGCTATTATTTTCTGTGGATTGACCCCTGATCATTACGTCAGAAATATCATGCACCCAACTATCTATGTTACATCCTGGGGGCTAAAGTACACCAACAAAGGATCACATTATGTATGTTAAAAGATATATCTTAATGAATATACAAATTAAGTTTCTTATTTACATAATCCTTAATATTCAAGATTTTAATGATCTTTAAAAATAAAACCTACCTTGAGCCCCTTAAAATCATTATGTTTATGTTTCTCCTTCTTGATTTCTTTTCTTATTTACTCTTTTTAATGAATGTATGGAGGATCATTTTTGTAATCTTTCACGTACATATTGTATCAATGTATAGTCTCGTTCATTTTCATATTACATAAATATGAAAACAGTTTGTTTATCTTCTTTAAAATTTATTTATATTGATTCTTATATTACATAAATATAAAAATAGTTTGTTTATCTTCTTTTATATTTATTAACCAATATAAATGAAACCACTCATTATAATTGTGATTATTTAATTATAGTAAAGTCAAACAAATATGGAACATTTAATGGAGAAATAAATGTTATTTAATAAAAAATATGGATAGGAAAGAAAAATTATTCAGGAATTTACCCAATGATGCACGTAAGTTATTGAATTGATAAAAAAAAATGCACACTATTTTAGTATAATTAACAAAAGACACACTTAATTATCAGTTATTCCTATTTTACTCTTATATGAAATATGATGTTTTTTTATTCATTTCTTTCGCTCTTTGCTCTTCTTTTTCCTCTCTCTCATGCATATATTTTCTTTTACCTTTAATTTCTTCCTCTTTCTTCTCTTTTTTTTCTATATACATGCATGCATAAATATTCATATTAGGTCCAAATTAGACTTATATAAACATGATATATTTATATCAAACCCACGTTAGGGTTTAGAGTCTGTTCCGGAAGGAGTCGACGACGATGCTCAGCCACCGGGGATCTACCCACATGGAAGTCGCTATAAGGGGGGGGGGGGGGGGGGGGGGGAGGAACTCCATGCTCTGCGAGAGTAACACGAGCGTTAGGGGAAACGCCGAAAGGGGTCCGACGGAGTCCACTCCGACGCTCAAGTCAGTATAGCGATGGAAAGCAAAAGCCAGAAAGAAAAAATGTACATAAGGTGGAGAGAGCGTAACCCCCTTACCGGAGAGGTTGGGCTACTCTTTATACTGATGGTGGCGAGGACGATAGTATGTGTCTCCGTGCTTCTCGCCACGTTCCCCCTATCTTCGGCTACCGGATCTCCCCTATAACGGTCCTCGCACTCGTTGAATTTTACTTGTAGTAAGGGTGAGGGCGATAAGGACCGAGGATTGCGGGCTCTACTCTGCCCGTAAATACCGGTGACCATTACCCAGGTATCCGCACGGAGGCGGTTCATTATTTACGGTCGAAGGTGACTTGGACTCCGCTCTCCCGAGGTGATCTTGGGGACTCCTGGCCCCGGGGGGGGGGGGGGGGGGGGGTTTAGGGGTGATCCCGAGTCCCAACCTCCCGAGGTGATCCTAGGAGTTTTGTTAATCCCGAGCACATTCATCCCGGGGGGTCCTGGAGCTCGGGAAGAAGGACCGTTCCGACCAGTCCTGCCGTGCCCCGCAGCTTCTTCATCCCGCGTGTCCGCCACGAGCTATTAACCTCATCACAAGTCCCTCCCTTCAAGTATGATAGAAGGAGGCGTGACTGACTGATCGGACTAGAGTTGTGATGAAGAAGCTGGGTTTGGTAGGTTCCTCCGCCCTTTACTGCTTGGCTGGCGGCCCGTGGGGCCCTAAAATATAATCAGTAAGACCCGGGACTCCAGGTGATTTTTTGAATATGCCCCATATTCCCGCGAACTTTGTGGCGACTATAATGGCGCGGTGGCTCAGCGTATGTAACATGGCCACGTGTCTTTCCCCTGGTTGTGCGGTAATGTCCTCCTGATATGAACTGCGGGATATATGAAGGGACGACAGGGAGGGCTAGCGGTTTCCCGAGGTAGTCGATGCATGACATTGACGTGTCGTTCCCTTATTGCTCAGAGGGGTGCAGCGCATCCCTATAAAAGCGCGTGCAACGGAACCCTGCAACCTCCTTACCCTATCTGCCATCAAGAGTTCCCCTCCTTTGGGCTGTCCATCTTGTCGCTGCGTCTTGTTGACGAGAGTAAGTCTCCTTCCATCCTTTCTCTTTTCCCCACTCTGTCCCCATGGGTCTAATGGAGAAGAAGAAAAAAAACCCCAGGTGACGATGAGGGCTCCCTGAAAGAATTAGGATTTCGTGCAGAATGGTACGAGAACATCTCTTCCAGAGTTAGGTCGGACTCCCTACAAGCTGCCCACCAGAAATACGGTATCCTGGTAGACTGGGAGATGCGGATCCCTACTTCAGGTCAATCACCTGTGACAACCTGTGAGCATTTTTATACTTTCTTCCTGGGACAACTAGAACTAGAGCTTCATTTTCCTATCCCTCCTTTTTACATGAATGTTGCCCAGTACTTTGGTATCCCGCTTCAACAACTGGCTCCGAATGCCTTTGCCCAAATGGGCGGAGCCCTTGTCCTCTTCAAGCTTTTTGATATTCCCCTGACCCCCCGATTCTTCCACTTCTTCTTCGTCCCAGTTGGGTCTCGAGGGGCATTCAGTTTTACTACTCGCTCGGGCCACTGGTTTCTGGGGGGCCTTCCTTCTTCTCACAAGGGATAGAAGGAAAGATTCTTCTACATCCGGCTTTCCGAGCATCCTTTCAGCCCTATCCACTGGGCGGAGAATTTACCCCCTATCCCGGACCTTGGTGACTTCCAGTAGGACGCAGGATATCAGAGAGCTAAGGGTATCTTGATTGGGATGGAATTCCATGGGCTCTAACTAGTGCAATGTGAGGAGCTCTTATACCGAGCTGAGCTTAGCCCGAAGATTACAACCCTCAGCTCCAACCTTCGTAAGTTGTTTTTTATCCGGTACAGTTCCTGGTTAATGCCGACTGACATCTCTCTGCTATCACTGTGCAGGTGACGTTATGTTCTCCCGAGTGATGAATCAACTCCTGAAGTGGGACCAGGCGAACGAACAGGCACTGGTCCCAGGTTTTACACCTTCGGTTCCCGTGGGAATCTCCACTGAGGGTTGCGAGGAGGGGGAGGAGCCTACAGCAGACTGAGACGTCCCAGGCCCCCCCCCCCAAGATATAGATGCGTCAGCGTTGCCAACGGACCCTGAAGGGGGTTCGACTACCCTTACGACCGAGGCCCCAGAGGGGGAGTCTGCACTCCCTCTATCTACTGCCCCGTCCACGACCCACACGCCCGAGAGGAGACGGCGGGAGCATTTATCCTGGGCGGATCGCCCTCTGAAGAGGTTGAAGAAAGGTCCCTCTCAGGAGTTGTTGCGCCCTACTGTCTCCGAGGATGCGGCTGCACGAGCTCTGGGAGTTCAGGAGGGAGCTTCTTCCTCTTCCGGAGAGACCCCTACTCCCGTCGTTGATGCCCAGTCTCTCCCAGTCAACCCTCTGGCTACTCCTCGTGGCAAGGAGGTGCCTAAGGATCCGCCCCGCCCTCACTGGAAGGCCTCAAAGGTGAAGAAGAAGGCGGCAGCCAGTTCTCAGTCCATCCAAATAAAGGGGCTTACTTCTCAGGGTTCGCCTAGGACTTTAAGTTCAGAGGAAGATGTCCCTGACCCCAGAGACGTTCCCAGTCAGTCAGAGCCTTCTACTGAGGGAATTCTTTCTTTTCTTGTTCTATCATGGCGGGTAGCTGGATCACCCCACTACCTGGGCATGTTACATCAATCTTAATGTCGGTAAGTATTTTATCATGCTTTTCATTTATTTCAAAGCCTCTTACTGACTGTCTGTAGCAGCCCTGCAAGTTGCTTCTAACTGTGCGGCCACCAACCGTTTGCTGTGTTCTAGAGGAGTCATTGAAGACCTCCTCCAGCGGGTGGCGGAAGTCGAGGCGGAGACCGGCCGGGCCCGCGAGGCTGGCCTTATTCAATTGTAGGTTAGCCGGGCTCTTCGAGAAAAATAGAGCACTATCTTGGTGCTTTAATAGCGGCCGAGGATACTTTGCATGGGTATAGACTCCGGGAGCGCCTTGAATCTGAGAAGAATCACATCCTTACGGAGGAACTGCAGAAGCTATCCCAGGAACGAGAACAACTTCAGGCACGGACGAAGGAGTTGTCCGATCAAGTTGACCTCCTGGAATCTGCAAAGAAAACCTTGGAGGACCGGGATACGCAACGGGAGCGCCTGATGACTATCAAAGAATACGATTTAGAACTGGCGTGCTTCCAGGCCGCAAACCTCCAAGAGCAGGTTACCCGAGCCAAGGCTCAAGCTGGCACTGCTACCCAGAAGCTTTAGGAGATGCAAGAAGCTTGGGAGGGCCTACTCTGGGAGGTGGCAACGCTGAAGGCTGCCAAAGAGGAGATCGAGTCCAAGATACAACAGCAGCAGCGTATTCACGCGACTCAACTATCCCAGGTCGAGGCAGAGTCCAAGACCAAGTATCTAGAATCGGAAGAGTATGCCGAGGTGGTAGCCGTGCAAGCACTTAAGCGCCTTAAGCAGGGCTTCTATGGCGCTATCAGCCAGCTGGAGAAGGATCAGCTTTTGAAGCCAGAAGCAGACTTGCGTGCGATAACCGTCCAACGGGTCTGGGACGATCTTCCCCCGGAAGAGAAAACCTCATAGGATCCTTCTTGACCCAGGCAGAAACTGCCTGACCCCTTTTAGGCTCCTGTGTTCTTCTTTTCAAGTTCTTTCTTGTAAGCCAAGCATATAACGTTTCACCATTGAATGTCGGCCTAGCCGGACCTCTTATATTTTGATGAATTTCTTGTCCCCCTTAGAATGTTCAGTGTCTGGCTGGGCCTGCGTAGCCCCTCGGCCCGGTTTAACCACTAAGAGGATGTCGGGTTTAGGCAGCTCATGGCCGGGCGTGTTCTGCTCCGAGACCAAGCCTACACACCGAGAGGCTGTAGGGGTTTTGCAACTCTTGGTCGGGCGTGTACAGCTCCGAGGCCAAGTCTACACACTAAGAGGCTGTAGGGTTTTATCAGCTCTTGGCCGGGCGTGTATAGCTCCGAGACCAAGCCTTCACACCGAGAGGCTGTAGGGTTTTATCAGCTCTTGGCCAGGCATGTACAGCTCCGAGGCCAAGCCTACACGCCGAGAGGCTGTAGGGTTTTATCATCTCTTGGTCGGGCGTGTACAGCTCTGAGACACAACCTACACACCGAGAGGCTGTAGGGGTTTACAACTCTTGGCCAGGCGTGTACAGCTCCGAGGCCAAGCCTACACACCGAGAGACTGTAGGGTTTTATCAGCTCTTGGCCGGACATGTACAGTTCCGGGGCCAAGCCTACACACTGAGAGGCTGTAGGGTTTTATCTGCTCTTGGCCGGGCGTGTACAACACCGAGGCCAAGCCTACACACCGAGAGGTTGTAGGGTTTTATCAGCTCATAGCCGGGCGTGTACAACTCCGGGGCCAAGCCTACACACCGAGAGGCTGTAGGGTTTTATCAGCTCTTGGCCGGGGGTGTACAGCTCTGGGGCCAAGCCTACACACCGAGAGGCTGTAGGGTTTTACAGCTCTTGGCCGGGCGTGTATAGCTCCGAGGCCAAGCCTACATAGCGAGAGGCTGTAGGGTTTTATCAGCTCTTGGTTGGGTGTGTATAGCTCTAAGGCCAAGCCTACACACCGAGAGGCTGTAGGGTTTTACAGCTCTTGGCCAGGCGTGTACAGCTCCGAGGCCAAGCCTACACACCGAGAGGTTGTAGGGTTTTACTAGCTCTTGGCCGGGCGTGTACATCTCCGGGGCCAAGCCTACACATCGAGAGGCTGTATGGTTTTATCAGCTCTTGGCCGGGCGTGTACAGCTCCGGGGCCAAGCCTACACATCGAGAGGCTGTAGGGTTCTACAGCTCTTGACCGGGCGTGTACAACTCCGAGGCCAAGCCTACACACCGAGAGGCTGTAGATTTATATCAGCTCTTGGCCGGGCGTGTACAGCTCCGAGGCCAAGCCTACACACCGAGAGGCTGTAGGGTTTTACAGCTCTTGGCCGGGCGTGTACAGCTCTGAGGCCAAGCCTACACACCGAGAGGCTGTAGGGTTTTACAACTCTTGGCCGGGCGTGTACAACTTCGAGGCCAAGCCTACACACCAAGAGGCTGTAGGGTTTTATCAACTCTTGGCTGGGCGTGTACAGCTCCGGGGCCAAGCCTACACACCGAGAGGCTGTAGGGGTTTTATTTACTCTTGGCCGGGCGTGTACCGCTCTAGGGCCAAGCCTACACACCGAAAGGTTGTAGGGTTTTATTAGCTCTTGGCCGAGCGTGTACAGCTCCGGGGCCAAGCCTACTCACCGAGAGGCTGTAGGGTTTTACAGCTCTTGGTGGAGCGTGTACAACTCCGAGGCCAAGCCTACACATCGAGAGGCTGTGAAGTTTTATCAGCTCTTGGCCGGGCGTGTACAGCTCCGGGGCCAAGCCTACACACCGAGAGGTTGTAGGGTTTTATCAACTCTTGGCCGGGCGTGTATAGCTCCGGGGCCAAGCTTACACACCGAGAGGCTGTAGGGTTTTACAGCTCTTGGCGGGGCGTGTACAGCTCCGAGGCCAAGCTTACACACCGAGAGGCTGTAGGGTTTTATCAGCTCTTGGCCGGGCGTGTACAGCTCCGAGGCCAAGCCTACACACCGAGAGGCTATAGGGTTTTACAACTCTTGGCCGGGCGTGTACAGCTCCGAGGCCAAGCCTAATCATCGAGAGGCTGTAGAGTTTTATTTGCTCTTGGCCGGCGTTCATTTGTATGATATTTCACTTGCACTTTTTGTTTACTACATGCCAGATGGTGGAAAAATAAGGAATACAACAAGCAAATACATAACGCGGTGCCTCATTGAGTACAGTAGGGGCGGAGGTTGTTGGCTTGCCAGGGCCTTTCCAACCTCTTGCCTTTATTGTCTTCTAGATAGTAACTACCCCCGGTGAGCCTTTTGATGACGATATATGGGTCGTCCCACTATGGCTCCAGTTTTCCAGGGCCCCTCACCGGCTTTGTTCTCTTCCAGATTCTATCGCCGACCTCGAAGCTGTGGGCGATCACTTGACGGTTGTAGGCTTGCTGCATCCTTTTCCGATATGCCTCCAACCTCGCTGCGGCCTTGTCCCGTACCTCCCAGATGAGATCTAGATCAATCAACTGCTCTTAATCGTTGTCCTTCTTGCGATAATATTGTCGTCGCGTGGATTCCTCCCCCACCTCCACTGGGATGACAGCCTCGGCACCATAAACCAGTTGGAAAGGGCTCTCCCCCGTCCCTTCTCGCGGGGTAGTCCGGTAGGACTATAGGATGCTCGGGAGTTCTTCAACCCAATTGCCTCCGACATGATCCAACTTTTTCTTGAGCCCTCGCAGGATCTCCCGATTGACGACCTCGGCTTGTCCATTGCTCTGTGGGTACGCGACTGAGGTGAAAGCCTATTGAATGCCTTACCCCTCGCACTATTCCTTCAATTTGTGTCCGGAGAATTGTCTTCCGTTGTCTGACACTAAATTATGAGGGATGCCGTATCGGCAGACAATGTCCTTCTATAGGATTTTCATCACCGCTCCCTCCGTTATATTCGCCAGGGGTTTGGCCTCTACGACTCTACCCATTTAGAGAAGTAATCCACCAGGACCAGCAGAAATTTCTTCTGTTGGGGCCCAACGGGAAAGGGGTCTACGATGTCCATTCCCCATTGATCGAAAGGGCAGGCTACAGTAGAAACTCGCAAGGGCTTCGTCGGGAGGTGAGTCACGTGCTGATGTCTTTGACAGGCCTCGCACCCAGTCACAAACTTGAGAGCATCGGCTTGCAAGGTGGGCCAAAAATATCCTGCCAAAAGGATCTTCTGGGATAGTGATTTTCTTTCAATGTGACTTCCGCAGATGCCTTAATGTACCTCTCTGAAGTTGCATGGGGGGCATATCCAGAATGACTTTTACCTTTTCCGCGTTGGCTTCGATTCCCCTCTCCGTCACCAGGTACCCAAGGAACTTGCCACTTTTTACACCGAACAGGCATTTAGCAGGGTTCAACTTCAACCTGTTGGCTCTCAGGGTGGCGAACGTTTCTTCAAGGTCGGCTATCATGTCCCCTCTCTTGTCAGTCTTTACTAGGATGTTGTTCACGTACACCTCGATGTTTCTCCTGATCTTATGCCTGAAGACTTTATCCATCATCCGTTGGTACGTAGCACCGGCATTGCGCAAGCCAAAAGACATGACGTTATAGCAATACATGTCATCGGCCATCACAAAACTAGCCTTCTCCCGGTCCTCGGGAGCAAGGGGGACTTGGTGATAGCCTTGGTAGGCATCTAACATGGAGATGAACTTACAACCGACTGTAGAATCTACCAACCGGTCTATCTGAGGCAGAGGATAGCAGTCCTTTGGACAAGCTTTGTTCAAGTCGCGAAAGTTGATGCAAACCCGCCATTTGCCTCCGGGCTTGGGAACGAGGACCACATTGGCCAACTAGGTCGGAAATTGTACTTCTCGGATGTGTCCGACTTTTAACAACTTCTGAACCTCGTCTCGAATCGCCTTATCTTGGTCAGGAGCAAAATGCCTCCGTCTTTGCTTCACCGGACGAGCTTCGGACGTAACATGCAGGTGGTGCATGACCAATGCTGGTGGGACCCCTTTAATCTCTTCGGCAGCCCAAGCGAAAACATCTTTGTGGTTTCGCAGACAGTCTATGAGACAGCTTCTTAGTTCCAGTGTGAGGTCGAGGGTGATGCGCGTACTTCCCCCTCCACGTTGTAGGTGAATCTGCACTTCCTCACTCTCGACCTCCCTCCGTTCCTCCTTAGGCCCCCCATTTTCTCGCTGGTTGGCAAGGTCTTCCGGCGAGATCTTGTGCAGATTAGGGTTCTCCCCCGTAGGGACAAGGGGTTGTTCCTCCGGTCCTGCCATCGGTGCTCCTTCAGGTGCTTTGCTAATTCTCACAGACGACACCAAATTTGTTCCGGAAGGAGTTGACGACGATGCTCAGCCACCGGGGGTCTGCCCACATGGAAGTCACTGTGGGGGGGGGCACTCCGTGCTCTACGAGAGTAACACGAGCGTTAAGGGACACGCCGAAAGGGGTCCGACGGAGTCTACTCCGACGCTCAAGTCAGTATAGCGATGGAAAGCAAAAGCCAGAAAGAAAAAATGTACATAAGGTGGAGAGAGCGTAACCCCCCTTACCGGAGGGGTTGGGCTACCCTTTATACTGATGGCGACAAGGACGATAGTACGTGTCTCCGTGCTTCTCGCCACGTTCGCCCTATCTTCGGCTACCGGATCTCCCCCATAACGGTCCTCGCACTCGTTGAATCTTACTCGTAGTAAGGGTGAGGGCGATAAGGATTGAGGATTGCGGGCTCTACTCTGCCCGTAAATACCGGTGACCATTACCCAGGTATCCGCACGGAGGGGGTTCATTATTTGCTGTCGAAGGTAACTTGGACTCCGCTCTCCCGAGGTGATCTCGGGGACTCCTGGCCCGGGGGGGGGGAGTCTAGGGGTGATCCCGAGTCCCGACCCCCCGAGGTGATCCCAGGAGTTTTGTTAATCCCGGGCACATTCATCCCGAGGGGTCCTGGAGCTCGGGAAGAAGGACCGTTCCGACCAGTCCAGCCATGGCCCGCAGCTTCTTCATCCCGCGTGTCCGCCACGGGCTATTAACCCCATCAGAGCCTATTCTTCTAATAACAACTTAACACCTCGATCAAACTAAAATAAGGAATAGAGGAAATCATTGGAATCTTGCAGTCTCAGAAATATACAGGACTTAAAATGGGTCTAATCAGACATGTCTAGGTCCATTAGTAGATGTTGGTCGAGACTCACTATGGACCTAGACAGGTTAGATTTGATCCATTTCAGATTTTGTGGATTTCTAAGATTTCAAGGAATCCAATGGTATTTTCCATTGCTTATTTCAACTTCTTCAGATGCATGTGTTAAAAAGAATCGGCTCTAATATGAATCTGAAATGAATCATACCAGACCTATATTGTGCCTAATATGAATCATATCGGGCCCATGTTGGGCCTAATATTTCCAATAATAATAGCTCCGGGGATGTCGAAATAAGTAATGAAGGGCATCGTTAGACTCCTTGCAATCTCAGAAATCCATAAAACCTGAAATGGATCTAATCAGACCTGTCTAGGTCCATTAGTGGATTTTAACTAAAACCCACCAATGGACCTAGACATGTCCGATTGGACCCATTTCAGGTCCTATGAATTTTTGAGGCTGCAATGAGTCCAACACGATGTCATCCATTACTTATTTTGGATGTTTTGGAGGTGTTAAAGTGTTATTAAAAAAATTGGCTCTAAACTACCAACGTAGGCGTGATATGTGTTGGTGCAAGATGCATCAGTGATGTCCTCCTCTAAGTGTTTTAATGTTTGACAATATACTTAAGTCAGTGATACATTGAACAAAGGAAGGGGAGTTAAGAGAGGAGTAACAAAATGAACCAAAGTCCTAGTAAACCTAGGCAATAAGTCCTGGTTCGAAGAATTGGGCACTAAGTCCTGATCATGGATTGAGCACTAAGTCCTGGCAAAGGGCTGGGCACCTAAGATCTGACCGAGGGTTGGGCACTAAGTCCTGGTCGAGGACTGGGCAAGAAGTCCTGACCGAGGGTTGGGCATCGAAAACCTGGTTCGAGGAATTGGACACGAAGACCTGACCGAGGGTTGGACACCAAAGTCCTGGACTTAGGGTTCGGGCACGAAGTCTTGGTCCGAGGGACTGAGCAACGTAGCTGAACGATGACTAAGGAAAGAAGTAGAGACGGGTCAGGGTTCGGACGTCTCAAGATCCGAGAGTATCGGAGGCTAAGCAAAAGTTGACCCGAAGGACTGGGTGGAAACCATCTCCTGAGAGGAGTAGGTGAAAGGCGCGTTCTCGGGGGTGGGAACTTGTGTCGGTTCGACCTAGGGTTTCATGGAAATCCGAAGTCAGAACCAAGTCCTTAAGGTTAAGAATGTATGTATATTTGCTTTGTATTTTTGTATCTTGCAGGTACCTAAAATGGAAGACAAAGCAGGGAAACAATACAGAAGGAGGCTGGAAGCTAACCAACTAGGCGCCCCCATCAATGGGGGCACCCCAATGGAATCAGGCGCCCCCATCAATAGGGGCGCTCGAGTCAAAGAAGAAAAACTGCTTTAGTCGAAGAAGGCAGAACATGCTTCCATTCAGGCGCCCGGGACCATACGGGCGCCCCCATCAGCTCAGGCGCCCAAGTGGAGATGGATAAGCGCTGACTGAGCCTGCAGATAAGAGATCGCACAGGAGAGGCCACGTGTAGGCGCCCCCAACAACACAGGCGCCCGTATGAAGCCTATAAAAGGGGCTTCGACCCCTCAGCTTGAGACACGACTTCCAATCACGATTCTAAGCTTCCCAAGTGACGACAAAGCTCTAACGACGAAGCTCTATGACCAGGAGGCTTCAGGAGGAAGTGCGCGACACTTCGGAGGTCCAGATCGGCCGAGTTTCAGATCTTGTTTGTTCGGTTTGAATTTACAATTCCGTACTTAGTTTTATATATCTTTGATTGTAATTTCTGCACTATAAGACGGGTTTCTCCGCCTCCAGAAAGTCCGGAAAGGAGACCATTAGTGGACGGGCATTCCCGTACTTAGGCCTTGGATGTACTGGCCCTGGTGGGTCAGGAACCAAGTAAAATCCCGCGTGCGCTGTGTTGTTGTTTCTTTTATTCTTTCTATTTTACTTTCCGCTATGCTACTAACGCTCTATCCAGAACGATTACTTTTAAGTTTACGAGTTTCTGCGAAAAGATTTAACGGTCGATATTCACCCCCCCTCTATCGACGGCACCGGTCCTACAATTGGTATCAGAGCCAGACCGCTCTTCACCAGACTAACCGCCGATGGAGCAACGACGCTAGGAGTTGAGGGGAAGCCTAGGGGTGAATCAGGTACAATTTTTTAAAATGTTTGTTTTTAAATTCCATATTATATGCTTCACGTGCAGGGAGAGAGGAGACTATAAAAATCAGTGTCCTACTTGTAAGAATCGTTCCTCACCTGCGGCAAAGGAGGCACCAGCGCCAGAAGTCTGAAGGAACAAGGATCACATCAAGTGCTTCAAGTGCGAAAAATACGGACACTACAAGAATAAATGCCCGGCAAAGGTATACAGAATTTACGTTCCGAAATTTTTTAAAATTCCTGCACTGTCTTATGATAATTTAGTTATTTTTTCTGATAAATTAGAATTATTGCATAGTCAAGTAAATGTTTTGCATGACCAGTTAGAAAATATAAATAATGCTAAATATCAGAAATTAATTGTTTAATTCTGAATGTTAATTCAATAATTTCTAAAGTAATTAAATTTTGAAATTAAATCTGATAATCTTGAAGACAAGTTAGAGATTAAATCTGATAATCTTGAAGACAAGTTAGAAATTAAATCTGATAACTCTGAAGATAATTTAGAGATTAAATTTGATAACTCTGAAGATAATTCAGAAATTAAATCTGATAACTCAGAAGATAATTCAGAAATTAAATCTGATAACACTGAATTGATCAAATTTGAAAATCTTAAGGATAACTCTTAATTCAAATTTGAAAATATTAAGGATAATCTTGAAAATAATAATAAAATTATTGAGGATAATTTTGAAATTCTTGAGGATAATTCTAAGGATATTTCTGAGGTTAGTGGAGATGAAATCTTCGATAATTTAATTGTCAAATCTTTAGATAATATTGAAAATTATTACAAAACATTAACTAGTGGTCTGAATTACTCCACTTATTTTGAGGATATTGAAAGATGTGATTTTGAGGATGAGAAGCAAATGGAATTTTCTGAGATCAATGCCATAGTCAATAAAAATCGTAAAGATTCAAATAAACCAGAATTATTAGAAAAACTTAAAAAGATAAATAAAGAAGAAATAGTGGATGAGTTAGAAATTTTCGAAATAATAAAAATTATGAACTTAAACCCACAACTATTAATGAATCATTTCAACCTTAATTATTCAAGGTTTAATTAACTCTTAATTAATTCTTAATCCTTAATTAATTCAAATTAATTCTTAGTTAATCTAATCAATCCTTAATTACTCTAAATTAATTCTTAGTTAATCCTTAATTAATTCAAATTAATTCATAATTAATTCAATTAATCCTTAATTAATGCAAATTCAAAGTAATTCTTAATTAATTTAATTAATTGTTAATTAATTCAAATTCAAATTAATTATTAATCGTTAATTAACTAAACTTAAATTAATTCTTAAGCTTTAATTAATTCAAAATTCAATTAATCTTAATTCAATTAGTCCGTAATTAATCCAACTTTAATTAATTTTTTATTAATTTAAAATTAAGTAATCATTAATTAATTCAAATTAATTAATTCTTAATTAAATAAACTTTAAATAATTCTTGATTAATTAAACTTTAAATAATTCTTAATTAATTCAACTTCAATTATTTCTTAATTAATTCAACTATAATTAATTCTGAATTCAGATCCAATTAATTATTAAATAAACTCGGAGTAAATAAAATATTACCCAAACTACAAAAATTAAATTAATAATATCAAATATGTCAATGTGGGTTGACATATTCGCGGGTTCACACATGTATCAAATCGGGAATTTGATACATCTTTAGAAACTTAATTAAATATTTTGACTTATTTGACTCATGCATAACTGCCATGTCATGCATTTGCTATTTCTTTTAAATATATGACATGTCATTCATATTTAAATTTTATGCATGATTTAGAACGGCTATAGGAAAAAGACTAGTTGAAACTTGAACAATCTAGTATTAGGTGGAGGTGAGATGATAGTACGTTACGCAGCAAAAAAAAAAAAAGAGAAAATTAAATAAGATCAACACGAATCCAACAAAAAAGGAAAGGAGGATCTAACGAAATGGATTTATCAAAACCCCATTTGCCATATGCAGCCGTGTGCGCCACTGCAGTGCAGTGCGCCACTCAGAACACAAAATTAGACACAAAATCTAAGTGTAATCCTGAAATGATCAGATGAGGTTAATTATCTAAGCATGGTGTTCCTTTTGAAGAGTGTTGGACAATTTATCCAAAATGTTTAGGCTAAATTGAAATTACACAAATTTAATTTTAATTTATCTATCGTGATGACCTGAGCAGATAATCTCAACTACCAACGGAGACTAATTTTGCCAAGCTTCTGGTGGCCGGAATACTATTTCCAGTCCAAGTCGGGATGTCACCCAACTACCTGATCGGCAATTTGTCTGAATCGTCAACCACCAATCCTCTAGATTCCTGAGTTTGAGTGTCGAGTCTCGACCCCGATTTCGAGTGTAGACTCTTGGCTTTGAATGTTGTCAAGTTGAGATGAGTATTGCCAAGTCGATGCTCAGGGATCGCCAAGTCGGGAGGCAACTGTCTTGCTTAGAATCACTTTTGTTGTGGTTGGTGAGTGGAAGGCAAGTGTTCCCGGATGGGTATTGTTCGTTCCCGAGTGGTTGTCAAGTTGGGTAGAAGTACTTGTCTGCTCCCAAGTAAGGAACGTTGAGTGAAGCACAAAGTCACCCAACTACCGAGTCAGGAAGACGATGCTTGATTGTTCCCGAGTTGAACGTCGAGTCGGGAAATGAAGCCGAGGTTTGTGCTTCAATGCAATTTCGTTGAAACAAATTAGCCCCACCTTCGGCTGTGCTTCGAGAGTTTTCTCAGGTCGTCTGTTTCTCAGAATATAGCGGCAAACCGCGATCCCCAACAAGCACTGGTAGTCATGACGAACTGAGAGGCACCCAAATGCTATCACGAGTTTTCTATCAAGTGGAAGATGAACGACATAAAGGATGAGAGCGAGGAGGAACACAA
Organism: Boesenbergia rotunda; assembly: GCA_024364735.1. Lineage (NCBI taxonomy): Eukaryota > Viridiplantae > Streptophyta > Magnoliopsida > Zingiberales > Zingiberaceae > Boesenbergia > Boesenbergia rotunda. The sequence goes on along the minus strand of JAGFNQ010007112.1, from coordinate 169,506 downwards.
GTAGATAGAGATTTATGTTGCTTTCGCGCACACTCTACCTGCCATTATACAATTGAGCAAAAGATGGTTCACGTGGCAAAATATTTGTTGTTCCTCTTGAGCAAATTTGGTCCGACTAGTCCGACATTCGACGTGCACACGTCGTACTCACACACGAGTCAATTACAGTCAGTACAATCTGGACCTTGAATTTGCACTTCCTGTGCATCCACGTTTGAGAGAGAGTCTTTCCTCGTATATTTGTTCCCATCATATAAACATGCGTAACAACATAAATCAATCATGAAACTATGAAATTTCCACTATGAAACTAAAATCTCATACACAATGAAATCTCCTTTCACTATTTCTTTTTCATTCACATATATTCAATAAAGAGTTTGTTTAGTTCATCTGCTTGATTTATGAAGACCAAAATAAAAGAATTGATAACATAGTTTAAGCACCATAAGACACACATAATAGTGTACCTGAAATACTAAATGGTTGTCAGCCTGACAAAGTGTCAAACTCAGACTAGCTATATTGTTTCACACACTCACTCCCCACTACTAATTTTGTGGTCATGACTTGTTTTCAGAGGCAAAGTGCCTTCCACCATTCACTAGCAAGCATAAGTATGGCTTCTTACTTTAATTCCGTTTTACCTTTTGATTCCTGAGAATCCATAAAAAAGAGGATACTGCCAATGGCGTTCCAGAAATGGATGACATTATCTGAAATCGAATGCTGCAGACTAATGAAGCACCAAGCCAAATTGATTATAAATAGGATTTAGAGGAGGAGGAGGAGGTACCAGTTAGGTGATGCATTGGTTGGTTGCTATGGCGAGGAGGCGGCGACTGTGGTGGCTAAAGAAAGGAAGAGCGCAGGTGTTTGACGAAGCAGCAGTGGCAACTGATGTCGCCACGGCCACAGTGGTGGCAGCGCCGCAGCCATGGTGGAGTGTCAAGGCCATGTTTGCGGCTGCAGCAGCGTGGTTAAACTGCCTAGTGAAAGCGGAGGATATGGAAGCGGGCGGCGGCGGCCGCGGCGGCGGCGGCGGCGGTCTCAGTGGAGCAGAGATTGGAGATCTAGTGCTGCGCGAGGCCATGCATTTTGCCATATATTTGTAGGTGTTTTCTAAAGTAATCTTGAAGAGAATTTGTATTGCTTCAACAATGAAACACATGAAATGGATCAAATCCAATTCAAATGATTGTATCGTATTGTCTTACAGTCTCATGAACTAGTCACCATCTACATAACCATTGTAATTGAACAATAAGTCTACTTGGTTGGATTTGAAGAGGAAAAAACCTTCAAATATCTTTTCAGTTTGACCTGTGCAAGCGCTATATATAGTATGTGAATAACAGAGGAAAATTGTTATCAGTCACAATTCTGAACTACTCTTTCCACTGCTCAAAACTGATACAAAGATACATGAGTTTACATGTTCTTACATCACATTTTTCGCCGGAATCTGACTAACTTAGCCAGTGTTTCCTGAGCCGCCAAGGTCTGAGCATGGCTATGGCCTAGCATCACGGTCCTAATACTAACACAAGTCCTGCAGAGTTCTTCCCCTTCATCGAAGTGCCCTCCTCTCAGCAGCAACTTAGCTCTGGTCTCAAGCAATGTGGCTTTCAGCAATGTCACATCCTGCCAAACATACTCGTCCACCTTCTGGTTGAACTGAAGCTTCTTCTTCCAGCACAATCTCCCTCGGTGCCAATCCTGTATCTGAGAGACGAACGATTTCTCTGCTTCCTCGAGCGCATTCGTGCACACCTTCAGCAGCTCCAGGGTTGAATTGCACCTTGAGAACGTCATGAAGGATCTGATTGCTAAAGGAAGTGCAGTCTTTCTGATAAAGAAGGCCATGTCCAGTGCACTAAGCTGCACGAGAGGTGGCTCTTGTTTGAAGCCGAAGACGAGGAATGCTGAAGCCCACAGGTGATCCAAGTTCATTGCAGCATTGCCAACCCTCATGGCTCCATGCACCGCAGCCTTCGCCGGCAGCAGCCCGCCTTTCCTTTTGGCGAACACTTGAGTGATTGGATGGAGTTGGATCCAGCAACCTGGCTGTCTCATGCTTCTCTTTGCCAGGCCGAGATTTACCAGCAGCATGGCAGAGTCTACTTCAGTCTTTCTTGCTTGACTGGCTGCTAAACAGCACCTGGTGCCACAAAGGAATACGTCAGTGAGATCTTTCCCCCATTGACAAAAGCTTCCTTTTGTAGGCAAGTTGTTGGAGGCAGCAGCTAACAGAGTTGAAGAAACTGGAACGGAAGCAAACCATGCACCAGTTTGGGCCATTCTCGACGCAAGGCTTCTTCCCGCCGCTTGATCCACCACTGCGAAGCAGAACGCCAGGGATTTCATCAAGAAACTGTTGCTCCTCCAGAAACCATCCTCATTGCCATCGTTGACTGAGATCCTATCGATTGCTTCAAGAAGTTCCGACGGTGAAATGGGAAGCTCTGAAAGAAGTGAACCGACTACAGACATCCCGAAGCTCAATCTCTCCAACCTCTCGTCAAATTTCTTCAACACTTGACTTTCCTCACTGGTGTAGTCCTTCTTCCTCCTCCCTTTGAGGAGCAGTAGCGAATCTGCGAGTGAGAGTGGCGGAAGTTGCATTGGTTCGAAGCTCATGACCTTGGATAGCCTAGTGGTAACGATGACATGGGTAGCTCCAGTGTTCCTTGGAATGAAATCATGCAAATCTCTGCCTTCCCACCATTCTTTCTCCGTCTCAAGATTGTCGATAACCAGCAAGTAAGGGATATCTCTGAAGAGCTCCCTCTTTACCCGCAGGAATGCGTCGAACTCTTGTTCATCGAAGCTCCTTATCCTCCCTCTCTCCTTCTCAGCCTCTGCGCTGAGGTCCAATCCTAATTTCAAAGACAAGTTCAAGATGTTTTGCCTCAAGTACCTTGTTTCACCACCGATCCACAGAACCATCCTGTATCTCTGAGCATACCTGTAGGCAAATTCCAAGGCAAGCTCTGTCTTACCGATGCCCGAGCTCCCATTGACACAGAGCACGCTAGCATTTCCATGGCCTTTGTTAGCACCGCATCGCGATTTCTTGTGCTTCGATCGCTGCTTCTGAAGGCTTCTTCCTTTGCTTGGTAGTTCAATAACTGGCTCGATCCAAGTCTCTAAAGTAGGCTCTTTGCTCTTCCTCATCTCCAAACTAATATATTTTTTACTTGTTCTCACTGTATCAATCTCCTCGTCGGCGAATCCATCACTTGAGCTGCCTCTTGTCAGGGAAGGCTTCGGGCATTCCATTTCATGAGCTTCGATGCACCCAAAGAAAGCAGCTTCAATCTCTGCCACCTCCTTCTCTCTACCCACAAAATTGTCATTTCGAGGAAAGGGAAATTCCTCAAAAAATTCAGTTTCTACCTCTGCAATACTCCTCCTTCCAAGCTTTGATTTTAGAATGCCCACGACCTTGGATATGCAGCTTCTCCAATTGCTACCGTTTGTTTCAATCTTGAATTCATTGCACTTAGTAAAACCTTCCAATGCTTCTCTGCTTTCCTTACCCTCCAACCTCTCATTTGAAAGGCTAACGATCTCTGAGAGCTCGGTGTCGAACAGAACTGAAATCAGATTTTTCTTCTGAGCAAAGAACCTAATTTCCTCGACACTGAGACGATTTAGAAAGCTTGATGGAGTCACCACGATGACGCCGAAGGAAGCAGAGCATATTATCCGGTCTGCGATTTCATGGCTCTGAGAATCCGAGTACTTTGCCCGATCAGCAACAAACGATGCTATTCCCTGGAGCTCGAGCTCGGTCTTCAGCCACTTACAGAAGCGAACGAGTACGTGGTTGTGTCCGTTGTACCCAATATAGACATCGCAGCCATGGAGCTTCAGGTTGGAAGGAGGAGACACCGAGCCTCTTGTGAGCGAGGTGCGAGGGACCGGGAAGGAGAACGATATGCGAGGTAACATGGCATCGGAAAACTTGGGCTTCTGCTCGATTTGGTCTGCGACAAAATCAGACCTTTCCGAAGGAGGAGTGTAGGAAGTGCTGGGGATGTCATCGGAATGCGAAGCGGAGTTTGATGTGGTCGTCGACGGCATCGTAGCTGTGGAGTAACTGTTATTCCCATTTGGAGGTTCCAACGCTCTCGGAGAAATATACGGAGATTGCAGAGCCGAAACGAATGCAGACGATGGCGGAGAAGGTGAGTTCAGGTGCGGGGAGAGAGAGATGAACGGAGAGATTGGGACAGATTTCTCTCCGTTCTCCGATGAAGGCCCTGATATTCTAATGGTCAGCGTAGATGTGCATGGTTCAGAGGAATGAGAAGCTGATTCATCCATCAGTAGCTACAGCTCTCCCTTTCTTCACCACCGAAGCAGAATGAGATCGAGGAAGAAAAGGAAGAACTTACAAAGGAGCTAGGCTCAGTTCATGGTCCAAAACTCAAAATCAACACGCATTGCCCTTTCTGAAGATCCAATTCCATTTCACAGGGGAACAAGATACATGAATCTGGTCCGAATTCCCTGTAGTGTGCACATGGCTCAGGTTTGAAATAAAAATCATTGGGAGGGAGGGAGGAGAGGTGGCGCCGGTCCCAATAAACAATAGAAAGATACTGTTATTGGCCTCGGTTCTATGTGTTGGGTGGGGCTGAACGCCAAGTCTTGGCAAGTGGCGGGAGACATTGGGAGGGGAACCAGGGTTCAGACATTATTGTGAAGAGGGATTCAGTGGAGCAGAAGAAGACAAGCTATAATATTGCTGGGGTGCCAGTGACCATGCTGTGGTATTTGGGTAAGGACCCGTCAACTTCACCCCTCGCTCTATAATTGATTAAATTGATAAATAATAATTTTAATTAGAATGAAATGTTATATTTTATTATATTATGATAGATAAAAAATATCTTTATAATAAAAAATATAAATGATGATATTTTAAAAAAGGAGCAATCATTCGTTCGCGGGGTAGTTTTGAATTCATAATTTTTAATATCATTTTAGATTTTATACTTTAAAATAAATCATAATATGTTATATGAATGTAATTAAAATATACATATTTATATAAAAATATTATATGAGGATAAATATGTATATTTATATAAATATATTAAAAATGATAAATTTTAATAGTCAGATTCATTTTTTAACGGATCAGATTCTGATCATTAAGAATTGTTCTTTGTTTTTCCTTTGGGGTTTCAATTGCATGGCGATATGAAATTCACTCAAATGCAATGAAAAGCCATGCGATTGTCTTCACGGAAATAAATGCTCTCTGGGGGTGTCTCATGTGGGCAGTATGCAGCAGTAGAGAGTAAATGAATCGGACGTAGCCTTCTCTGTAGGTGCAGAACAATTGCAGTGAGAGATTTGTGGTTGAGATAAACAAAGTGAGCTAATGCAAATTGGTGCCCCCCAAGTAAGGCTGTAATTGAATCGTGCCGAGCTGAATATCTGAGAGTTTGAGTTTGGTTCGTTCATTATCGAGTCGAGCTCGAGCTTAATTTATCGAATATAGTGATGGCTCGCGAGCTTAATCGAGCCCTAAACGAACTTACCATATATAAATTATTAATTAAATTATTCATCAATTTATTGAAAAAAATTATATATTCTAAAAAATATAAAATATTTACTAAAATCTTTGATTTTATTCATACAAATAAGTTTTATTGGATATTTTATATTTATTAAATGTAAAAATGTCAAAATTATATATTTAATATTAAATATTAATTTTATATTTTACGAACTAGCACACGAGCTTATCAACGAGCTTGTTCACGAGCTAACGAGCTGAATACTGCTGAGTTTGAGTTTGGTTCATTAATATTAACGAGCTTTATTAAACGAGCTCGAACAAGCTTCTATCGAATCGAGCTCCGAATAATTCACGAGCAGTTTGATTTATTTATAATCCTACCCCCAAGGCAAACCACTGATTCTATAAATTTGCTCATTGTTAATCAATTATCAGTAAATTCACTAAAAAAGATCTAAGGCCACTGACAACACAACAGTTAGGTCATCACTGAAAAGTATTGTTACACAATGCTGAAATATTTACGTACACTACTGTTAGAAAGAGAAGCCAAGAGCACAGGAAGCATTAATATCCTGCCATGATTGAAATATGATTCTATATCAGACGATATAGATAGTTTTTATCGTTTTAACACGGAAATATAATTTCATGTGTGTTTTCGTGTGCGTCATGTGACAGAAGAAATCGAGAGTGTTGTATAGGATAATTTCGCGTGCACCATCGTGTGTATCACGCAACAAAAGGAATCGAATGTGCACGTCGTGCAATAGAAGGAATCACAACAGATGGAATTGTGACAGAAGGAATCAAATCAATTCCTTCTATCGATCGATTAATAAAAAAACGATATATAAAGTAGGGGAGCCCACAAGGAAGGCAATCGACAAGTGATCAATAGAAGAGAGGCAACGGCAAGGCGACGAGAAAATAACAACGAGGAGGCAGCAAGATAGTGACAACTCTGCGGACAGATATGATTTCAATTTGAGCTAAAAAAGTGAGCGGAGGAATCCTACAACGCCTCCAGTACTGCTGGAAGCGTCGCAGGACCAAGACGTCCTAGAGGCATCTTAGACCCCTCTTCGCAAAAGCTCAGATGGGTCGAAGGCATCCTGGAGGCATCACCCCGCAGGAAGCATCACAAGACGACTCCGACGCTGCCAAAAGTAAACCCAACCACGAGCCGGGTCCGGCCCAAGACTGTAACCGGGTTAACGGGGTTAGCCGGACTGAACCGAAATCGGCCCAACATTGCTGTTCCAAGCCCAGTTTGTTGGATATTATTATTATCTCTATTAGGTGGTCTTATTTGTAAGTTACACATGTAAATACAATCTGAGCCCTTAAAGTGATCTAACTTATGTTTATTGGGTTTCAGACTATTGGATGTGGGTTCAATGTATAGAACCCTTTAGACCAATCTGTTATTATCTATGAGCTCATAACAGATTGGATTTCTATATAAAGGGGAGGTCCTCAAGGGTTTAGGTGATCTTTATGACCTAGTTTCTTGTTCCTTATCGATAAGAAACTTTACGGCATGTCAAACCTAAACCCTTTGGAAGATTCTCCTTTTCTTTCCGCCGCGTCTTCTTCCACAGGGATCAAGCCGACGATGCTACGACAAGGACAATGACTCTTCAATTAGGTTCCTTGTCTTTCGGTTTACATCTATTATTTCGTTATGCCATAATTCGATGAAACAATAGATCCATGCTTATATATATATTATGTTTTCTCTTCGAGTTCTTATGTGGTTTTCTAAATTCATACGGTTAGGAGAAAACATAATGTTCTATCAATTGGTATCAGAGTCTTGCATTGTTTCATCGTTTTTATGGTAATAAAGTTTAAATTTTTCCGTCGATTTATTGTATGTATGCTAGATTAAGTTTTCTTAGTATAATACAATTTTTATCGTCGAAAATCATGTAAAAGAAAATTCTAGGATAGACTTGTTTTCTAAATTTTTCATATTTTATGTGAAACATATGAAAAACGACGGAAGAACTATCATGTTTAATCTAATTTTTAGGTTAAAATGTGATGGTTCAATTGACTGACTTCAATCAATTGATTATCAAGTCTAAAATTGTGAATAGAATAAATTTGATTTAATCAATTATCATCTTAAATTTGTGATAAGATGAATTAGAAATGATATTAATTAAATTTTTATTATCAATGTTTTTTTTGCAAAAGAAATGGTTTCACGGAAGAAAAGAAAATTATCACGTGAAACAGTAAATGAAAGAAAAAAAATATTTTTATATACGTAAACAGTATATATATATATAAACTAATGCATTAAATATTCTCTTTTAATGCATAATGATCAAGAAATTAAATAATATTATTTAATTATAGAACTATAAAGAAAATTTAATTTTGAAAGGAAGGTTCTATATATGATCATTTAGTTGTATATATTAAGTTTTTAGATCGATTGGGATAATCAATTGGATCATATCATTTGATTACCGTATGGTATCAATCGATTAATAAGACTAATTTAAGACTAATAAAGAAATTATCTGTTCGATTAAATAACTAGAATTTTCTTACGTCTATCTATACAACGTGTCACTAAATTGAACTATTTGTGTCGGCCCAAAGGAAGACATCTTAGGTAGATTTAGTGCATTTTGTATTGGTAGACGTATATCTGTGCTAAGAGTAATCGGCCCAAAGGAAGGTTATTTTTATACCAGATATATGTTTAAGATAGTTTACAACTATTGAACATAATATATTTTGTTCTGATCATGCACAAATTATGTCGGCCCAAAGGAAGGCATATTGCGTGACAAACTAAAGTTGTTGTAAACTATGAATCAAAATATATAACTCATATAAAGTTTCATATTATGTGCACAATGGGTCGGCCCAAAGGAAGACACATTGTGTGACCAATTAAAGGTTGAGTTATATTAGAGAGTACCGCTAACAAATTATATTTTTTAATCTACACATTAAAATGCAATGTTGTATTTGGTACCTCATAAGGAGCCCATTATTATGCATTTAAAATTTTATTTATTTGCGTAATTTTATTATACATATGTTCTTGGCTTTAGTTAAATCGTGAGCTTAAATATTTTTTTTTAATTTCAGTGTAATCTATAACTGCCAACATTAATACCATCCCAATATTAACTGGTTCGAATTTTGCTGAATGGAAAGAATATGTGATCGTAGTCTTAGGCTGCATGGACTTGGAGCATGCATTAAGGAATGATCGTCCCGCACTTTTGACCAGTGCTAGCACTATAGAGCAGAGGGCTGAATTTCAGCTGTGGGAGAAATCGAATCGCATGAGTCTAAGCATGATGAAGCTTTCCATACCGACACAAATAAAGGGCTCAATAACAGAGAGTGAAGATGCTAGGAGGTTCCTTAACCAACTAGCAGACTGATTCACCTCAAATGAAAAGGTTGAGACTACCACACTTCTTACGAAGTTGGTAACCATGTGGTACAGTGGTAAAGGAAACATTAGAGAGTACATTATGGAGATGTCCAATATAGCGACAAGTCTGAAAGCACTAAAACTCAATATGTCTGAGAGTATGTTAGTGCATTTCGTCTTGATGTCTCTGCCTGCATGGTTCACTCCGTTTAAGATATCGTATAATACTCAAAAGGAAAAGTGGACATTGAATGAGCTTATTGCTCAATGCGTGCAAGAGGAGGGGAGACTGAAGATTGAGACATCTGAAAGTGCTCACTTAGCATCTGGTTCTCAAAATGCGAGCAAGAAGCGAAAGAGGATCAATAACAAAGGTAAGGGAAAGCAAACTGCAGATTCTGGAGGCAATGACCATAAGGAGCAAAAGAAGCAGGATAAGGAATCCACTTGTTACTTTTACAAGAAGAAAGGTCATATGAAGAAAGACTGCCTCAAGTACGCCAATTGGCGTGTAAAGAAGGGTAAACTTCTCAACCTTGTTAGTTCAGAAGTCAATTTAGCTATTGTACCCATTGACACTTGGTGGATAGATACTGGTGCTACTACTCACATAAGTGTCACTATGCAGGGTTGTTTTAGGAGCCGACTTCCACTTGATGGTGAAAGATACATTTATACGGGGAATGGAAAAAAAGGCTGCAGTAGAGGCTATTGGTGTTTTTAGGCTTTATTTAGGAACTGATGTTTATTTGGATTTAGAGAATACATTCATTGTACCGTCTTTCAGATGAAACTTAATTTCAATTTCTTGTTTGGACAAATCAGGTTATTCTTGTTCATTTGGAAATGAAATGTTTAGTATTTTCTATAATTCAATTTTGATTGGTAATGGTTCCTTGGTTGATAAGCTTTATAAATTAAACACCTTTACTCCTACGATTGACAACGTAATAATGCATAGTATAGGTACGAAACGTAAATTGACCAACGAGAATTCTTCTATGTTGTGGCATAGGCGTTTAGGACATATATCCAAACAACGCCTAGAAAGGTTAATGTCACATGGAATTCTTGATTCCCTTGACATGCCAGACTTTGATGTCTGCATAGAGTGTGTTACGGGGAAGACAACTAACAAAAGGAACAAAAGGGCTAGCCGTTGTATTGATGTTTTGGAGCTAATACATACGGATATTTGTGGACCATTCCCTAAGACATTTTGGAATGGACACACATATTTTATTAGCTTCATAGACGACTATTCTAGATTTAGCTATCTGTACCTTATTCATGAGAAGTCACTGTTAAATCCGACATTTTTGACGCGATCCAGAAAATTTTTCGGAAGAAGATTTAGGGTTTGAGAGATCTAAATTGAAACTTAAGGCTAAAATTGCTTTGAAACTTAAGTTTTAAGGGCTGATTTGTAATTATGCACTAACTGTTAAGGGCTGATGTGGGATTAGTCAGAATTGAGGAGGACTAGAATGCAAAAGTGGCAGGTTAATAAGCAACCTTGTTGCTTTCGGCCACAAACCAATCGCGAGCCGCGCCGCTTCCGATCGAGAGCCGACGCCACAATACCTTCTCCTCCTGTTTCCCCACCTCCGGCGAACAACACCCTCGGAAACCAGCCGGCGTCGAAGCTTCAATCCCTTGATCTACAATCCCTCTTGTGAACGGGAGCTAGGGATTTGACCTCGGGCAATTTGGGGGCCTCTGCTATCTATCAACAAGTCAACAGCGTCATCGCGCTGCAGGAGCCCCACTTGAGAGATTAGGCTGGCAGCGTATCAGATAGGTGGCTTAGAGTTGAGTCTATCGAATTTAGAATTTATAAATGAATGAAAGCTGGAAACCCTTTTACAATCAAAAGTATGAAAATGTAATATAGGGGCCACAGGTCGTATTTTTCTCGGGGCTAGTTGATGTTGAATGATTCGTGCTCGTATTTATGTGTCGTTTGTGTTTTCGGGTTTCAATATCAAAATTTGGGTTTTGGGGTTGCAAACATGAAATGAAATCGCATGAAGAAAAGGAAGAAACTTGACCTAGCAAACTTAAACAAGGTAATGGCAATTCATGGATTCAACCAATGGAAAATCTCATCAAAGCATTTACACAATTCTGGAAAAAAAACACAGATTTGAATTCGAAGGCAAAACAATTGCTAAGCAAATGCATCTAAACAGGGCTGCAATCTTTAGTTGAGACTAATGCAAAATTATGAGCCTAATTTCAGAAATAAGACTTGATACAAGGTGAGGCTTGAAACAAACTTGATACTCAATTATTCAAACATATGTGCCAATGCTAAAATCTGATACTAAGTGCAAGAGTTGGACTAATCAATGTATTTTTGGAAAAAAACACAGCTGCTAGTGAAGAGAATTTCGGAAATGAATGAAGTACTTTGAAATCTGAGGTCTTATCAATCAAACAACATAATGCAGAAATTAAGTGAATGAAATCAGATTCATGGAGCAAAGAATTGCAGCAACAATTTGAATGCAACTCCAACAAACAAGCGGGCCAAAATTGATGCACTGATCTACAATTCAGAATTGCTAAGCTGTGATTGATACAAAACGAATTGATGTGCAGAAATAAAGAGATGCAGAATTGAATTACATGTGCAGAAATAAATCAGATGCAGAGAATGTTGTTGGCTGAACTGGCAGAAATACAACTGCACTCACAGAAATTGAGGTTGAATGCAGAACCTTATTAAGTATGCTTAACAAATTAAACAACTACACTGTAATTTCGGAAGAGAAAACTTAACCCAGAAGCAGGGATAAATGCAATGCAATAGCTTAAAGAATTTGCAGAAATTACTGCAGAAATGCAGCAATACTCCAATGCAGAGATGAAATGAACCAAGTGAGATCTGATATAATCCTTCACTAAACAAGGAACCTCTTATTGAGCAGAATTCGAATCTGCAGAAACACAAGTGGAAGATGCAGTAATAAAGTTGGCACACGAGCATCAACTGATACACAGAATTAATTCAAGCTGCTCAAATCGAATTTCAGAATTGAAACTACATGTGAAATCAAACTTGGATCAACTAAGTTCACACACGAAATTGGTCTTCAAAAGCAGGAATTGAACTAAACAAGAATCTGATTTGGAACAAACTGAAAACTTTAAAACTGAATAGAAAGTTGCAGAAAAAAAAATCTGATACGAAACTAATGGAATTGGCACGCAACAAGTAGAATAAGAAACCAACTGAAATTGAAACCAAATGTTCACTAACAAACAATATATCTGATACTATTGCAGGATTGAAATCTAATTAAGCAGAACAATTGCATTAAACGAAACTTAACCAAACTGAAACCAATTCAGAAATGAACAGTGCAGAACTGAAAATTAACAGCTAAAAACCAAAATTAACTAAAGAAATCTAAGCCTCAATCACTCCCTAATCTCAAAACCTTCTTGGTTGTCAATCAAGAGCTGGCTTCGAACCCCTAGGCTCAGCAAATCAGTGGAAAAACAGCCTCAATCGATCACTCTGCTCAAACTGCATCAGCTGGAAGAAATTCCAGTCCAATCTCTCTTGTCTCAATGGATGGCTTGCGATTGTGATTTGAAGAACATCTGAGCTCACCTGAGAACCCCTACAAGCAGCTCAAATAGTCGGAGGTGGCTTGTGGTCGAGACACAATCGATTGGGTAGCAAAGATGCCGAAACCCTCAAACACCACTGTTCTGATGCCAATTGAGCTGAAATCTCGATCCTAGCTATCTTCCAAGGACTCAGATAATGATCAAATGGAGAAATTGAAGGGTCGCGCCCCTTGGATGATGAAATTGCTGAAGAAAATGCAAGAACTAGCTGAAGAAACTGGTTGCGGCGAGGAAACGCGACGAGGAGGAAATGTGGCTGTGTTTTGATTAAATAGTTATCAACGGACGGCTCAGATTGATCGGAGGAGATCCAACGGCTGATCTTGCTCTGATTTGAGCCAAACTTTTATGATGATGATCTGGGGTCAGGATCTGCCTAGTGGTAGCTCGGATCCTCCAGATGTGCAACGGATGGTCCAGATCAACTCAATCTGTGAATGGACGCTCTAGAGCCCTCCAAGCTTGATCCAACGGTTGATTTAGCTCCGATTGGGATGAAACCTTCAGATCTTGATCAAAATGCTTGATCAACCCTAACCCTAGATCGGATTGCTTCAGATGGTCCCGGATGGCTCAGATCTAGCCGCTCTTGAATCGGACGGCCCGGATTAATCGTAGGCTTGATAATTTGATCCGGGTCACTTGCAACTCGAGTTTGACCCAATATGCCCTAAGTCCTTGAACCTTTGATGCCTACAAAAATAGATCAAGAATTTAGTGGCCAAATAATCCAATTTAATGCAAATTTGCAATTAAGTCCAAAATAAAGGTAAGTTCTAAAACCTAGGGCAATTTCACAATTAAGCAATAAAAATATAAGTCAAACATGGATTTTAACATCTAAAATAATCAACAAAAATGGTACTTATCAGGGGCCTCTGCTATCTATCAACAAGTCAACAGCGTCATCGCACTGCAGGAGCCCCACTTGAGAGATTGGGCTGGCAGCGTATCAGATAGGTGGCTTAGAGTTGAGTACTCATCAACGATGGCAGAGGTAAGAAGATCTCTAGATTAACTAGAGTAGCTAGCTTTCGATCTAAACATGCTTCATTGTTCTGTTTCTTGTTGTGGGACTGAAGGATTGAATTTGAGGAGATGAACACGAATTGATTCTCGTGTGTGATGGCAGGGCTAATTCGAAGTTGAATTCGGGTTCCATTTCTTCTTCTGTTTCACCACACTGTGCCGACTAGAATTGGCTGCCGGGGAGAGTTGTGCCAGGCGCAGGTAAGGATGCATTAGTTTTGTGTTGTAATTGATGATACCTTGGATTGGGATGAGCTGGCAGTGTTTTGTTTGAAGATCTTGTGGTTTTGCTATGCTTTGCTACCTAGCCGTGAACAACATGTTGACTTGGTTTTGAATTGGATTGGAATTGGCATTAGGTGTTAAGCTTTAATTCGTTGATCTTGCTAATGCGCTTAGTAATACTGTGTTTGGGAAATCCTATGCGGCTTGTTGGTTTGGGATTTGAATATGTTGTTGAAGATGAATGCGTGCTTGATCAAGGTTGTAGGGGTATGATACATGAAGGGGATTGAGCAAATCAGTAGGGTAGATGAGGTGTTGTAAATCAACAGGTGGATTTAAAATTTATTCTTAATCGGATTAGGTTTGGTTGAGGATTAAGATCGGATTAGTCCTTTGGTTGTGGAGATACATTGTTTAGCTGGATGTTGTTTTGTTAAGATAGCTGAGCTTTGATTTATGATACAGACGTTGATCAGATACAGATACCTGGACGCAAGGGGTTCTCTATGTACGAGTTTCTTCGTTTGAGGCGGGTACCCCTGACTTATCTTTTTAGATATTGTCTTACTATTATGCATAGTTTGTTATAGATAATAGTAAGTTTATACGTTGTACCTGCCTTTGTGTATCATGATCAGATATATGTTGTTTAGATGACTCCTGTTTAGTTCTATACAGTCTCGATATTTGCCATGCGTTCATATGAGCTCAGATATGGTGGTAGGTCACTTAGTACCTGTAGTTGGATTGATTCCTAGATATACCTTGCATGGATACCTAGGGTAGAATGGTTAGATCTGGATATATGTGTTAGACCTATACCTTTCCTACCGACCTATGGTTGAGGATCTGATTAGTGAGGAGGGTGTCGTTAGTATACTTTACCCTCTTGGTTGTGTACCGAGCTGTAGGCTCTGTATGATTGCATACTGGCGATCATAGGCTCCCCTAGGGTCTGAGCCCGTCGCGTAGTCAGGATTCTGGTTTGATTGAGCTATTAGCATGATGTTGTTTTCATGATGGAGATTATCGGCTCCCCTGAGGTCTGAGCCTGTCTCCAGTCATGCCTGCGTCATACTTGCATTGCCACGAGTGTTGGGCATCATACTTGCATCGCCACGAGTGCTAGGCGTCATACTTGCATTGCCACAGGTGCTGGGCATCATATTTGCATAGCCACAGGTGCTGGGCTACATACTGCATTGCCACAGGTGCTGGGCATCATATTTGCATAGCCACAGGTGCTGGGCTACATATTGCATCCGCCACAGGTGCTGGGCTACATACTGCATTGCCACAGGTGCTGGACATCATATTTACATAGCCACAAGTGCTGGGCTACATATTGCATCCGCCACAGGTGCTAGGCGTCATATTTGCATAGCCACAGGTGCTGGGCATCATATTTGGCATAGCCACGAGTGTTGGGCTTTATAGGTTGTACGCCACAAATGTTTGGCTTCTTTATGCAACCATGAGTGGTTGACTTATCTGTTCCTGTTCACCCGACCGCCGGTCTGGTGGTGGCTGAGGTGCGTACAGAACAGATCGTTGTACTATGTGTATGGGATACATTGTACCTTGTTTGGGGCTTGTTGTGTTATAGTGCTGTATATGTTTGACATACCCTTACAGGTGACATACACATTTGGATTGTGTATCATTTTTGAGGTTATATAGAGGATTGATTATACCTACCTACAGGATAGACAGACTCTGGTATGTATTTCACCCTTAGTCTTTAGATATGTTTTATCCTCTATATTCGAGACTGTATCAGCGTGATTCTTATTGTTATTTATAGCTTGCTGTGCATATCTATTTTTGGTATCCGCTAAGTTTATTTGGACTCACCGCCGTTGCCTATATTTTTATTTTCAGGGTGATTAGTCGGCGGAGGAACCCCAGTTGCCAGTCCCAGGTCCCTACGACTCCAGTGATGGGTGCTTCCGCGTAGTTCTCTTTTCGTTGCGCCTTATTATGTGGTTTATATTGGTTTTAGGTCGTGGAACTTGTATCGCATTTCCTTTATCTCGGTATTGTATTTTTGAGTCCTCTAATGGACTATGTGTTTGTTGTTTCTGTTGTAAGTCGGACCGGTCCGCAGTCAGGTATGATTTATTTTGTGTTTTGATTATGTTATGTTTGATTTTGAGGCCTGAGGCCAAATTTATTATCTGCGTGTGTGTATGTATGTGTAATTTGTCCGTCGGATAGGGGAGGTGCTGTCCGATTTTATATTGGAACAACGGCTCCTGGGTCTCGGGGCGTGACAGTCACAATCTTTGGACATGTTCAAAATTTTCAAAGTCGAAGTTGAACTTCAACTAGGTAAGAAAATTAAAGCCGTCCGATCCGACCGTGGAGGGGAATATTACGGTCGATATGATGGATCAGGTGAACAACGTCCAGGACCTTTTGCAAATTACCTTGCTGAGTGTGGGATTGTGCCTCAGTATAACATGCCTGGTACACCCAATCAGAATGGTGTAGCTAAGCGTCGCAATCGGACCCTAAAAGACATGGTGAGAAGTATGATGGCTTTCGCTTCTCTACCGGAGTCTTTGTGGGGTGAGACACTCAAGACTGCAGTTTACCTTCTCAATAGAGTACCTAGTAAGACAGTAACTAAAACCTCATTCGAGATGTGGACGGGTAGAAAGCCTAGCATTAGACATTTACACGTCTGGGGTTGTCCAGCTGAGGCTAGGCCTTACAAGCTTAATGAAAAGAAATTGGACTCAAGAACTGTTAGCTGCAATTTTGCAGGTTACTCTGAGAGATCAAAGGGGTATAAATTTTATGATCAATCTAATAAATCCTTCTTCGAAACAGGAAACGCCAAGTTTATTGAGGATAGTGGGAGCAGTAAAATCAGGGAAGTATCTTTTGAGGAAAGCGTTAGCAATCCTCCTATGGTCACTACTAGTGCAATCAGTAGTGGTATAGTTACCATACCACACATTATGGATGTTGCACATCCAGTGAGCGTAGTGAACCAAGATATTCTCATGACATCTCCAATGCAATTGGAGGAGTCTACCACTGAAATTGAAGTATTGCCTCATATTGATGAGCAAGTAGCTCAACCACCTCAAATACAAGTGCCCTTAAGGCGATCCACAAGGGAACAGAGAAGCACGAATTCTCATGATTATGTTTATCTCCAAGAGCATGAGTTAGATATAGGGTTAGAAAGTGATCCTATATTTTTCCAAGAAGTCAAACAATGCTCTAACCCTAAAGGTGGATTAACGTCATGCAAGAAGAGTTAAAGTCTATGACAGATAATGACGTTTGGGAACTTGTCGAATTGCCTGAAGGTTCGAAACCCATTGGTTGTAAATGGATATTTAAAACCAAGTGAGATTCGAAGGGAAATATCGAAAGGTATAAGGCTCGTCTTGTTGCCAAGGGATTCACTCAAAAGGAAGACATTGATTATACGGAGACTTTCTCACCTGTGTCAACGAAGGACTCCCTTAGGGTAATCATGACACTTGTAGCTAATTTTGATTTAGAGCTACATCAAATAGACGTAAAGACTGCATTCCTCAATGGAACATAGAGGAGTCTATATATATGGTACAACCGGAGAACTTTGAGTCCTCAGACTCAAAGTACCTAGTATGTAGATTAAAGAAGTCCATTTATGGTTTAAAGCAGGCATCCCATTAATGGTATTGGAAATTTGATCAAGTGGTTACCTCATTTGGATTTAAAGAGAACCCCGTTATCAGTGCATATATGTCAAGTTCAGTGGGAGCAAGTTTGTTATACTTGTTTTGTACGTGGATGATATATTGCTTGCGAGCAATAATAAGGGTCTACTGCATGAAACCAAGTTATTTCTATCTGGTAAATTTGAAATGAAAAATCTTGGTGAAGCATCTTTTGTTTTAGGCATTCAGATCTGTCGTGATCGATCAAGAGACATTCTTGGACTTTCACAACAAGCCTATATTGAGAAGGTGCTTATAAGGTATGGTATGCAGAACTGTACACCTGGTGACACACCTGTGTCAAGAGGTGACAAGTTCAGTTTGTAGCAGTGTCCACGACTTGAACTTGAAATAAAGGAGATGGAACAATTCCCATATGCATCAGCAGTGGGAAGTATCATGTATGCACAAGTTTGCACTCGACCAGATATAACATTTGTAGTTGGGATGTTAGGCAGATATGTTAATAACCCAGGACCGTCGCACTGGAAAGCAGTTAAAAGAGTGATGCGGTATTTGCAAAGAACTAAAAGACACATGCTCACGTATCGGAGGTCAGATCATCTGGAGGTGATTGGTTATTCAGACTCCGATTTTGCTGGATGCTTAGATAGCAGGAGGTACACTTCAGGCTATATCTTCATGCTTGCTGGAGGGGCTATATCTTGGAAGGGCGTCAAGCAGGCGCTAGTAGCTACTTCTACTATGGAGACAGAATTGGTAGCATACTATGAAGCATCCAATCACGGGATTTGGCTACGGAACTTCATCACAGCATTGCATATCGTTGATGGCATTGACAGGCCACTAAGGATCTACTGTGATAATAAAGCTGCAGAACTTTATGCCAAGAACAACCGCAGTTCGTCGAAGTCCAAGCACATCAACATTAAGTTTCTAGCAGTTAAAGAGAGAGTTCAGAGTCGCTAGATTATGGTAGAGCATATCTGCACAAATTCCATGTTGGCCGATTCACTCACCAAAGGCTTGATGCCCAAGGTGTTTCATGCGCATGTTGTGGATATGGGAGTTCTTCTTATGGAAGAAGAACTCATCTAGTAAGAGTCTGTATTTATTTTATTGCTCTATGTTAATAAAGACAAACATTTTATTTTGATTATTGTACGTACTTTAGGTTCGAAATATTAATGGGGATTCATATGTTTGTTTGACACTCTGAATACGATATCATGATTTACTACTGCTGTTTAGCATTTGATGTTTGTAAATATGATACAGATTCCTTTTGGAATCATAAAGTTTGGATCATGATTTGTTATTGCAGTTTAGCATAAGGCATTTGCAAATATGATCAGACTCTTTTGAGTCGCTTTGGACCAGTTGGAAATTGACTTGTACTGATCACATTTCATGTAATTTCTATTCTATACATCCACATCTTGATCTATGTCGTTAATGACATTGGTATTGTGATTACTGTTGGGCTTGTTACGGTCATATACAGTAGCTATGACCTCTTTAGTCCTATACCAATGAAGTTAATGGACCAGATTGTTTAAAGGGGTATCTTGTACCCATAAAGTTTGATATCAACTAAAGTTTTGCTTCAATTTACTATACAACTCACATATAGCCCAAGTGGGAGATTGTTGGATATTATTATTATCTCTATTAGGTGGGCTTATTTGTAAGTTGCACATGTAAATACAATCTGAGCCCTTAAAGTGATCTAACTTATGTTTATTGGGTTTCGGATTATTGGATGCGGGTTCAATGTATAGAACCTTTAGACCAATCTGTTATTATCTATGAGCTGATAACAGATTGGATTTCTATATAAAGGGGAGGTCCCCAAGGGTTTAGGTGATCTTTATGACCTAGTTTCTTGTTCCTTATTGACAAGAAACTTTACGGCGCCGTCAAACCTAAGCCCCTTGGAAGATTCTCCTTCTTCTTTCCGCTGCATCTTCTTCCACAGGGATCAAGCCGGCGACGCTACGACAAGGACAATGACTCTTCAATCAGGTTCCTTGTCTTTCGATTTACATCTATTATTTCGTTATGCCATAATTCGATGAAATAATAGATCCATGTTTATATATATTTATGTTTTCTCTTCGAGTTCTTATATGGTTTTTAAATTCATGCGGTTAGGAGAAAACACAATGTTCTATCACAGTTGAATCGACATTCAATATTTTTTTTAATTTCTATATTTATATGTTAAATACAAAGGAATTATATCAAGATTGGATGCTTTAAACCATAAATCATCGGGTTAGACTTTAACATCTTAAACAACCACACTACAGCTATCAATTATTTTATTTTTTAGTTAATTATTTAATAACTACTTCTTTTATTATATTATTAATTAAAAAAATCTTTATTTTTAAATTAATTTATAAACATTTATCTCTAATAATTTTATATATTAATCAATTATTTAATAACTAATTAATGTTTTTTACTATATTATAATTTTTAATAAGTCCAACAACAATCGAATGTAACAAATAATTTTATAAAATTATTTTTTAAAAAATAATATAATAATTTTGAACTGTGGCGAACTATAACAAACCGTACATGAACATGAACCATAACCGTCTTAGACGGTTTTTTTTAAAGAAACAGAAACATCTTATTACTAAAAGAAGATCCATATTAGAAGGGGGGCCAAACCTAACATTCTGATATGGATTTACAAGAAACCATACTAATTTACAAGGACTCACATTCAGCCATAAGCAAAAGCTAAAAAATTTTCCAGCTCCCAAAACCTGAGAACCAGGCTATATACTAACTGTTACAATAGCAGAATACTGAACTGTTACCATAGCAGAATGGAGCTATATCAGATACGTGAGTTTGCATCAAAATAAGCTGATCATCCCATATGACACCTTCATAACATTTATCACTTAGCTACAATAGTTTCAGATATGATCAGCTCAAAAAATCTAACCAGTCAGCAGATTTGGCACGCAGTTACACTTAGTCACAATCTCACATTTGGACATTTGGTATCAGCATCCATTTTTGATTTTTGCTGTCATATAGATATGAAAGGTCAGAAACCATGTTCCAAGCTCAATCTCAGTATCCATTCCCACTCTGACACACATGCAGATTGAAAGCAGAAACATAATAACAGAACCTCTTCAGAAGGAACAGCAAGCTTACAGAACCTCTTCTAGATTTGTAATCATATTAACAAGGAAACCACATTTCTTACAATCAGCACCCTTCTACTCGCATTTACTTTTCAGTCAATTCAGCCATAAGTAACTACTGAAGAAGAGCAATTACAGTAGCAAAATAGAGCTACTTTTGGTCACAGACCATATATTAGATACCTGAGTTTCCATCAAAATTAAGCTGACCATTGATCACATATGGCACCTTCATCACATCTAATGCGCAGCTATAATAATTTCAGAACAATGAAACCATCATTCCATATGACACCTTCATAACATTTGTCACATAGCTACAATAGTTTCAGATATGATCAGCTCCAAAAAATCTGACCAATCAGCAGATTTGGCACGCAGTTACACTTAGTCACAATCTCACATTCGGACATTTGGTATCAGATAGAAACAAGTACAGAAAACATTCTGCCTTTCAAATATAATTTTTCTCCTCTGTCACAGATTGGCAGAATTAAAATCCATCGACTTTTGATTTTGCTGTCATATAGATATGAAAGATCAAAAACCCATGTTCCAAACTCAATCTCAGTATCCATTCCACTCTGACTCATACGCAGATCTGAAAGCAGAAACATAATAACAGAACCTCTTCAGAAGGAACAACAAGCTTACAGAACCTCTTCCAGTTTTGTAACAGAACCATATTAACAGGGAAATCACATTTCTTACAATTAGCACCCTTCTACTCGCATTTACTTCTCAGTCAATTCAGCCATAAGTAATTACTGAAGAATTTTCCAGCTCACAGAATCTGAGAGCCAGACTAAAAACCAGTACAGACCAAACATTAGTTTAGTTTCAGATCAGCATAGCCAATTATATCAAATGTATTAGTTTCAAATCATATATACAGACCAAAAATTTCAGTATCAGATAGAAAACAGAGAAAACATTCTGCTACACATGATCACAGTTCATAGACAGATACATTAGTTTCAGATATTTGTTGCACAGACAAAGTATTTCAGTATCAGACAGAAAAACAGAGAAAACATTCTGCCTTGGAATTGTAATTTTTCCACTTCTGTCACAAATTAGCAGAACTAAAATCCATCCACTTTTTTAATTTTGCTGGCACATAATATGAAAGATCAGGAACCCATGTTTCAAAACTGCAATCTCAGTATCTATTCCCGTGTTAGATCTGAAACATAACTATGATAACAGAACCAAAATAGCAGACTCTGTTGGTGCCGGAAGCACCATATCGAACCTGGTTTTGATATTGACAAAGGATTCAAAGTTAAGTACTATTTGTAATCTAACAAGTCTACTAAGTATGCAGGAAAGTCCTAGGTATGCTAGGCAAGAAGTCCTGGCAAAGGGCTGGGCAAAAAAGTCCTGGTCGAGGACTGGGCAAGAAGACTTGACCGGAAGTCGGGCAAAGAAGTTCTGGTCGAGGACTAGGCACAAAGTCCTGGCAAGAGGCTGGGCACCGAAGACTTGACCGGAAGTTGGGCAAGAAGACCTGACCGGAAGTTGGGCACGAAGACCTGGTCAGGTGGATTGGGCAAAAGTCCAACCGGCGGAGCCAGTTGGCAAAAGGTAAACTCTCCAAAGAGGAGTAGGTGAGGACACGTTCCAAGTCGAGGGAACAGTAGGCGTCGGTTCGACCTAGGGTTCCATTTGGGAGACCCGAAGTCAGAACCAAGACAGCTACGACTGTAAATAATGACTAACACTCTTGCTTGGTTTATTTGGAACTAACCTTAGTTACAGGGACCGAAGGATTGTGTTTCTGCAGCTCAGACGCCCCAAAGGAGTGGGGTGGTTCACTGGGCTAGGCGTCCGGGAGGTCACGGGCGTCCAAGGTCAAGGCCAAAAACTGCCAAGAAGCAAGACTGCTTCGAAACCACACTGGGCTAGGCGCCCAGGAGGTCTCGGGCGCCCAAGGTCAAAGCCAAAGCGGTCATCGAAGCAAATCTGCCACGAAGCCAATGGACCAGGTCAACCTAGGCGACTGAGAGGTCCCGGACGCCCCAGTCAGACCAGGTGCCGAATCGAAGGGGATAAGCGCTGACCGAGCTGTGGAATGAGGTTCTCGCAGGTGAAGGCACGTGTCAGGCGCCCCCAGGAGCACTATAAAAGGGGGCTCACCCCCAAGGCTTCGACATCCATTCTTTCCAACGCTCCAAACACTTTCGCTCTCGCGCTGCGCTCCGGCAAAGTTCCATTTTGAGATTTCAGCGCCGACGACGACCCTCTGCTCCGGAATTCGATCCATCTCAGGCGTCGGTAAAGTTTCATTTTACGAAAGTGTTGTAATTCAGTTTTCAAATTCTATATCTGTACTTTCAATCTGTAAGAATCTTTCCGAATATAGAATTGCCTAAAGTAAACGGTCAAGGACCGTGGGCCTTGGAGTAGGAGCCGACCGCGACTTCGAACCTAGTAAAAATTCGACTTGTGTTCTTGTGCAATTCATTTCTTTCCGTTGCGTATTTACTCTTTCTTAGTCCGAAACGTTTTTAACGATATTCACCCCCTCTATCGTTTTCTTCGATCCAACAAGTGGTATCAGAGCGGGTGACTCAAACTTGGTGCAACCACCAGTTTCAGATTTTTTTCGGATTTTTCATCCCCCCCCCCCTCTATCGTTTTCTTCACCCCCCTCTATCGTTTTCAGATTTTTCGGATTTTTTTCAGATTTTTCGCTTTTTCAATTTTGAATTTATATTTTTTCACCATAAGTCAGAATTGATCTAACGATCAACTTTTAAAAATTTGTCATAACCTTTTTTTATTATTTTATATTTTTCTTTTTTCCAACATTGAATTCTTATTTTTTTCTTTAATCAGAATTGATAAAGCCAACATTTTTTAAAAATTTGTCATAAATTTTTTATTATTATTTTACCTCGAAATTCGTGCAACACCTTTTGAGCTAGTTTTTTTTCTCCACACTACTAATCCAAGACCAAGTCTTGGTACATTTCTGTTGTTTCTTTTGTGTGCAAGGATTATTTTAAATGGCCAATCAAGAATGGAATAGTATCCGTCCACCCCTATTCTCTTGCGTGAACCTGGAAGGGTCAAATGGAATCCCACCTAAAGACCCATCTGGATTTATGGATAATAATCCAAACAGGATTTACAGTACCTACAGAAGATGGAATGTCGATCGCCTGGGATAAATTGGACGAACCAACTCTGAGAAAGATCGAGGCAGATGCAAAGGCGACTGCAATCCTACAATGTGGCCTAACCAATGAAGAATTGAAGCAAATCGGACCATTCGAATGTGCTAAAGAGATGTAGGAAAAGCTAATCAACCTACACAGAGAGCTCCGATATTGAGATCTTAGAAGGTGCAATGTACGAATCATCGGAGGAATCGAACGATGAAGAAGAAGATCAAGTAAGTTATCTTGCACTCTCAGTGCAAGCACAAGCAGCCGAGAGAGATCCTAAACCCGATTTCGAAGCCGAATCCAAATTTGAACCAGAGTCAGAAGATGAGTTTTCCAAGACAAAATCGGTAACTAATTTTGAATCGTTTTCTGAATTAAGATTAATAATCAAGCTGATACTGCAATGGTCGAGGAAGGTATAGTTTTCATTGCAGGGAAAACTCCAAGAGAACTGCAAAAGAGGTCTCAACCAGTACATGAGTCCGACTCAGACTCAAAATCTGACGACAAAGAAAGGGGTCGTCGAAAACTGGTCCAGTTCGCTCGCGACCACTACAAAATGCCGAAGAAACAATCAACCAAAAGAAAGATGGCTAAAATCAAGGGGGAGACCTCCAAAAAGAAATCAAAAGGTAACATTGTAGATTTAAAATCTAACAGTCATATAGTATGTTATAAATGCAGGGAGAGAGGACATTACCAAGTCCAGTGTCCCAATCATAAGAGTGGGTCTTCACTGTCTACAATAAAAAGAGCTCCCAAGAATGCTGGATAAACATTCGACAAAGGTAAATTTATAGTATTTGAAAATCCAGTATTTACCTTGAATAATGTGATTGATTCATGTAAATTAGTTAAAGAAAATTTTAGAAAATTTAAACAAGAAAATGAAACCTTAAACATAAGGTCAATATGCTAGAAAATTTAATTCATAATCTTGCCGATTTCGAAAATCCGGAGTATTACTCCAATTGTGACCTTATTAGATAATTGTTTGCTTTAATTGTGTGTTGTTTTTTTTCCTTATTTCTTTCATTTTCAAAATTAATTTAACCTTTTAAAATTAACCATGTTTTTCAAACTTAAAATTTTCATTTTTGTTAAAACATCTCACAAAACAGATAAGGTAACATGTTTTGTCATGTAGAACTGAGTGAGATGTATAGGACCTAATAATATAGTTCAATACTTTTTCAAAATCAACTCAAAATTATCTCAATTTTTTTTCCAAAATTAACTCTAAATTAACTCTACATGTTTTCCACTCAACATTTTTTTCAAAAACTGAATTTCATTTGTTTTCAAAATTAACTCATCAAGTATTGATTGAATTATACTAAGATCTAGGACTTGATTGGGTTAATTATTGATTGGTCAAACCTAGTCAACACTGTCAAACCTAGTCAATACTGAAGTCCCTTAAGACACTTAGATAGAGTCAGACGGTGTCGGATGCAGGTTTTTTTCTCTTCTTTTTCGAAAAAGTCAGATTTTTCAAAAACCTTATGCTCTAAAACTTATTATCATCTCAAAATAAGGTTTTCAAAAATTGATTTAAAAACCTTGTTATATCACTATATCTTTAAAAAATTATCATCATTTCAAAATGGTTTTTGAAAACTGTACTATCATTCCAAATTATGTTTTCGAAAATTTCTCCTTGAAAATTATCATACTCAAAGAGTCATTTAAAATTGTTCTTTTTGATAAACCCTAAAGACTCAGAGGAGGTGTACTTCATGATCCACAAGGACTCCTAGGACGTGTCAAATCTAGGGGAGTCTAAACCAAAAAGAAGTTATTTCGAACAAATAGTTTTTGTTAAATTATTAGATAGTTCTTATAATTTGAATCAAACTTTAAGACTCAGAGGAAGAGTACTTGTAGTCAACAAGCTTCCTAGGACTGGGCCAAGTTTAGGGGAGGTCAAATTAAAAGAATCAGTTAATAATCCTGTTGAAATCATAATTTTTTTTCATACCACCATCTTAATCATACTTTTATTATACTATCACTTTCAAAAACTAGTTGTTTTTTTTTAATCACTGTTGAAAATGATATTCACTTGAGTTTGAAGAATTTTCAGGACACATAGGGAAATGACCTTGTAGTTAATAAGGTTTCCTAGGATTATGTCAGACTGGAAAGGAAACCAAGCCAAGTAAAATATTATGATTTCAAATATCCTTCAAAAATGCATAATATTTCTCAAAAGCACTTATATTTTTCATAAAGGTAATAATATTTCTCAGAAATACTTATAAAAGTTAATAATATTTCTCAAGTACGGAGAATTTCTTAAAATATTTTCTAAGAAAGAATACTTAGTTTCTTTCGGGTGCTTATTACTCAAATATCTTCAAAGATACGACTCTTAAAGAAAACTCTTTCAAAAGTCTTTCTACTTAAGAATTTTTTTAAGTGGTTAAATATTCTGAACCTAAATTCATTGAGTAAATATTTTTAAATTTTTTTTGGACTCAATAGAAATGTCAAACTGTTCTTTGGCATTAATTCTTGCATAAATTAGTAGTTTTGAAATGTAAACATCTTTCAAAATTGTCTTATGATTTTGTAAAACTACTAGGCTTTGATACACGTTTTCTTTCAAAATATATTCAAAAGTTTGTTATTGATATATGGCCAAGGGGGAGAGTAGAAAAAGTAAAATTAACAATTAAATTCATTCTTAAACTTTTTCACCTTCTTCAAAGAATGTTTATCTTAGAAGCTCCCAAGAATTTTTCACCTTAACCTAAGGTTTTTCTAAACTTAGAATCTCCATTGTAATACTCAGTAATTTTGTTACAAAATACTATTTCAAAGTAAACTTATGAGTAGTTTTTACTTAGAACTCTTTTCATGTATTATTTTGAAAGATTAATTTGCATTTTTTTTAAAAAAAAGGCTTCAAGGGAAAATTTTCAAATTATGAGGGAGCTTTGTGCAATGTTGCAATTGGAAATGGTCTAAAACATAAGGAGAAGAATTTCACATTAAGGGGGAGAGAAAGGAAAGAGAGAAAAGAAATTTTTTTAAATTTTTATTTGTTTTTCAAAAAGTGTTTCAAAAATTTCTAAGTATTTCTAAGGGTTTCAAAATTTTCTTAAGTGCATGTTTTTTCCTAAGTAAAATTTTTCTTAGTAAACAAAATTTGTCTGAGCAAAAACATTTTGAAAACTTTGGCGAATGTTTCTAAGTAAAGTTTTTTTGGTGAAAAACTTGTCTAGAAATTTCTTAAAGATTTTGTTTTTCAAAATGCACAAAGTGTTTCCAAGCAAATTTTTCTAAGTGTGCACTTTTTTGTAAACAAATTTTTTCCCAATTCTGAAAGTTGAATTTTTTTAGGGAAATTTAGCTTCTTTTTGCAAAGCTTTGTAAGTAAAAGTTTTTTAACAAAATTTAGGCTTGCAAAACTTTTCTAAGTGTAAAAAGTTTTTTGGTGCAAACGCTTTTACTCTATTTTTGAAAAAAAAACACACTTTGTCAAAAACATGAAACACTTAGAAGTTTTACAAAAACTACATATCATTGAAAAAAACTCAAAAAACCCTATTAGATATCCTGTTCACCCATGAATATTTTTTGATATATTTCAAAGGGGGAGGAAAGGTCAAAGTTAAGTGTTTTACAACACAATTATTCAGGGAGAGTATGAGAAAAAAAATTTATTTTTTTTCTCTGTTCAAAATTACAGTGGTCTTAGACTTTATACTGTTCAAAATTGCTATATTTCATTGGTCTTAACCTTCTTGCTTAAACTGTTATAATTTTTACTTAACTTTGAATTGTGTTGCCATAAATCAAAAAGGAGGAGATTGTTGGTGCCGGAAGCACCATATTGAACCTGGTTTTGATATTGGCAAATGATTCAAAGTTAAGTACTATTGTTGATCTAACAAGTCCACTAAGTGTGCAAGAAAAGTCCTAGGTACGCTAGGCAAGAAGTCCTGGCAAAGGGCTGGGCAAAGAAGTCCTGGTCGAGGACTGGGCACGAAGTCCTGGCAAGGGGCTGGGCACCGAAGACCTGACCGGAAGTTGGGCAAGAAGACCTGACTAGAAGTTGGGCACGAAGACCTGGTCAGGTGGATTGGGCAAAAGTCCAACCGGAGGAGCCGGTTGGCAAAAGGTAAACTCTCCTGAGAGAAGTAGGTGAGGACGCGTTCCCCGTCGAGGGAACAGTAGGCGTCGATTCGACCTAAGGTTCCATTTGGGAGACCCGAAGTCAGAACCAAGACAGCTACGACTGTAAATAATGACTAACACTCTTGCTTGGTTTGTTTTGGAACTAACCTTGGTTACAGGAACCGAAGGATTGTGTTTCTGCAGCTCAGATGCCCCAAAGGAGTGGGGTGGTTCACTGGGCTAGGCGCCCGGGAGGTCACGGGCGCCCAAGGTCGAGGCCAAAAACTGCCAAGAAGCAATACTGCTTCGAAACCACACTGGGCTAGGCGCCCAGGAGGTCCCGAGCACCCAAGGTTAAAGCCAAAGCGGTCATTGAAGCAAATCTGCCACGAAGCCAATGGATCAGGTCAACCTAGGCACCCGAGAGGTCCCGAGCGCCCCAGTCAGATTAGGTGTTGAATCGAAAGGGATAAGCACTGACCGAGCTACGAATTGAGGTTCTCGCAAGTGAAGGCACATGTCAGGCGCCCCCAACGAATCAGGCGCCCCCAGGAGCACTATAAAACGGGGCTCACCCCCAAGACTTCGACATCCATTCTTTCCAACGCTCCAAACACTTTCGTTCTCGCGTTGCGCTCGAGCAAAGTTCCATTTCGAGATTTCAGTGCCGACGACGACCCTCTGCTCCGGAATTCGATCCATCTCGGGGGTCGGTAAAGTTTCATTTTACGAAAGTGTTGTAATTTAGTTTTCAAATTCTATATCTATACTTTTAATCTGTAAGAATCTTTCCGAATATAGAATTGTCCAAAGTAAACGGTCAAGGACCGTGGGCCTTGGAGTAGGAGCCGACCGCGACACCGAACCAAGTAAAAAATCGACTTGTGTTCTTGTGCAATTTATTTCTTTCATATCATGGTTGTTTATGGGAAAGATTAGTAGATTGCCTACCCTTAGATCACAACGCCTGTCAGTGTCTCTGCCATCCCGTGAGGTATTGGATGACACGCACGAAGTCAAGGCATGTCCATTGGATTTCGGCGATTATTCTCTCACCGTGGATCTGTCAGTTTTCGAGATAGTAGAGTTTGATATTATTCTGGGCATGGACTCGTTGGCAGCCTATTATGTCACAGTTGATTGCCAGGCGAGGGTGGTCACGATTCGGCCTCCGAACCAACCCTTGTGGGAATTCATTGACACCAGAGATGATGGGATTTCGATTATCTCTGCACTTCAGGCCCAGAAGCTTATGTCTCACAGATGTCAGGGTTTTCTATTGTCATTGATCAACACTGATGACAGCAGTAGCCCGTAGCTGTCGGATGTTCCAGTGGTTCGAGAATTTCCGGATGTATTTCCAAAAGAGCTTCCTGGTTTGCCTCCTAGAAGGCAAGTCGAGTTTAAGATTGAGTTGATTCCGGGGTGTCACGCCTCGAGGAGTCGCTCGCCCGATACCGACCGGGCAACTTCATCCTCGACTTGGCAGACAATTTGGAAACCTTACCCTTGCAACCCTATCAACCCGCCTGTACTGCAGCCTATAGGGTTGGAACAAGCCACTTAATGAAAAGAAACGAAAAACGACGATAAAAGCTGCGTACCGGTACGACTTACAACAAAACACAACGAAACAAAGGCCTCTATGGCACACAAGTACAACTATACCGCCGTGCAAAACGACTCGACAGAACCCAAATACAACAACGGAAAATGAAAAGTTAAAATGAACAGAAAAAGGGTACCAGCATGTGCCATCATCAAAAATACAAGGACAACCCCGAAATCATCTCGAAAATACGCGAACTGGGACGGGCCGCCAGACACTCCAGATGATCATTCTGAAATAAAAACAAGGCTAAGAGTGTGAGTTCATAGAACTCAGCGAATACAAATATCTGATATGCATAGTAAGCTACCATAGCAAAAAGAGTTAAACTGACAACAGTATCAGACACAAAAGCAGGAAATAATGCTAAAATCTAGAATACCGAAAACAAATGGTACATACCTAGAGTCAGGCTAACCTGCAGATATAAAGGTCCAAATACCATACGAGCAACATAAGGTTACTAGACTCTATGTAAACATACCTCCTGAAGGTGCATGACAAATATACACTATCACCAGATACCGTAAGTACGAGCAAGTGCAGTAACGCAAACAACAACAATTATGCCAAGATGCATCAAGTGCACATGATAGCAACGACATGTGTCACTCTCTTGACGCGTTCTGACTATCACTATATTGGGTAGCTAGAAGACAAGACAACCTAGCACCTATTGCTCCGTGGGGTTGCATGAAAAACCAACGTACTTGGGGCTATGCAGGATGCATGAATAGCCAACGCACCTGGGGCTATGAAGAATGCATGAGTAGCCAACGCACCTGGGGCTATGCAGAATGCATGAATAACCAACGCACCTGGGACTATGTAAGATGCATGAGTAGCCAATGCACCTGGGGCTATACAGAATGCATGAATAACCAACGCACCTGGGGCTATGTAAGATGCATGAGTAGCCAACGCACCTAAGGCTATGTAGAATGCATGAGTAGCCAACGCACCTGGGGCTATGCGGAATCTAAGGCATGTCTGACGACCCGTCTCAACCACTCGGAAACACGGGGTTGCCTAAGTATAGCTCTACACTTTTGACATGGTTAACAACCCGTGTTCAACCACCAGGAAGTCAGGAGTCGTCCATACACACATAATACTAACGTGATGCATGACATCAACTCATGCAACACTTCTTAACTAATCCTACAATCATCAGCATGATACGTAGGGGTCCAAGATTAATCACGCACCATATCCTAGCCTAGTACTGGGTATAAGTATTTTATCACTAATCTAAAATACATAACAACATGTGATAAATAAAAGGGTAAGGAGGTCCAACCTCGTAGCCATACAGAAATAAACCTATCGTCTAATCAAGCAACTAATATCAAGTGTAAATATACGGAGGCGGGAAGTAAATAAAACTGTACTGCTATCTATAACTAACTATGCATAAAACTGTGACAATATCTAAATAGATAAGTCAGAAGTACTCGCCTCCAAATGCGAAGTCCGTGCCCAAAGAGAACCTCGTGTCCACCCATCCGTACCAAAGTCAATGCCCTGTATCAAAATTTAGTTTTTGGTTACAAGTATATAAACTAAATAGCTAATCAAGATCTAGCTCCACCGTAGCCGGTTAACGAACTCAATCTCAACTAGATCAAGACCCAATCTCATAAACTCCATCTCATAGTTTACAACAAGAAAATAGGAAAACTACCCATCATAGAGGAGCTACACACCTGTTCCCCTCCAATTGGAGCTTACGAGAAAAATGATAAATATCCAAACCAACTCTCAATGAATACACGACAATGGCACTACAAAACCTAAATCCTTTCCCAAAAGCTCATACAGATTCAATTCCCAAAAATCAAAGCTCATAGCAACTTAGCTCAATTATGATCCCATTCCAATTGTAGATCAAAACCAACACAAAAATCAAAACTCATGGCATCGTAGATATGTACAGAGCCAACGCAATAAGGTAAACAATTCTGCTGAAGCTCCAATCATAACACAAGATTATATCTCAGTTTTAAACATCCAAAAATCAAATTGAATCCAATGATCTAATCAAAAATGTAGATCCAAAGCCATCAAGCATTCATTTACTAATCCAACAGAATACAAAGACTAAGAGCAGAGGCTCTTATGGCAGGGACTACCTTGAGACCAAAAGCTACCTCATAGAACTCCAATGAACACCATCCAATTCTCTGACCCACACACAATTCCAAGATATTAATGCATCGTCAAAACAAGGTATCCAAATTCGTGTACAAGAACTATATCACAGATCCAAATCAAGATCAGCACAATCCTGTGCAATC
This sequence comes from Boesenbergia rotunda, assembly GCA_024364735.1. Lineage (NCBI taxonomy): Eukaryota > Viridiplantae > Streptophyta > Magnoliopsida > Zingiberales > Zingiberaceae > Boesenbergia > Boesenbergia rotunda. The sequence goes on along the minus strand of JAGFNQ010007112.1, from coordinate 137,593 downwards.
ATACCTATTTTCACCCTGGATTTATGCTCTCCAAAAGTCCCCTGCTCGGACGCCGCAGACCAGCCACCGAACAAACACGAATCTCCTTCCCAAGATCGCCCTCACGAACCCTAGCTTTACTCCAAGGGAAAGAGAGCAAGATCGCCTCAAGGGAGGAGAAAACCGGTACTCCAACACAGATTGACGGTGGTATCACGATCTTGACCCTGAATCAAACCAAAGAAAACGAGAACAAGAACCAAAGATCCAAGAGAATACCTAAATGAAAAGTTCCAGCTTGCAAACCTAGGTACTCTCCAATCGCCGACCACTCTTCGCTCCTCCACCTTACGCGCCACGATCATGGTGAGGAGATTCTGGATCCTGCAATCTGCTTCCCGTAGGGCACTCGGTGCAGACAGACGAAGGCTCGTCGATCGCCAAAGACGACGATGTGGGCTCGCAGTGAGCGATGAACGGAGAAGAGAAGAAGACGAAGAAGGAGAAAGGAGCAAACGCGAGATCTAGGGATTGCAATCGCGTTCAGCCACAGGGAAAATGATATAAGGGCTGACTGATTTACACTCCGACCCTCCAATGTTGGCTATTCCCATAAGAGCCCCTAAGTTTAGGAAACTTTGCCTTTTAGCCCCTTAAATTTCTCATATTTTAACATTCTCCCCCATTAATAAAAATTTAGTCCCCAAATTTTGTTATATACGCATAGCGGATATTATCAATTCATACCCAATGCCAATGCTGAACGAAAACAACCATATGCTTCCCGAGTAGGATAGCAACCTATTGAGTCTGATGAATTCCCATAATCCCCAGATCACACCATAACCAGCTAGTATGATCGCCCCTAGACGCCACAATCTACATGTGGTTACCTGAGAAATTCCACCACTGAATGTTCGTGTCAAACATGTAAGATGACCACCCATATCTATCATCAATATGCTAAAAATGCATAAACACACATCATACCGTGAAAGGACGATCCATCGGTCCACGGTGCCTCCTCTCTGGGGACAACATAACCTCGACCCGTCTTCGGACCCGGTGGTAGCATCCCCTGAACAGGCTGAGGCTGGATCATAGGAGCTGTAATAGGATGTTGAGATTAAGGTGCTAGATATGACTGCTGATAACTGCCTATCGCAGGAAATTGTGGTGTCGCTAGGATATAGCCCGACCCACATCCATACATATAGTACACCCGAACCGGTGGGGGAGCTGCCCGCTGCTATCGTGAGGAGATCTGAGTCTCCCGGTCACCCTGCTGTGAGATCTGCTATCCTGATCGATTACCCTGAGTGGCAACCTCTACAGTCTTATGTTGTACCTTCAAAGCACAATTTCGACTCCGATGCCCTGGCATCTGACAGTAGTAACATACATTCTGGCCCACAGGACACTCCGCTTTTTTATACTCCCTCGATCTACACTGGAAACAATGAAATCTATCAATGACTTGTGCCCCGTCCTGCTGCGAATCTCGAGAAGATCCCGTCGAGGAACATCCTAACTTCTGAGGCAGGGACGAAGCCCCAAAACTATCCTACCCTGTCTGACTCTGACTACCCCGCTTTCGTCCTGAGGTCTGCCGCAGTTGTGACTATGCTGCGTTTGAGACTGACTGCTTATCCTTCTCCTCATTTCCGAATAGTCTCAGCCGAGTCGACTTGATGATGAGGGCCCGCTCTAGCGCCCCTCGATTTGAAGTGGCGTCACATGTGGATAGCTGAAGCTGAATGTTCGGGGCCAACCCCTGGGTGAAGTGCATCATCCGCTCGACGTCGTCCGCGACCAACTGAGGGCAATACTCCGCCAGGCGGTTAAACTCTGCATCGTACTCTAACACCGTCCGATCCCACTGCCAGAGATGCAAAAACTCCTGATGGTGGGTCATCCGATACGCAGGTGGGAGATACTTCTGTCGGAATGCCTCTCAGAACATGTCCCAAGTGATCGGTTGCTCGCCAAAGATGGTCTACTGGGTTGTTCACCATGTTGTGTCCCGCTCTCGCATGTGATAGGCCGCCAGCTCGGCCTTCTCCCAATCCGAGCAGGACATGTATCGAAACGTGTCCTCGAGGGTCTCCAGCCACGTCCGAGCAATGCACGGGTCGGTCCCCCCGTGAAACAAAGTGAACCGGCCCATCACGGATGTAGCCAATGTTGGGATCCATGATCTGTCCATGGTTTGGCCCGCAGGGGCCACCCTAAGGTACTGCTGAAGCAACTGGCTGCACTGCCGGGGGTACTAACTGTGCTGACTGCCCCGACAGTCCTGATGGCTGCCCCTCTGGAGGTACTAGCTGAGCCTATTGAGGTGCCAGGAGAGCGGAAGACAACACCGGCTGTAGACTCTGTATCAGCTGCTGCAAAGTCTGTAATACCAAGTGGAGAGGCTGCGATGCTGACTACTCTGCTGGCAGTACCATAGCGGGTACCACCAGGGGTACATTTTAGAGAGGCTGTGATGTTGACTGCTCTTCCCGAGAGGGTCTCGGGAGCTCTGAAAGGGGAGTCGCTTGGACTCACCACATCTTGCCACCCAGCTTCTTCAGCCCATGTGTCCGCCACGGGCTATTCAACCCCATCAATTTAGTTTGTGCCTGAGCTCTTTATATCTTGAGATGTCTTGGCCATGTACCCAACTTGATCTCGGGAATTGGCAAATGTTGGATGAGTGTTTAGGTTGATTCCTTTATTTTGTGATTGAATGCCATAAGATACATTATATTAGGATTAGAACATTGGGATATGCTGTTAGTTTGGTTTGGACTAGGTGAAGGGAGAGCGAACCCTAATCTCAATTGTTAGGATTAAATGGTAATGGATCATTTAATTAAGTTAATTAAATGAACATAATAATTAGGGTAATCCTAATTAACTTTGACATTCAATTTGGTTGGTAGATTACTTGTTAAGTAGCTAAGCTGTATCTTGTAATACAGAACATTGATTCGATACGAACATCAGGACATGGGGGTATTTTTTTGGACTTGAAGATGATTAGAATGCTCAACATTAAAGACAGGTACTTCTTACTTGATTTCTATAAAATGATTTATCTTGAATGTATGGTTATGTTATTATCTGAGTAGGTTGATTTACCTTAAATCTATTATGTTTGTATTCCTGCTTGATACTTTTTCTTGCTTGGCCTTTGAGTAGTAATCCAAAATGTTCAGTTATACAGTCTCAACTCTTGGTTTTTAATTTAAAGAGTACTGCTTGTACTTGTGTACTTTAGAACTATCATTCGGTTTATCTAGGATTTGGTTGGTATTAAATATAACCTACCCAGTAGATTAGTTGCATATTTTGGTATTGATTGAACACATATATTTATCATATTAATTGTATGGTTTTGATTTGATTGAGGCTGTACATATTAGTGACATGCATCATAGCCTTGTTTGCATGTTGATGACCACTGGCTTCCTTGTTTTTAAGATGGGTCATCGGTCATATTTATTGTTTGCATGTTGACGACCATTGGCTTCCTTGTTATTGAGATGGATCATCGGTCATATTTCTTGTTATGACATGCTTAGTTAGAGTTAGGTGCAGACAGTTGATACTCCCCAGATGTTAGGGGTCGCCACAGGTTTTTTTAGGATTTTATAGCTACAAGTATTATGACTTTTCATCCATAGCCATAGGTATTATTGTTTTTTTTTTTTGCATAGCCATAGGTTTTTGGCGCTTTTATCTTATCCACCCGACCTACCCAATATAGCGGTAGTTGGTGTGTGTACAGATCAGGTCATTGCATCATGTGTATGTTATATATTTTGCATTTTCCTTGTATTTACTGTATTTGTTTGATCTATGATTGCTATATTTGATTGACATGCATATTCAGTTATGATTTATATTTATTATATGATTTGGATCTGCTCAGCAATACGAGCAGTTTATTAAGGTATTATGGAGATTTTTGATCATGTCCCTGCATATTATATTGTTTTTCAAGTCTGTTTATGTATTTAATTTATGTTCTTTATTTCAAAGACTATATACTTTTGTTTTTATACGCTTGTATACTTTTGTTTTTATACGCTTGTTTTATCCTTTTTATATACCATGTATTTATCTATTCTTATATTTGCAGAGTCCACCCGGACTCAACACCCCTTGCCTTCATTTTTGTTTCAGGTAGTTGATAGTTGCGACTCATGTCGCCAGGAGAAGATCTATCTGTCAGTCCTCCGCTTGAATATTTTTAGTTGTTTCCGTACTTTTATGTCGCTTTAGTTCTGTTTTTCATTATGAATTATATTTTATTTTCTTCGGACTTGTATTTGTTTATTTTTGTTGAACTTTCGATTTATAACATTTAGTTTAAGGAGATTTATATTGTTTATTACTTATTAGACATATTATTTAACTGCGTGGTTGCTTAACTTAATGTCTTACTGTTATGATTGTGTGAATGTCAGTCGAGTGTAATTGTGCTATATATGTGTTAAGATGTATGCGTATAAGTTTTAGATTATTCGTCGTACAAAAAAATATTATTCATTTTTCGAGTAAGTATGGACCTCTGGGATATAATAATTACATAAGTTAATGAAAGGAATAAGTAAGCTGAAATAAAAGGGAACCATTATTTTGTCAGAATTTATATTCTATCCAATTATTTGAAGTGAAGTTAACAATACTATTTTGAAAATTCATCAAGAATCCACTTATACATGCAAACCAAACATGTGTTTAAATTTTTATATGCATTTTTTTTAATTATTGATAAAGAATAATACTAAATCAATCACAAATACGACAAATGCAAACTGAAAAAAACAGTACTCAGATGATAAAATTTTACAATGGATAATATAAAAAAATTTTTGGAAAAAGCAACGCTCAGAAGATAAAATTGAGAGCATAATTTATAATTTCGTCCAACATCTATAAACAATAAGGACTGATTCTGAACAACCCTATATCTATTAATTAATCCAAAGAGCTGGGATGGGCTTTGGTGCGATGTTATATTGATGGACAAGTTTCCTAAGTAACAAGAGTTTGATTTTCAAGCATTGCAAATAAGTGTATGTAGTGTTTACTTGTGGTATTTCATTGAAAAATGATATATCTAGTGAAAAATCTCAAAGAAAAATTCAATAAATGACGTGACATTTTGTATGTAGTGATCTTTGACGGATTCATCATGCCTCTCAGGATATAATTTGATTCGAGGTATCGGCCGGAGACAGTGGATGGTGTCCGAGCGATAATCGAACGTGTATATATAAAATATCATATCATTCACTGAATATTTTATTGAATTTTTTCATTGAGTAACTCTATTTCATTATCTTTCATGATTTATCTGTGCTTTCTAAATATATCAGATGATTATTATTTATTTATTTTTTTGATAGGATCGGACCGTTATCTCCCCATAAATAAAAGATAGAAATACTTCGAAACAACCAAACAAAAGAAATATATTATTAGAGAAAGTCGTCACCAAAGAAACTCTACACATGCAAGAAAGAGCACGAGCTGCACTACAAGGGAGAATAAGCTCTGAACATCCGCACTGTCTGAAGCCGGTGGAAGAGCATCGCAAGCTAGACCTTCATCGCCTTCGCGACACTCGCTGGCAAAAAGTCCTGGAGGGTACTTCCCGTAGAGGTTAATGTAACTGAACATGGTCGTGGCGCAGTCATTCGTGCCGTCGTTCAACTGATCGGCGTAAGGACACGCGAATTCCTTGAAAGCAGTGCAGCAGAGCTTGGCGGGGTACTGCGGCCCCTTGCACTGGCTGGTGATCACCGTGTAGTTCAGGTTTTCAAAGTCGATAGGGCAACCTAAATAAACACGAGCAGAAAAATGTATCTGAAACGAATTGAACTCGTATATCGATGATCAGAAGAGGAGGGAAATGCTGAACAATTAATTTACTCGATTGAGCCTGAAGCAAACTTCTCCCCGCAGAGCCATGCGATTCGAAAGCATTATCTGACATGAAGGCAGATGCGGCCACTGATCGCGCTACGACGACGAGAAGAACAGCGGGAGGGAAAACTTCCGTATGAAATCCATCTCTTCCTATCGCCAGACAGAGGGAGAAAGGAAGAGATAGATGGAGAAGCCACGAGAGAAATGGAGGAATGGGAATAGAAGAGGAGGGAGGGCCTTCTGCGGCCGCACAAGTCGGAGAACAGAGGAGGCCACGATCGATCGCGAGAGCTAATAAAAGAACATGCTATTTTTACAGTATAGCTTTTAACGATCATCTGACCAGTTCGCAATTGTATGTTTTTCCAGAAAGAAGAAGTGCTCGATCGTTCTCGCCATGATTACAGATTAAAATTAGCAAATTGTGGTATTCGCTATAAAGCATTTAAAACAAGGGGCGAGCTTTTAGTTACGTGCTCCACGCACTTTACAGGCTCCGTCGTCGCAGTCACTGCCGGCGCTTCCGGGGCCGGCGTCTGGCGGAGTCTCCGTCGTCGACGCAGGAGAATATGATCCAGGAGACGATGGAGAGCCACGCGATAATGACGCAGTACATGGCTTCTCCTCCGAGGCCTTGGATCGTTCCAATCTTTTCCATGATCTCCATGGCTCCATATCTCTATCTCCTCTGTTTCTCAGAATTTATAGGAAGAGGATTCTTGCTTAAGGTTCAAGGCTTGTGGAGATCAAATGGTCTGCTGCAACGAACAGCGAGTTAATCAAAGTTGATGGGGGTTGGCTTCCCTTCCCTTCCAAGGAATCGCCATCGGTGCAGGCAGCACTGTGCTGACATTTATCAGGGCGACAATTTAGGTGGATCCCAATCACATCTTCATACCGCAATTTGGAATTTTTTTTCAACGTCATTTCAGTTTAATCAACCTAAATATTGAATTTTAGGTCAGAAAAAAAAACATTTTTGTCATCTAAAGAAGCCTGAAATTAAGAACGGCTCGGCAAGACCGCAAGACGAGTGACAAGGCATAATTGAGTAGGTGGGAAGACGTTGACATTTGGCTTGGATGGTTGACTTCATTGGCGAGGCAGATGATGGTTAACATAAATCTCTGTTATTACTAGTGGTTAGTGCGTGGGGTAATCATTATGAGATCTGAGGATTAAAATTTGATAAAGTCAATATGTCCGTCCTTCCCACGTACTAGCCACAGCATCCGGACTAGTAGCCCCCCTAATTTATCTCCTCCGTGTTAATCCTGAGACAGATCAACGAAGATACTAAAGACGAACGAATCATCTTTTATCACTATGTTATGGCTTACGTCCATCCTGGAGGGGCCGGAACAGGGTAATTTTTTTATGCTCCCTCCCTAAATTTTTATTTCTCTTTAAATGGTTATAAATAATTATCGGCAATGAGTACCAATATTTGAGATTGTACCTAACATTGAAATTGCCTAACGAAAAGGTATCTTCCTCATTTTATCCTTCTGATTTTTTATCCACTCTTATCTCTTTCATTTGCATATAATAATTTTCCTTTCTTTCCTATTAAATTAATTTAATTAGAATTCTTTTGATCCATTAATAAATTTTACCCAAACTCATTGATAATCTAAGAGATTTAAAATTTTAAAAATTAACACATAATGGAAGAGGTAATGAAATGTAGGTACTTGAGTCGAGGCCGCCCTTGTCTCCACCTCAGCCGATCCATGGCCACTCCCTCACTTGAGTCGCTCGGCGCCCTGCGACACACGATGTGCAGCTCCGGCTTGTGCACACTGCCACCCCAGCTCCGACCCATCATCGATTGCCGGTCATTGCAAGAGTCGTAGATCTCCTCTTCAACGTCGTTTTTCTCACTCTCCGGAATGCCCCGTACCATTGCAGCTATTCGCGCGAGGTTGACTCGACGCCGCCACTGGCTATTGCAGAGCTTCCTCTTTTTCCCCTCGCATCAACGACACGTGCTTGTGCTGGTCTGCCTCTCTGCAGTGAGCAACGTCGCCAACCCCTCTTCAGCCACGAGCAGGAATTTGCCAGCCCATTACTGTGGCCACCATAACACTATCGATCACCAGCCAGCCTCGCGGCAGTATGATATCATCGTTGCGAACCATCGCTTTTGTCACCACCGGGTCTCTATCACCTCCTACTATTGTCGGAGAGGAAGGAAATTTGGGTAACGATTTACTTACTGTGATAGCTTGATTGATAATGCTTGGTTATTTTTCCATGGGTCAAATGATGGGATAATGAATTGGGAGGTGGTATTAATTTGAGCTTAATTTGGAGTTTTGAATGTGATTAGGTTAGATATTGATGCATTGGTAATTTAAGTTTGATACAGTCTGCGTTGAATTAGGAGTTAACTATATCATTGGTTAAATGGTGATAATCTATTGGAAGGTTAATGGATAAGTTGGTATCTTAATTGAGGGTTAAAAACCTAATCTAATCTTTTGGATGAATTAGATTAAGGTTAATAATGAGTTATGCCAAATCTAACCAAGGGGTTAGAATGATGTTATGACTAAACCTAATCTAACCATTGGGATGGATTAGATTAGGGTTGATGATGGAGTAGGCTTAGGTTAAGGCTATGGAATAGTTTTGCTACCTTGAAATTGTGATTTTGGTATAAGATCATGTTGGACTAGGTTTTAGTTTGATGCTGTGAATCTGGTGATACCTTGTTGGATGAATTAGAATGAGATATAATTAATTGGATGATGGATGTGATTAGATTTAACAATGGGATTTGTCAAATTTAATCAGGGAATGGTGATTAATCGAGATGAGGGATTTATCCTAATTGGTTAGGGGGTTTGTTTTAGCAACTTAATGTATCTTATAATTAGCTAAATCACATATATTAGTACAGGCTTTGATTCTGGACGAGCTTCTTGATGCGGGAGTTATTTTGACACGATCTACATATAAGACGGGTACTTCTTACTTGATTCCTGTAAATTCATTTACCTTAAATGCATGGTCGTTTTATTTATCTGAGTATATCTTAAATCTATTCTCCTTATTTTTCCTGCTTGATATTTATTCTTGCTTGACCTTTGAGTAATGATCCAAAATGTTCAGTTATACAGTCTCATCTCATGACTTCTGATCTAAAGAGTACCACGTGTACATGTACACTGTAGAACAATCATTTAACATATCTAGGATTTGGTTAGCATTAGATAACCCTACCCAATAGATTAATGCATGTTTATTTATCTTGGTGTTGATTGTGTTTTTCGTATCGTATGGTTTGCTTGGTTTTGGTTTGATTGAGGTTGTGCATATTACTGACATGCATCATAGCATTGTTTGCATGCTAACGACCACTGACTCCCTTGTGGTCGAGACGTGTCATCGATTATATTTTTTTGTTGTGTCACACACAATTGGAGTCGTGTGCAAACAGTTGATACTCCCCAGGTGCTTGGAGTCCCCACAGGCGTTTCGGGGTTTTTATAGCCATAGGTGCTTCGGCTTTTCATTCAGGACCACAGATATTATGGTATATTTACATAGTCATAGGTGTTTAACGCTTGTATCTTGTCCACTCAACCTACTCAATGTAGCGGTGGTTGATATGTGTATAGTACAGACCATAACATCAGGCGCATATTATGCATTGTGCAATTGTTTGTATTTGCTGCACTTAATATTTGAGTTATGATTGTTGCATTTGATTGACATGCATATACGGTTATGATTTGTATTTATTATATGATCTAGATCTGCTCGGCAGTATTAGCAGTTTATTGAGATATTAGGGGGGATTTCTAATCTTGTCCTTACGTGTTACATATTTTTCAGGTATGTTTTATTTGTACAGATGCATTTAGTTTATGTTTTTTATTCCAAAGATTGTATATACCCTTTGTTTCCATCTGCTTATTTTATCTTTTTTATATACCATGCATTTATCTATTCTTATACCTGCAGAGTCCGCCCGAACTCACTACCCCTCATTCTTCTTTTTGTTCCAGGTATTTGATAGATTGTGTCTCGTGCCGCCAAGAGAGGATCCAGTTGTTAGTCCCCGTTAAAGTATTACTTTCATTGGTTTTTGTACTCTTGTAGTATTCTTATCGTATTGATGTCACCCTAGTTATGTTTTCGTTTCGGATGATATTTGTTTTCTCTATGACCGTGAATTTATTTGTTTCCACTGGATTTTGATTTGTGCATTTTGGTTTATGGTGATTTAATTATTATGTTAATATTTATTTATCATTTATTATTACAAAATATTTAACTGTGTGGTTGTGGTTATGTGAATGCCAATCGAGCGTGGCTGAGCCTTATTTGTGTGGAGATGTGTGTATGTGTCACGGTCTCAGAGGCCCATGCTTGCTCGAAAATCGAGCAACATCTCCCATGTACAGCGGACAATCTGAAACATTTATATATGTCTCACAACAATATATAGCACAACCTCGCATGGTTGACATCACAATAGTAAATAAAAGTTTCATAACCACACATTTAATATCGATAAAAAAGATAGAAATAAAAGAACCCTCATATCCAAATTAAAACTTAAATTAAATCCAAAGACAAATATACCAGTCCATAAATGCATAAACAAACTCTACTCAAACCAAACATAACTCTATTAAGATTTATAATTACAGTCTAATAAAGAAAATATGGAAATAAAGAAAATGCAAAAACAAAGTACTCGCATAAAAATGTGCAAAAACAAAGTACTCGCATAAAAATGTGCAAAAACAAAGTACTCGCAAACACAAGAAAATGTAAAAATGCAATAAATGTGCATGATGCAATGACATGTATCACTCCTGACGCTAGTCAGGCCGCCATCACATTACATCTGTAAGGTCGAGTGGGTTGGGCTGTGAGAATTATACGCACTCAAACAACTACCACTATTATAAGTGGTAGAGTGAATAAGATGCTGAGAAGCCAACTACTCTAAAACCCTAGGAAAAACGGGGAGCTACCAACAGCTCTGTTATCCTCAAAGACAACGATGAGGGTGTCAACTATTGCCTACAACTCCAACATCCACTATCCATGAGTGGTCGAGTGTAACATAACAGGACAACTGCTCGCACTCTAACAACTACCACTACCCATGAGTGGTTGAGTGAGCAGAGCAACTAAATAACTGACGATGGGCATAACCATAAGGAAGCCGATGTTTATTAGCATGCAACTATATAGGTATGGTGCATGATACTAAATGCACAAACAACCAAGTCATAACTATGTAACGGTATGAAAAATAAATACACGAATCCATAAACAGGTAACTAAACTACTAGGTAGGGTATATCTAATGTCAACCAAAACCCTAGTTATGTTTAATGATTATTCCTAAGTACTCGCATAAAAACTGTACTTTACAGAACAGAAAATCAATAGATGAGACTGTATGGACATAAATTTGAGTAGCCCAAAGACCAAGCAATGACAAGTATCAACGATGATCTTAAAGCCAAAGATAAGGTAAAGCAGACCTACTCAAAATAAAACAACCATGCATTTAAGTTGAATAATTTACAAGAAACAAAAGAGAACTACCCGCCTTATAATGTCGTCTACGTATCAGTTAGAACCTCCATGGCCAACTGTCTGAAACGAATCAATCAATGTCCTGTATCAAAAGACAATTCTTAACTACCATAACAATGATAACAAACAACACATAACCCCAATCCTAATGCCTAGGGTAGCATATGGTAAGAACACACCATAGCCAAAGGACTAAGCTAACTCTTAATCCTTAAACATGCTAACCCCGAAACACCACATAACATGCTACTATAATCCCTACTCTAACCAAAACAATAATCACCCACACAGCCTTGCTTTAATTCAAAAATTATTTCATCCAAAATTGATTTAACACAATTCCATTCAAGATCCAAAAGAACCTAAACTAACAAGAAGTAAAATACCACATAAGCTCCAAAACCGAATGCACTCCTCAAGTATCATCATTCCATCCCATACAATCCCTAGATCAAACTAAACCTTACCGGAATTGTTAATAAGAACATAACCTAACCAAGAGCTACATCACGGTAGCATTAGTGGTTCACAGGGACCAACCAAGCCATAACCGAAACCTAACACATTTTCAAGAACCAACCGTCCATTGAAACAAGGTTCTAAACCGGTATTAACCCACTTGAACTCTGATCAAGAAACACACATGATTGACCTCAAAATATTGGAAACTCACAGCAAGGAAAACAAGCTAGAACAGATCCTCCAATTCTAACAGGCCGACTCGAAGATAACGAGACTGTCCCACAACTCAATTCTAATCTGCAAGCCACAAGATCAAACAACAATCCAAACAGCAAACCCCTACAACCACCCAACCCACGACACAACACTATAAATCCGATACACAACCTCAACCATTACAAACCCAACAACACAATGTACAACACCAAATTCACAGTGCTATTTCCAGAAATCAGGATTGAGGAACAAATCCAAACACCGAATAGAAACCTAAAGATCTACTAGTAGCATCACCCTAATCCCAAAATGAGACTTACCCGAGACGCATGCGTGAAACCTTCCTCAAATCCGGCGAAGCACAGCACCTTCGGTGAGACTGTTCCATCACCAGCAATCCTCTCAACCCTAGATCGAATCAAGGACAAGCGTATCTCTGACCGGCCACGCGAGTAGGGGTTGCTACAAGACCAAAGGTGCATCCACGAGATCGGAATGAAGAACAAGAGGTAAAATCTTGGGAAACAAGTAAAAGGCCTCACCTTCCCACAACGGGCACAATAGAAGACAATCGGCCCCATCCTTTCCTTCGTAACAGCGCTTGGCCGGAGCAGAACCATCCGTGAGGAGCGACCGCTTCAAACGCCAACCCTAGGTCGAGGAGAAGGAGGCCTCGATCGCGTGAAGAAGATGAATCGCGAAGAGAAAGGGAGAAGAGGAGTTGGCTGTGGCGTCCACTTCGATCGGGAAGAAACGAGAGACGGCGTCGGGCGAAACTGAAGGGGAAGGAGTTCGTGCAATGAGGTTGCGGCGCAAGCAAAGGAAATAGGGAAAGAAAAATAATATATAATGAAAAGGTATTTTGCATTTTAGCTCTAAATATATGGCTAATTCTAACTCATCCCTTAATTTTAAAATTTTACGCATTTAAGCTTCCGAATTTCTGCATTTTAACAGTATGTATAAAAAATTTCAGATTGTTTACCGTACAAGAGAGATGTTCAATTTTCGAATGAGTACGGGTCTTTGGGGGCGTGACAATATTTATGACGTCTAAGTGTGGTTCTGACTTTCTTATAATAAATTATGTATATGTGTCAATTTGTCTTAAAGTCATAAACTTTGAAATCTTCTAATCACTGCTGTTAATGACTTCAAAATGATATCTATGGACATATATAAATTCCGGGATAATTCAGAAACCTAAGCACTTGAAATGAGTTCTATTGAAGCTCTCTAAATCTAAGTCCATCAATGGGTTTTGACCAAACCTATTGATGAACCTACAAATTTAGAATTTTAAAAAGTTGACATATAATAGAAGAGGATGGTGTAGTGAAGTTCTAACATCCATTCAATAAGCTTGAAGTTATTAACAATAATGATTAGAAGATTTCAAAGTTTATTACTTTAAGTAATTGACACGTGTACATGATTTGTCGTAGGGATGTAAGAATTACACATGAACACTGTACATACCTTCACTACACTAACCTCTTCCATTAATAAGTTTCGATCAAAACTCATTGATGAACTTAAAGAGCTCTGATCGAACTCTTTTTAAGGGCTATACGTTTTTGAATTGCCCCAGAGTCTATATATGTTCATAGATATGATCTTGAAGTGATTAACAACAGTAATAAGAAGGTTCAAAGTTTATGACTTTAAGACAACACATGTACATAACTTATCGTGAGGATGTTAGAACAACACATGGACATCATAAATACCTTCACTATACTACCTTCTTCCATTATGTATCAACTTTTTAAAATTCTAAATCTCTTAGGTTCATCAATGAGTTTCGATCAAAATTCAAAGATAAATTTAGGGGGCCCTTGGTAAGCGGGTTTAGAAGATGGGAATGGGAATGAAATAGATTTCATTCCCATTGATGATGCTTGGTATACGGGAATCGGAATCAAAATAAGGATATGATACCCTTGATTTCATAACCCACCCCCCACTAGGTTATCACCAAACCCATAAACCTCTCAATCAAACCCATTACCATTCCCATTGCCAAATTTATACCAAGCACCCCTTAGAGAGTTTTGATTGAACTAATTCCAATTCCTATAGATTTTTTCAGCTCTTTTGAGTCTAAATATACCCTTATATACCCTTCTATTTTTAAAAAAAGTCAACATCACAACTTAATATACCAAAAAGTCAAATGTTATTAATTTTTAGAAGAAAGAAAAATGATATGTTTACTGAAAAATTTCAAGAAAAAACTTAATGAATGACGTGACACTTTGAATGCAGCGATCCCTGATGGGTTTACTGTGCCCCCAGGGTATAGTTTGATTTGGGGTGGCATTCGGAGGTGGCCGATGGTGTCCGAGCGATAATCGGATATGTACATGTAAAATGTCACATCATTCACTGAGCATTTCATTGAGTTTTTACACTGAGTGTATCAAAGCTCTTTTAGAAATAAGTACCAATGTGATGTTTTTTAGAAATGTGTTGGCTTTTTGAAACCAGTACTATTGGAGTCCAGATTTTCTGTCCCCAAAATTTGGTGTCCCATATTCGACATTCCTCGTCGGTGACATATCCAATCGACAATCGGACACTACTGGCAGCATCCAGCCGTCGTCTTGAATCAAATTATACCCTATGGGTATGGTGAATCAATTGGGGATCACCGTAATTGCGAACTTGCCGAATTTCGGTCGGCATCGGCGAGATCATAATTGCTGGTGATCCGAATCGGTTCCCCTCGATCAGGGTATAATTTGATTTAGGACAGTAACCGGAGGTCGTCGATGATGTCCAATTGTCGATCGGACGTGCTGTCGACAAGGAATAACGATTATGAAATACGAGAATACTAAAAAAAAGTAAGATAGAATTCTCTCACAAATGTACTGTGGTGTTGATTTTCGTGGTACTTGGTTTCTAGCAACACTATATGATGATTAACGAGATTTTTCCAACCTCGGGCGACCGGCTCGGCCTCACGGAAGTTTTCCACCGGCCGCTAGGGTAAATCTAGAAGCGCTCGTGGTGGGCGGTCTAGAAGCCCAGTGTCCCAGGGTTCGCTCCTCATTTGGAGGAAAAATTTCTGCAAATACGCCGTAGCTGGGGATCTAACCGCGAATGTCTGAGATAGAGACTAGTCGTCCTGCCGCTGCACCATAGCCCCGGAGACTCTAGCAACACTATATGATGTTGGTTAAGGAGAGAGAGAGAGAGAGAGAGAGAGAGATAGAGGGAGAAAAAACAAGAAAATTTAATTTAAAAGGGAAGAGAGAAGGTTGTTAATAGGGATGGCAATGAGGTAGGTCGGGGACGGATTTGTCGTCCCCGTGCCCGTCCCCGAAGTAAATCTCCATCCCGTTTCCGTCCCCATCCCCGCCTCCACTTAATCGGGGAATCCCCATCCCCGAACCCACGGGGATTAAACCTCCATCCTCATCCCCGCCACAGAGATATCTCCAATAATAATAAATTAATAACCCCATATCCGCCCCCGTCTGTTTCGGGGATTTTAAAAAATCTGCGAATCCAAATCCAAATCCGATAATACCTTTTCAAACCCGTCTCGTTTCGGATTTTCCCCGTGGGTATCCAAATCCGCAGGAAAAATTATCATCCCTAGTTGTTATGTGTAAATGAAATAGGTAAGAGGGGGAAAAAATTTGTCAAGGGTAACACTTTTGGATAATCTCATTGGATTAGCGTTTTGGCCCATCTCAAATATTGGATACGGGAAATTTTAATTATTTTTAATATTTTACCTCACTAAAAAATTAAGGGGCGTTTTGTAAGCCGATTTAGAAGATAGAAATGGGAATCCAATATAATCTATCTTTGTTAACACAAAATTCTGCAGCGGTTAGTTACTCTGCGGTAATCTAATTAGGAGCTTTAATTAATTTAATTAGGTGCATTAATTCATCAACAGTTATTAGATTTTTTTTACAGTTCGTGGGGGCATTTAATTTAGCACACACAAAAAAAACCAATATTTTCCTTTTTCAGAAATTTCTATAGTAATTTTCTGCTGTTTTTACGCAGATGGATCATTTTTAATAAAAGAATTTTTATTCAATGACGTCTAAATGTTAACGAAACTAAATTTCTATGATCAAACATTGTTAGCATAATTAAATTACAAAATATAAAAAAAAAACAACAACAATATGAATACATTCACAAACTTATTAAAATTGTAAAGTATTTATGAAAATAAATAAGAGGCTTTAAAAGTCGATTTCTAAATATAGATAGGTATGCTATGGTATTAATATAAACTCTTTTCATCGCTCTAAGTTGTCATTTGTTACTGCGCCTCAGAGATCCAAAAAGCTTGCCCCTTTCTCTCATCCTCCCCAAGTCGATCCATCGACACTGCGCCATGTGTTGCCCGAGTAGGTGCTGCTGCCTCTGCTTCCTCCTCTTGCTGGCGATCCTCCTCGTCGGCTTCGTCTTCGGCTTCGGCATATTCGCCCACGGCTTCCACAAGATCAGGGACGCTCTACACCTCGAGGAACCGCCTACGCCCGGATCCCTCAACGGCCGGCCCTTCCTCGCCGGCCCTGCACCGCCAGCTTTCTGAGAGACATGCTTACATTGTACTTCGATCGGCAGGGAAGTTTCGGATTGGTAGATTCTAGGGTTTCTAGATTTCTTTCATTTTAATTGATTTGATGTTTCGTATATGAAGGATTCGTTATCTGTTCGGATTTGAGATTCTGATTCTTCTTCAGTTCTTCTTCGGTTTGATCTGTGGAATGCGGATAGATAATTGAAACATGGAATTCGAAATGGAGATTTATTCCGTCTAATTTAATGAAAAAGCAAAATAATTATCTTTTGTTTGATGAATTATTTCTCGCCCAAATCCATGATTCCAAGGCCTGTCGATCTTTATCCGTTGAAAAATTCCTCCGTTTTTTTATGTTTTAGAAAACAATTTAATAATACGAAATAGCCGTTTGTTTTGACCGAAGACCAATGGCAGTAGTTTTTTTTTTCGTATCGTAAGGTGGAGCCTAAATGTTAAAAAAAAGGAGTTTTTTTTACTCAATAATAATTATAACATTTTAATAATATTGACAGTATAGTTCAATATAAATCAACTTCTTGAAATTTTCAATATGAAATTATTTCACCATTCCATTAGAGTTAATTTTTTTTAATACATTTGCCTTAAAAGTTTTCAATGCGTGTAACTATTATACTTCTAATTTATTGAAAGTGTTCGGTGTTCCCCTATTTAACTCTTTTAGTAGGGACTTTATCCATCCAACATCTAACTTATTAAATTTATAGAAACTATTTAATTTGTATGATATGTTCATAATAATTTGATAAAAGATACAATTTATTCAAAAAGTATAACCAAACATATATATTGCTCCCAACCATACCTAGGTGTAACCTGGTCGGGTCACATAACATCATAGGGAGATAGATCATTGATGAAAAGGCCTCGACAACCCGACGTGGTAGGGCAACCCACTCGGGTCAGGAGGCCCGAGTGAGAGACTCACCTAGTAAAATCTTAAGCCGCCTTATAGAGAGATACTGAGTATCGAGCTCAGGTTCACCCGGTCCGCATGCATCCAACAGTCATTCGGCTCCTCGTGAGGTCCCCTAGTCATATGTCATAGGGACGAATCGCGTTGACCGAGCCCGAGTGCCGAGTATCCCAGAGACTCGGATTGCACAGACTCAAATCGCCCCTATACTTAGCCCAAGTGGCATTGCCTGATTGGTGAGGTCTCACTCGGGTCAGCCGATCGGCGACCTAGCTCAGGAATTGTCATTTTCCTAGGGAACACCCACTCCCTGACACTATACTGGCAAAAGTGGTACGAGAGTCGGCGAAGGCCTAATACCATTCGTGTTCAAATCGCGAAAATCCCGCTGACACAGTACTTTCTTGACATACTATAGCAGTCCGTACCACGACGACCCCTGCCTGTGTCAGACTGGGCGGAGTCGGTCGGCGCCAGTCGGTAAGCTGACAGTACCCTTGATCTTATCCTCGCATGAGACAAAAGGGTGACAGACATAGGGCAGAAACTGTCGGCTCCCTCAGTTATATAAGGTCCTCCGCACTTCATACGTAGGTACGTGCGAGAGAGTTTTGCTATAGTTCTTCTTTTGTTTTAATTTTTTCCGCCAGAGACTAACTTGATCGTCGGAGTGTTTTGCTAGGGATTTTTCTTGGCGGGTTACTGACGGTCATTTTTTTTACAGTTCAAAACCAACAGAGGCAGTGCTCGAATCTACCTCATCTTTAAGAGTCCACTTCGCTATAAGACAGGATCACACAGGTCTTTTGAACGTTCATTATTCACAATCATTTATCTAGAAAGGTAAATTATTGGGCAATTTACCAAAGGGCGTACCCAAATATTGTTATTTACCAAAATGCGTACCATGGTTTCATTGTTACCAAATAACGCACTTATATTAGTGAACTTCCTCTTATACCCCTTCTGCCAAAGTACTGCATGTCATTTTCATTCTCTTTCTCTTTTTCAATAATGAATTTCAAGACATTTAAAAATATTTTTTCAGACTTTTTATTTTAAAATAATATATTATGGAATCGGATAAAAAACGTACGATAAAAATCGAAAAAATATTTCAATTAAAAAAATATCTCAATTAATAATTTAATAATTTTTAAAAATATAAATAAATTATTTTTTATATTTGATTAATATAAATTAATATATTTAATAATATTATTAAATATATTAATATATAAAAAATATTAAAAAAAGTTGAAGTTTTTTTTCTTAATTTCAAACAGCATGGGCCTGAAATAAAATATTTCAGGTCCTGTGAGGGCCTGAAATATTTTATTTCAGGCCCTGCGAGGGCCTGAAATATTTTATTTCAGGCCCTGCGTGGGCCTGAAATAGAAATAACTCAGGGCCTGAAATTAAATGATTTCAGGCCCTGCGTCGAATTGAAATCATGTGTTATGATAGGGTTTTTTACGTAGGTCTAAAATGTAAAGAAACATCTCTTTATATTTTTGAAATCACAATAAAAATCATTGAGAAAGACTACTTTACGAGAGGAATTCTAATTAATATAAAAACCATTATATTAAAAACGAATTATATATATATATATATATATATATATAAAAAGAAGTCAAATATTATTTATTATATTAATTTAATATTATATATTATATTAATATATTATATTTTAATAGATTTTGATTGGAGGGCCTGAAGTCATTTGACTTCAGGCCCTCCTTAGGCCTGAAGTCAGATGACTTCAGGCCCTCCTTGGGTCTGAAGTCATCTGACTTCAGGCCCTGCGTAAATAATTAATTTAATAAAAATAATTAATTATAAAAAAAATTTTAATGATTATTTTTGGTGTCCAAACTTCTAATGATTAAAAATTATATTGCAATAGGAGTTTTCTAGGTCTATCAGTGGGTTTCGCTTAAAACCCACTGATATTTTTTCAGAAATCCAGATATGAGAGGTCCATCAGTGGATTTTGCTCAAAACCCACTGATGGACTAAACTACACCTATTCCTTTAGGAAAAATAATAATTTGAGGTTTGGACACCTAAATTACATTCTCCTAACTCTACCCTAACTATTGATAATGTTTTTTCAGAGATCCAGATATGAGAGGTCCATCAGTGGGTTTTGCCCAAAACCCACTGATGGAAGAACTAAATTACACCTATTACTTTGAGAAAATTAATAATTTAATAATTTTTAAAAATATAAATAAATAATTTTTTTATATTTGATTAATATAAATTAATATATTTAATAATATTATTAAATATATTAATATATAAAAAAATAAAAAAAAGTTGAAGTTTTTTTTCTTAATTTCAAACAGCATGGGCCTGAAATAAAATATTTCAGGCCCTCGCAGGGCCTGAAATATTTTATTTCAGGCCCTGCGTGGGCCTGAAATAGAAATAACTCAGGGCCTGAAATTAAATGATTTCAGGCCCTGCGTCGAATTGAAATCATGTGGTATGATAGGGTTTTTTACGTAGGTCTAAAATGTAAAGAAACATCTCTTTATATTTTTGAAATCACAATAAAAATCATTGAGAAAGACTACTTTACGAGAGGTATTCTAATTAATATAAAATGACCATTATATTAAAAACGAATTTTATATATATATATATATATATATATAAGTCAAATATTATTTATTATATTAATTTAATATTATATATTATATTAATATATTATATTTTAATAGATTTTGATTGGAGGGCCTGAAGTCATTTGACTTCAGGCCCTCCTTAGGCCTGAAGTCAGATGACTTCAGGCCCTCCTTGGGCCTGAAGTCATCTGATTTCAGGCCCTGCGTAAATAATTAATTTAATAAAAATAATTAATTATAAAAAAATTTTAATGATTATTTTTGGTGTCCAAACTTCTAATGATTAAAAATTATATTGCAATAGGAGTTTTCTAGGTCTATCAGTGGGTTTCGCTCAAAACCCACATATATTTTTTCAGAAATCCAGATATGAGAGGTCCATCAGTGGGTTTTGCTCAAAACCCACTGATAGACTAAACTACACCTATTACTTTGGGAAAAATAATAATTTGAGGTTTGGACACCTAAAATACATTCTCCTAACTCTACCCTAACTATTGATAATGTTTTTTCAGAAATCCAGATATGGGAGGTCCATCAGTGGGTTTTGCTCAAAACCCACTGATGGACTAAACTACACATATTCCTTTGGGAAAAATAATAATTTAATAATTTTAATAATATTATTAAATAATATATTTAATAAATTAATAAATAATATAGATTAATATAAATTAATATATTTAATAATATTATAAAAAAATTATTAAATTATTAATTTCCCCAAAATAATAGGTGTAGTTTAGTTCTTCCATCAGTGGGTTTTGAGCAAAACCCACTGATGGACCTCCCATATTTGGATTTCTGAAAAAACATTATCAATAGTTAGGGTAGAGTTAGGAGAATGTATTTTAGGTGTCCAAACCTCAAATTATTATTTTTCCCAAAGGAATAGGTGTAGTTTAGTCCATCAGTGGGTTTTGAGCAAAACCCACTGATGGACCTCTCATATTTGGATTTCTGAAAAAACATTATCAATAGTTAGGGTAGAGTTAGGAGAATGTATTTTAGGTGTCCAAACCTCAAATTATTATTTTTCCCAAAGGAATAGGTGTAGTTTAGTCCATCAGTGGGTTTTGAGCAAAACCCACTGATGGACCTCCCATATCTGGATTTCTGAAAAAACATTATCAATAGTTAGGGTAGAGTTAGGAGAATGTATTTTAGGTGTCCAAACCTCAAATTATTATTTTTCCCAAAGGAATAGGTGTAGTTTAGTCCATCAGTGGGTTTTGAGCAAAATCCACTGATGGACCTCCCATATCTGGATTTCTGAAAAAATATTATCAATAGTTAGGGTAGAGTTAGGAGAATGTAATTTAGGTGTCCAAACCTCAAATTATTATTTTTCCCAAAGGAATAAGTGTAGTTTAGTCCATCAGTGGATTTTGAGCAAAACCCACTGATGAACCTCTCATATCTGGATTTCTGAAAAAATATCAGTGGGTTTTGAGCGAAACCCACTGATAGACCTAGAAAACTCCTATTGCAATATAATTTTTAATCATTAGAAGTTTGGACACCAAAAATAATCATTAAAATTTTTTTTATAATTAATTATTTTTATTAAATTAATTATTTACGCAGGGCCTGAAGTCAGATGACTTCAGGCCCAAGGAGGGCCTGAAGTCATCTGACTTCAGGCCTAAGGAGGGCCTGAAGTCAAATGACTTCAGGCCCTCCAATCAAAATCTATTAAAATATAATATATTAATATAATATATAATATTAAATTAATATAATAAATAATATATATATATATATAATTCGTTTTTAATATAATGGTCATTTTATATTAATTAGAATTCCTCTCGTAAAGTAGTCTTTCTCAATGATTTTTATTGTGATTTCAAAAATATAAAGAGATGTTTCTTTACATTTTAGACCTACGTAAAAAACCCTATCATAACACATGATTTCAATTCGACGCAGGGCCTGAAATCATTTAATTTCAGGCCCTGAGTTATTTCTATTTCAGGCCCATGCTGTTTGAAATTAAGAAAAAAAACTTCAACTTTTTTTAAAGTTTTTTATATATTAATATATTTAATAATATTATTAAATATATTAATTTATATTAATCAAATATAAAAAATAATTTATTTATATTTTTAAAAATTATTAAATTATTAATTTTCTCAAAGTAATAGGTGTAATTTAGTTCTTCCATTAGTGGGTTTTGGGCAAAACCCATTGATGGACCTCCCATATCTGGATTTCTGAAAAAACATTATCAATAGTTAGGGTAGAGTTAGGAGAATGTAATTTAGGTGTCCAAATCTCAAATTATTATTTTTCCCAAAGGAATAGGTGTAGTTTAGGCCTGAAATAACACATGATTTCAATTCGACGCAGGGCCTGAAATCATTTAATTTCAGGCCCTGAGTTATTTCTATTTCAGGCCCATGCTGTTTGAAATTAATAAAAAAAACTTCAACTTTTTTTAAGTTTTTTATATATTAATATATTTAATAATATTATTAAATATATTAATTTATATTAATTAAATATAAAAAATAATTTATTTATATTTTTAAAAATTATTAAATTATTAATTGAGATATTTTTTTAATTGAAATATTTTTTCGATTTTTATCGTACGTTTTTTATCCGATTCAATAATATATTATTTTAAAATAAAAAATCTGAAAATTTTTTTTTTAAATGTCTCGAAATTCGTTATTGAAAAAGAGAAAGAGAAAGAGAATGAAAATGACATGCAGTACTTTGGCAGAAGGGGTATAAGAGGAAGTTCACTAATATAAGTGCGTTATTTGGTAACAATAAAACCATGGTACACATTTTGATAAATACTAATATTTAGGTACGCTCTTTGGTAAATTGCCCTAAATTATTTCACCATGTTAAATATATTTTTACCTACTTGACTAGCAATCACACGCTTGATTATGTTCTGTATTTTACAAAAGGTCTTTTGAACTTTCATTATTCACAATCATTTATCTAGAAAGGTAAATTATTTCACCATGTGAAATATATTTTTTCCGACTTGACTAGCAATCAACTATTACTTCATTTTATAATTTTAACATGTAATGACCACGTCCAAACTCTTATATATGTTTCATTATACTCAAATATATTAATATTAATATTAATATTAAATAAATCATTGAACCAAGTCCAAGGTAGATGGTATGTTATTGTATTAAAAATAAAAATAATTTTAAAAAAGTAATATTTAAAGGGAGAAAGTGAAGACCAAGGATAAAAGTTAAAAGTAAAGAACTTGAGAAGAGAGATAAAAATAAATTTACTTTAGAAAATAATAAAAAATGAATTCCTTGGTATTTAAAATAAATTTGCTTTATTCAATAATATTTTAATGATGTGTTTTAATATGAATCAATCTAATAATTTTAAAAACTTTCAATATAGATTATTCGACATTTTTTTATAATTTAATTGGAGTCAAATTTCTATTTATAAACTAAGTCATTTTGTCCGTTAACACTGTTATCTATATATAAAAGAACCATTATTTTTATATAAAGATAAAAAATTTCTCCTACTTTTATGGATGAATAAATAGTTGTCCGTGGGACATAGCGGAGTTGATCATGGATAGATTTGTCGAAATAGATAGGGGTTGATTTTCAACAAAATCGAGAAAAAAATATTCTTAGGTCTCGATTTGCTAATTTATTTTTTTACAAATAATCATAGGACTGACCATGTGGAGCGTTCGGGTCACCATATAATTTTTTATCGAAATAGATGAATAAATAGATTATTTATAGGCTAATATATAACTAAAAACAACTTAACCACTAACTTTGCAATAATGACCGTATAGGAATAAACGAAAGGGTAGATTTCGCAAAATTAATCATCTATCCTGAAGCTTTTTTATATGTGTGTAAGCACTCAATTACGTTGGAACAATACTCTCTCGTAGCCTTGAAGAATATTATACTATCATCTGTGAAGAAGAAGTGTGTCAATATCGATAAGAAGACGCTATCTGCACCCCTTAGAGGCAACCCCTAACTACATACGCATAGATCATAGACAAGATCCCCTGAGCACATAGGGTAAATAGGTAAGTAGAAAAAGGATCCCATTGATGAATCCCTCAACTTTAGATGAGATGACCCACCAATTGTTGATTCAAGGAGAAAAATAGTTGACACTTGAAATACACCTCATAATTTGACTAATCTAACTCTAGCTAATTCCATCTTGCCTATAATTAAAGAAAAAAAACTCCACTCCACTCGGTCATTTGCTTTGCTCATGTCCAATTTTAAAGTTGCATAGCCATCCTTCTCTTTTTTCCTATTTCACATCGAGTGGATTGTCTCAAAACTCAAAACCAAGGATAACATTGTTTGTGATCAATCTACCCACAACAAAAGCACTCTGGTTTCATCTATACCTCAGTACATAATCGACAACAACCTATTTGTTAATGCCCTAGCAATTATTTTATATCACATATTACACAAACTAATAGGTCAAAATTCCTTCATCATTAGTGAGTTTTGAACTTTGGGAATGAGAGTGATAATTATTTTGTTTTAGCTATCTACTGAGCTCCCTCATTAAGAATATCAAGTGTTGCCTTCATCACCTCTTCGTCAATAATGTGCCAGTATTTTTGATAGAAAAGGGTTAACATTGAGTGGATAAAAAATGAGCTCACGATCTAACACTAGGAAGGATAGGGAAGGATATTCATTATCCTGTGGACTAACGAGAAGACGTTTGAGGAAAAAGCAAGAAGAGATACCCGTTGTCCTCTAGATTTTTTCGTAAAATGGATTTTTTTTATTAAGAATAGAGGATTGATTTCTCAAACCTATACAAGTGTTTATATAAACTCCAAAGCATAAACCCAAAAATAGAAAGAAATGCTAATATATAAACTAAATTCCTATCTTGTAAAAGATGGAAAGAAATTCTAAAAGAAAAAAGGTTATAATTCTAAAATTTCTAAAGAGACTCAAAATATAAAAATATAAAAAGACAAAAATTATCAAAAATACTAAAAATTCTTTAAATACCAAAAAGATCAAAATTACCAAAAATATTAATAAAAAATTGTGGTTCCTCTTGCATCAATCACCCTTGATTGAAAAGAACTCATCCTTGAGTTCAGAGTAGTATCAAGTGTAGCCCAGGAGAAAGAACATCCAGAAATAAATCGACAAAATCCACTAGCTACTATTCGACTTTGGGAATCCTTGTTGATCCGTCAACAAGCACGACAACATGGATGTTGCTATTGTCCATCTCTGCGTCCCTCAAACACTTCTCCACCATCTCATGTGAATTTGTGTCTGATCTCGACTTTTGCAAATTGTTTACCAACTCCACAGTGTAGAGTGTAGATTTGTACTTGTGTAAGTACCACGGATTAGTTTTCATGTGGTCAACTCAGTTAAGTTAGACCCTATGTATTTGATACCTTGTGTCTGAGTGTGCAGGGACATAGGAACACAAGAAGTCGAGCGGAAGATACAGCAAGCAAGAAGGATGACACGGGAAGGGAGTCAATGAGCTCGGTGCATCCGATGGACAAAGAACTACAGAAGAGTATACTAGTGGAGCGAGAAGGATGTGCGCAGCGCATCCGAGAGACGAGAAGCTAGAGAGGAAGCCTAGTCGAGGAGAAAGCCAGAGTTGGGTTCCGATGAGGTCAACTTTGGACTACCGAAGCATCACCCAAGTGAGTGAAATGAAGAATGGTCAATGCTGAAATTGACCATTCAAATGAACAATATTCGAAGGGCCTCAGATGAGACTTGAGACGCCTCAACTGAGCAGTGTTGAAGGGGTCTCAATTATGACTAGAGGCACCTCGGATGAACAGTAGCCAAGGTGCCTTAGTTCACATTGAATGCACCTCTAACACGGCAGAATCATTGCATGCGTGGATAAAACTTTATTTATTAAGGGCACCCTGTATGACATTGGAGGCATCTCCAGTGTCATGTCAACAATGATAACTTTTTCCCAGCAGGCTATAAATAATACCTTAGAGCAAGGAGTTCAAATACAACTTATATTCATTTTCTATATTCTGTTCTGACCTTTCAAAGTTTGTAAGAGGTTATTCTGCTTCACGAAGGAATTTCTTTAGTGCTTTCAACCGTCTTGGATTAACAACCACCCAGGTTGTAACCAAGTAAAAATTCTAAGTCACATTATGTTGTGTTATTTTATTTTATAATTTGTGTGTCCTTGTTAAGCAAGAAAACAAAAGATAGTTGTATTTTCATTTGCAAGTTATTCACTCCCCTCTAGTCGATTCAACACGATTCTACAATTGGTATCAGAGTCCAACCACTTCAGACGGACTAACAGCTAACTAAAGCAACAAGAAGATGATCAGATCAATCATTCATCCACCAAAGTTCGAGGGGGAGTTCACGCTTTGGAAACACCGAATAGAGATATGTTTTAAACCCTACTTTGACATTCTTTAACTATAAAATACGATTTTGAAATACCCAAAGACGAGAATGGAGAAATAAAGGAAGAGCATCTCTGCAACAAGAAGCAACATACCGACTTTATGGCAAATGGTAAGGTAGAGTTTCATCTACTAAGCATTCTACCACCTCAAGAAGTCAACCAGATTGACACATATGACTTTTCCAAAGAACTCTGGGATAAGTACTTCTTGGAGCTTCATAAAGGAACCTCGGAGGCTAAGCTAACAAGATGAGACCTACTCCGAAATCAACTAACGAACTCCAGATGAAAATGCATGCAAAACTCAAGGAATTGATTACCAGGCTCAACAACCTCGAAAAATGGTAATGAATTGAGATTCACTAAGGTTTGCTCTAAATGCATTCCCGAGAACACCAGAATGAACATTGATAATAGACTTCCACTACATCTCCAAGGACCTTGGGGTAAGTAGTTTTGAAAGTTTATTTTTTTTACTTTTGAATTACATGAGTCTAGATTGCAAGTCTAAGAAAAGAAAAGGAGCCGAATCAAAACCTAACACTGAAAGCTAAGAAAGACGAACATGATTCAGATTCATTACTCGACGAAGACGAAGAAGCATTTATAGTAAAAAAAATTTCAAAGTTTTTTAAATCTAACAACTTTGACAAGAAGCATACAACAAAGCTTCTTTGGAGGAAGAGAAAAGTAAGGTGCTACATCAACGATGAAGGACACATCAAAGACAAAAATTGAAATTAAAAAACAAGGAAAAAGAAAAAAAAACAAAGGATCAAGAAAATCCAAATAAAGGAACCTCAGAGCAACATGAGATGAGTTATCATCAGAAAAGTTCGAGCTTGAGAAATATATCAGACTAACACTAATGGCAAGTCATAAAGAAGAAGACAACCAAGCCACTTTAGGAGAGATCATCGATGAAGGGAGAGCATCTACTGACAAGTTCAACATGGTAAGTGAGGTACGCCTCTTACCTTCTGATAAATTATATGAGGTATTAAAACGCTGTCTAGAACTTAATTTCTGTGAAACTGGACCAAATATGTAAATTCAAAGAAAAATTATGCATGTTTACAAGAAGAGTTTGATATACTTATATTTGAAAATTTCTAAAATAAAAGGATTCTTGGAATCCAAAAATTAGAATTAGAAAAACTTCCTAGAAATCCAAACTTGTTTTTGAATGCTCATGTAAGGAATTTTGGAAGGCTTAATTAGTATGTTTGAGACCATAAGAGTTAAATTGCAAAAGTACCAAAAATTATATTCTTAGAAAACCTAAGGGAGCGTTTGGTTTATAAATTTTCTATTTTCATTTTCTGAGAAAATAAAAAATATTGTTTGGTTAGTAACTTTCACATTTGTTTTCTGAAAAAGGAGATATCATTTTATAGGAAAATAGAGAATGTTAAAAAGTCATTTATTAGGATCAAATGGAATTTAGAAATTTTTACAACTCCAACAATCCCGCTCAAATAAAGGACCATAGGCTCCCCTCAAACGGAAAACCTTTCCATTTAATGTCTGATCCTCGACCTACCAGAACTTTTTATCCCTCGATCTACCTGACCTACTACTTCATTGCCTAGCCGTAACTAAGACTTCTTTGTCTGGTGTTTGGTCCTTGTGATTAAGAGACGGAAGCCCACACTTCCTTTGTTCAAGGCTTAACTCACATGGTTAGATCTAGATCATGACTCTAGCTCGTACTTCTTCTGGCAGTTAGTCCGGTGAAAAGCGACCTTGCTCTGATATCAATTATTATGACCAAAAAGAATTTATATATCATCACAATGATGTGATATTGTCCATTTTAAGCCTAAACCCTTATGATTTTACTCTTGTGCTCTACCCAAAAGATCTCATACCAATAGAGATATCTTTTCCTTATAAGCCTTTAATCAGTTTCATGTGTTTTAATATGAGACTGTGTTTGCAACATTGCAACTCCAAAGTCATTTCTAAGAAAAGGAAAAATAAGATTTTTATGAAAATGAAAATAAAAAATTTACAAATGAAATGCTATTTAATTTTTCGGGAAATGATCATCACATTTTCAACGTTCAAAAATATTAGCAAAATTGTTGGGAGTTAATTTATTTTTTAGGATTTGATTTCAAAAATACCTATATCTTTAAAGAAAAGATTTT
The DNA here is from genome assembly GCA_024364735.1 of Boesenbergia rotunda. Classification (NCBI taxonomy): domain Eukaryota; kingdom Viridiplantae; phylum Streptophyta; class Magnoliopsida; order Zingiberales; family Zingiberaceae; genus Boesenbergia; species Boesenbergia rotunda. The sequence continues at coordinate 108,718 of JAGFNQ010007112.1, read as the reverse complement.
TGCCATGAAAAAAAAATATTATTTTCTCATGGAAGTCTTTTATTCTCATATTGAATATATTTAAACCTTAACAACAATTTTCAAAATTTATTGACTTTTAAATATTTTTGTATGATTTTTAAAAAAAAAGAATTTTTAAGTTAAAATTTTTTTTTGGAGATAGATCTTTGACAAAACTAATATTTTGATGGATATTCGTTATATTTTAAGAAAAATTAGCAAGTTATTTTATCATAGAAATCTGTAAATATCCTTGGTAAATTTTGATGTGGTCAACCAAACCAAGTTAGGCCCTATTGTATTTGATTCCTTTGTCTAAGTGTGCAGGAGTTTAGGAGCGCAGGAAGTTAAGCGGAAGACGTAGCAGTCGAGAAGAATGGCGCAGGAAGGGAGCCGACGGGCTCGGTACATTCGAATGACGTGGATGTCTGCGGAAGAGTACGCTAGTAGAGTGAGAAGGACACACGCGATATCCGAGGGATGAGAAGCTGGGAGAAGCACTTTCGAGGAGAAGGTCGGAGGAGGATTCAGGTGAGCCCAACTTTGAAATAGTCGAAATAATTACCCAAGAAGATCCGCAGAAAATTGGTCAGCATTCGACTGACCCAAATCCACTCGGGCCCCTCTATACACTCGGGCGCCCCCATGCATACAGGTGCCCGGGAATATACAGGCGCCCAGGAATATTTTGAAATTACTTTTGACAAATCTAAGGTTTAATTCTCAAAATTATTTTATTTGCAATATATTTTTGAAAAAATTTGCATAATCTTAGATAACTATGTATAAACCCCAAGAAATATTTTCAAAATTTTTTTCTATAATTAACCTATTTTTTGATTCTCAAAAGTAGAAAAGTGATGAGCGTTAAGTTAAGAGGGATAATTGCAAAATTCTATTTGTGCTTAAATTGCAAAATTTTGGTTATGATTGTAAATTTTTTGTTTTTACTAAATTCTTGTTTATTTACTCTAATCTTAACTCGAGTTGAACTTCATCACAAAGGAGGAAGATTGTAAGTACTCCGAATTAGTTTTGATATTGTCAACTGAGTTAAGTTAGACATTGTATATTTGGTGTCTTATATCTGAGTGTGTAAGGACTTGGGAATATAAGAAGTCGAGAGGAAGATACAGCGAGCGAGAAGGATATCACGGGAAGTGAGTTAACAGGCTCGGTGCATCCGATCGATGAGGAACTGCGGAAGAATACACCGGTAAAGCGAGAAGGACGTGCATAGTGCAACTGAGGGACGAGAAGCCGAGAAGGAAGTCTGCTTGAGGAGAAAGTCAGAGTTGGGTTCGGGTGAGCTCAACTTTGGATGACTGAAGCATCGCCTAAGCGAGTGGAACAAAAAATGGTCACTACTGAAATTGACCATTTGGATGAAGAATACTCAAGGAGCCTCGATGGAATTGGACATACCTCACATGAATAGTGCTGGATGCACCTCAGTTGTGACGGGAGGTGTCTCAGATGAACAGTAGTTGAGGCGCCCGAGTTCACATTGAAGGCGTCTACAAGGCAGTTGAAGAGGCATTGCCTGTGTGAATAAAACTTTATCCATTGAGGGTACCCTGAATGACATTGAAGGCGCCTCTAATGCCACGTCAGCAACAGTAATTTTTTTTCAACGGGCTATAAATAACACCCTGAAGCTAAGAGTTCAAATACAACTTGCATTCATTTTTTATATTATATTCTAAGCTTTCAAAATTTGTAAGATGTTACTTCTTCACGAAGGAGTTTCTTTAGTGCTTTTAATTGTCTTAGATTAATAACTTCCTAGGTTGTAATCAAGTAAAAATTCTGAGTTTTTTACTTTATGTTATTTCATTTTATTTAATTAATTGTGTGTTCTTATTAAGTAAGAAAGCAAGAGAAAACTATATTTTTCATATGCAGGCTATTCACCTCCTTTAACCGGTCCAACACGATCTTACAACTTATCATCTAATAGGCATAACTTTCATAGATTTTACAACTCCGAATAAAGAGGCAACAGTGGGAGGGCATAATAAGGCGCCTTCCGACAGCTTGTTTCCAAGATTTTGTACAAAATGCGTCGTATAATTTTTTGAGGTTGTCCCACATTTATTGAAAATTTTTGAATCTATTGTCTGAGGTACAATTGATTGGGCGCCATGATTGTGAGTATCAAGAGCTAAGGAAATTGATCTTTGTGCTGCTATCCTTTCAGATGGCATCGAGCTAGCCAACCTATTGTTGGAAACAACAAGCAAATTGACATCATGTTTCCTTATGGTGGACCATCTCTGAGATAACTGGGATGTTGTTCGGTCAAGCTGTCAATTTGCCACAAGAATATTTACCGAATTAACTTCTCCAAACTCACATACCGCGGCTATTACTTAATTATCCTCCTCTTTCAACATATCCCCATCTATTTAATCACCGGCCCCTGAGCTATGGTGTAGCAAAAAGATAATTAGTTATTATCCTAAATATTCGTAGTTCGATCCTCAGCTACAGCGTATTTTACAAGAATTTTTCTCCAAATGGGACGCGAACCCTGAGACGCTGGGCTTCTAGACCGCCCGCCGCAAACACTTTCCGATTTATCCTGGTGGCGGGTGGCAAACTTCTGTGGGGTTAGGCTGGTCACATGAGGTTGAAAAAACCACGTTGATCGTCATCTACTTAATCATCGTCATAAACTAGTTCCCCGAATTATTTCAATCTTATTGCTATATCTTTATGAAGAAAAATTTTATTGTCATCATCCCCTTCTTCGGGGTTAAATTCCTCACAAACGATTAAAGTCTCGGGTGTCACCACCATAGAGGACCTCATTGTCAAGATCTTCCTCCTCTTCAACTTTGAATCCGTCAAGATCATCTTGGGCATCAAAACAATGGTTTTCTATGGCAAAACCTAATCGTCCCTGGATTGGTGTTTGAGTGTAGTCAAAAGGAAGAAATTGACCTTTTATCTTTTTCTTCATCATCTCCTAATCCTTGATTTTGGTTTTGCCTTGTCGGTCTTATAAGCTTCACCTTCATATGTTCAGGTACTTACTTATATAGAAGAATCATTCCATTTTGTTGATCTAATCAATTACATTCTATGTCTATGATGTACCATAAAATTCGGGTAGATCAACAAGAAATTTGAGATCTACATGTCGATCCTCTCGACCACGTATCTCACGATCTTCACAAATTCGTACCATTTCCGCTAGGCGTTGGGATAAATCTATAACTTACCTTTGTAAATCAAGTCGAGTTAAATCTACAACTTGTCTCTGTAAATTCTCAATCACGTCTTGGGTGTTACAACAATTGTATGGGGCTTCCTCAATCGAAACCTTCTTGCCACGATCACGAGCACCACCACGATAACCTTCCATTTGATCTAAGGAGAAAGTAAGAAGGGATATCCGTTGTCCTCCAAATTTTTCCATAAAAAGGAAATTTTTGATTAAGAATAGAGGATTAATTTCTCAAACAACTATACAAGTGTTTATATAGACTCTAAACCTTAAATTTGAACGTAGAAAGAAATCCTAATATATATACTATAATTTCTATCAAAGAAGAAATAATTCTAATAAAAGGAAAAAAGATTTATAATCCTAAAATTTTTAAATGGACTTAAAATACAAAAAATATAAAAAGACAAAAGTTACTAAAAAGACCTTAAATATCAAAAAGATAAAAACTACCAAAATATTAATAAAAATATGTGGTTCCTCCTGCATAACCATTCTGGTGGTGCAACGTCATGAGGTGTATTTGAGACTCCCTATCTTTTCGATGCGTAGTAGGAAAGTTCAATTTGTTTATCTAGTAGATCGAGCAAGTTGTGCGTCAAATAATTAAAAGCGTGGGAGAGTAATCTATTTTCAATATGTGGAAAGGAAGCGTTGATTAAATCTATGTCACAAGCTATGTCATCTTATGCTATGTCTTGCTTCCGTTCTTCTCTATTCAGTACATGGAAAGTTATTTCTCGTTCTTCTACCAAGTAGAATATCGTGATATGATCTCTACTACTAATGAAATTATTAATTTGATTACGCTAGTTACTTCCTGATATGAGTGTATTTCTCTCGAACTCCACTCCTATGCATTGTGACAACTCCAGTATAATTCAAATTCCACACAATTTTGTCTTCATGAGCGCACCAAGTATACCGAGATTGATTATCATCTCACTCGCCATCATTATCAAACACCATCACTTTGCCATTTGTATCATCTTCTATGCAAATTGTAGATTTACTCACCAAAGCGCATTCCATCACACGTTTTCAATTTCTGATTAATAAACTCTTGATACTTTCTATTAATGCAACATAAATTTGAGGGGATGTTAATATATAATAATTTATTATTTATGCAAGGATAGATTAATCTTTTAATTTGTTATCTCTTTAATCCTTATAAATTTTAAATTTTATGAATATAATTATTTAATCATCGTTCATTTTTTTTCTCATTTTTTTTCTTTTTCTTTGTATTGTTTTTTTATTATATTTTTATTGTTCACGTTTGGATAATAAATGGCTTTTACTTCATCGTTCCTCATCGTCCATGATGTCGTTCGTGCCACGGCTATGGTTTAGATTCTTGTTCGATGCTCGAAGTTTTCTCTGTCATTTAGTTGATGATTCAAACTGAAATGGATTGGATAGGTGGAATAGTTCAAGAGAATCAAGTGAGAATATCGCTTTCTGCACTCATTTTTCTTCTACTTAAAGAGAAACAATCTAATTGAATAAAATAAAATAAAATAAAATCTTCATTTTCGTTGCCCGTGCAAGGACTTTAATTGCCACTCGTTTTTTTCGAGTAATCCCTTTAGTAGTATAATTCTGTTTGAAATGGGTGGAAATGAACTATCGATGAAGTGTTGGGCGTGTGTTGACCAAGTCTCCATGATCAAGAAAATGGTGAGCCCGTTGGAGATGTTGGTGAGCTATCTTCATCGCCGAAAGAGCCTGCCAAGGGTAAAAGAGCGAGGATGTTAATATGAAGACTGGTCGTGTTGTCCTGACCTTCAACTCTGGCGCTCCAGTCAAATCTCCAATAATGCTATAAATGAAGTAAATGAACGGTATAGTAAAGTAAGTAAAGGTGTAGCCCCCTTTGGCCCGCTAGAGTGGTCTTTTGTATGAAATAGTTTTGACAGAATATCACGTCTGTAATAAAGAATATGTCACGTTTTGATGTCAGAAGGTAATGTTATGCTGCGCAAAACGGGGGCAACAATGTCTCAACCAAGAACGCGCAGAAGAAGAGGAAGAGAGCGCGAGAAACAACGAAATATACATGTGTTGAACTTAGAAGTGTCCATTTGTCGGTCCTAGAAGTGTAATTTCAACTTCAATTTGATCTAACATAATCATTATTCTAACGTCTATCCGTTAATCAAATTCAATTTTAATTTAGCACCCTCATTTCATATTTGATGATTGAATTCATATATTTATTATTATTATTATTATTATTATTATTTATTTATTTAATTTAATTTTTAAATTCAGAATTTAACACGATTCATTGAGCTGTAAGTTATGAAATTCTGTAGGAAATTGTTCGTTTAGATTATTCAATAATAGGATCATAATGCCCTCAGATAATGCTTATTATGACATAACTCTTCTGTAGTAGGAGATTGTTTGCCAGTGTCTAGCTCTTCAGCTGTCTCTTGCTACTGTTCCATTCCAGTGTTGATTTTCTCTGTGAGCTTTATGCTCTCCTTTTCCGTTTTGATGAAAGAAGGGGGCAAAAGGAGAAAAAAGAATAGTTTTTGCACCAAGAAAAAGGATTGCCTTTAAGCTTTAGCTTTTAAGTTCTTGGCATATGTGCTCCTAGTTTTCCAATTTGGTGGCTAGCAAACACAGAGGAAAGATGAAAGGACACAATCCTTTTCTTATTCTATGTCTTTCCCTTTGTCCTCTTTGTAAGTAGTAAGTAAAAAGGTAAAACGTTCGTCCCCAACGTCCTCGCCAGTCCGTCCTAGGACTAATACGAAGGAGGTAAATCATGGTAATGTCAGCAGATCAGGGTTTTATCCCCGTGCGCAATTGGCGACCCTTGAACTTGTGACCTTCAAGTAAATAGTCAGGCATCTTACCATCCGATCCAGCCTGTGGGGCTCCCTTTGTCCTCTTTGGTTGCATGGCAGGAGTTTTTCCTTGTTTAATGTCTTTGGCTAGCAACCACATTATTTTCTTTCCCTTTTCTTCCTTTTTCTTGTAGAATGATACAACAAAAAAGCAGGCTAATTCAATTGAAATGTTTACATTAACTAAAATTTCATAGTTATTTACATCTATCTAACTATATATCTAGCAATATCTCTATCCATTTGCTTAAATTTGGCCAATAATACTGACTGAAACTCTTCTGCTATATCAACAAAACACAAATGAAAATTCTCTCTTCCACAAGAACTAGAAAGAAGGCACAATGCCATAGCTTCCATCCGATGGCCTGTGCTCCGCATCCGGACGCTTCACGAACCGGCCCTTGATCCTCGGTCGCATCTCGGCGTATGCCTTTCTTGATGCATACCTTATGATCTTCTCGAATTTCCTCGCCTTCCTCTTCTCTCTATACTTGAGCACTTTGGCCTCTCTGTACATAGGAAACTGGGGTGCCATTTGGAGCAGTGGAGAGCAAGGAAGGAGCTTGATCTGCCCCTCTGTTATTGTAGTGTCCGGCACGATACTCGCATCCATGGATGCAAAGGATACCTGAGAATGAGCTTGTAGAATAGCAACATCAAAAGAGGACTCCATTGGATCAAGCACAGTTATGCACATAGTGAAATTTTAGCTCAACAATTGCTCAAATCAATCATCATTTACTACAAGAGAAGGTTTCATCTAGAATTTGATAAGAATGACTCACGCTGTGGCTGAGGGAATTGTCAGTGCAGCTGAATCCGGCAATGCAATTCGACACCTCGTATTCCAACTCCAATCCATAACCTTCCTCTTGCTGCTGCTGCTGCTGCAATTCTTGATGCTCTTTGACAGTTAGTAAGCAGAGAGGCGAAGGAACTACGCCCTCACTTAGATGATGATGGAGTTGTTGATGTTCTTGATTGTGGATCTCGTTACAGGCGTGGTTGTTGTAGCCGACGAGGTCCAAGTGCTCATCCACCTGATCGACGCCGAATAAGGCGGCAGGGTTGTCGCAGTTCTTGCCATTGATCAATAGCCACGACTCTGCTTCGTCCTCGAGGACGTGGCGGTGCTCCTCCTCTGTCGGGGAGAGGAAGGGGGTTCCGGCGAGGGGGAGGGGGAGAATGGGGACGCGGTGGTGGCGTCGGGCGAGGGGGTTGGCGGAGTGGACCTCGGCGTCGCAGGCGGGGCAGAGCGCGGCGGCGTCGGCGTGGCAGGCGAGCGCGGCCGGGGCGACAGTGCACACCTCGCACACCCACACGCGCTCGTGCCGCGACGCCACGCGGTTCGCCGTGTGCACCCGCGCGTCGCACCCGCCGCACAGGAACGCCGCGTCCGCCCGGCAGTACACTGCGCTCGGCGCCGTCCGGCACGCGTCGCACGCCCGCGCGCCGCCGCGGCCGCCAGGTCCGCCGAAGCTAGCGATCATCGAGTGAGAACGACGGCGGAGACACGCGGCGCCCTCGATATCTCGGCGATTGCACGACCGCTCGTGCTCATGGGAGAAGACACTCGCAGAATTGGATTTGGATTTGGATTTGCATTGGCAGCCGCCTTCGCCTCCTAATAACACTGCGACGACAGAAAAAAGAGAATCTAACGATCGACACGTGGAAGGCAGGGAGAGGGCGAGGCTCGGCCTAGTGGTCGGCCGAGCTCCAAGGCGGCTGGGCTCCACCGCAGGGCCCGCCGTGTTTTGGCTTTTGGAATCAATGGTCGCGTAGAGGGATATGGGAATCGAACCAAAAGGAAGCAATGAAATAATTGAGAGAGTGTCGAGTCATTAAATTCTGGCTGGTTCAATCTTGATATAAAACTGATGTAGTGACCATGGCTTTATGCCAAGTGAGAAAGAAAGAAGACAAAAGAAGAAAAAAGAGGAAAAGAGGATTCCAAAAGGGTGAGGGATTTATGGCCATGGTTGCAGGGTTTGGAACCTCGAGGAGCGAGTGCTCAAGGCAGTGGATGAGGAAGATATTATGACCTCTGAAAAATCTATCACCCACATGGATAAAGCCATGCAGCATGAATATCTTCGGATCATGCACGTAAACATCGAGAGACAATGTAATGCTGTTTATATGGCTCGAACAACATCCATTGGTTCCATACCGAGCAAACAATAACTGAAAAAGGAGAAAAGAATTAGCTAAGACAGAATTAGCTCGAGAATTAAGGACCTGTAATCTATCACTGGTCGTTAAAGAGATTGAGAAGATTATCGATCCTTTGTCTATGCTGTGGGCATTCAAGACTTGCATAGCCTGAAACAGGCAGTAAAAGGCTGTTTGAGAGGTTAATTACAGGGCATTCTGAGACAAAGAATGCATGTTGATACTGACCAAATTATGCTTTCAGTAACCCTGGAGAATTCAGATATTTTGATTGTGAATGGAGTAGCTAGGTATTATGGAACTCCAGCTAAACAACATCTGTATCAGGTATGAGATTGTTTAATTCTACTTATTTCAGAATTATTCTCAGCTTTCGTTTGAATATGTTTGTTTCAGTTGTTGAATATGCTTGTGATTTTAAAGAACTATAAAGAGAGCTTGTCAGATTTATTAATCTGGTGTCGTCGAATGTTGCACAATGACTCTTGTATCAAATTATTATTTAGCTGAAACAGTTTGGTAAATGTGTTTTAAGGCGAAAACTAAATCCTTTTATTTTCGGAATATGAAACTAAATATGTAGAGTCTTTCCTTCCTTATTCTTTTTTAAATTCAAATATATAAATGAATAACATGAATTTGAATAATAATAAATTCTTGTGTCATATTTTTTTGAATAAAATTAATTTAAATTAAATAATATGTAACTATTTTAAATAATAACATTAATGGGAATTGCTTCAAGGCAAATAAATCTCAGTTCTCCCTATATTAAGTACCCGTGAACCTCTGCCCTCTGGTCTCCTCGTTCTCTTCTTTTTCATCTCCACCTGGTTCTGGTGCTCCGCAGTGATGGAAACGCAATGACGAGTTGGCTCCTTCTCCTCCCACCATGCCTCCAACGCCGCCAGCCTCCCCCGCCTAGTCGAGCTACTTCAACCTCCTCTGCGAGGACGACGCCGGCGAACTCGCCGACTCCCTCGCCGTCTTCGTATATGGCGAGCCGGAAGCCCATTCGACCCAGTTCCCTGCCGACTCCGCTGACCCCTCGGCCCGCCGCGCAGAACCGCTTCCTCTCCCCTCGATCACAAGGCTACAGAGTACAGAAATAAGCAGAACTCTTGTTGTTGTTGTTGCTTAAGGGGAATTATTCTAATTATTTTAATTATTAGAAGACGTCAAATTTATCTTTTACCACCTAAAAGAGAATTATTCTAATTATTACGTCAGATATGCAAAAATGTCAAATTCATGTGCAAATTAGTACTCAATGTCATGATTTGATACCAATTCCGTTGATGATTCTGCATTCTTAAGACAATCAAATATCTTATAAATATATCCTAAAATACTCTTATCTATGCATATTCTTGACAAACTATTAGAGCCCCCGAAATTATGATGTGACAGAAGGACGACTAGTTATATCCCAGACATTCATTGTTCGATCCCTAACTACGACATATTTTAAAATTTTTTCTTTAAAAAGGGTACGAACCCTGGGACGTTGGGCTTCTGGATCACCCGTTGGGAGTATTTCCTGATTTATCGTGACGGCCGATGAAAAACTTCCGTAGGATCAAGCCGGTCAATCAAGGTTGGAAAAACCTCGTTAATCATTTTTTTCTTGGTAAACTATTAGAGTTTTCATATTCTACTGAAGATATATTGACACTAAATCAACTCATCATGTTATATCAAACTATAATATCCTAACAGAGTAATGTCATACTATGGCTCACATACGGTGCAAATAGGTGTTGACTCAAATTTGTAAATTGTTAATATAAGAAATACATATATTCATTTATCTAATTATACGCAACATCTTTTATATTTCATATATTACTCCAGATCAGCTAAGAACCTTTTGTAGAAATATTCTATATATTACTAAAAATTTGCTCTCCATACATCAATTTTGTCTTGATAACAATATTTTTTTAATTTCATCATAATCATTATCTTATAAAAGATAGAAAAACAAATACTATCATGTTTTATGAGGAATCAAAAATGATTTCTACTATCGTCAAAGTTCTTCATTCAAAGTTTTTGTTGGTGAACAATAAATAAATCAGCTTGGCATGCCCAACTTGTTCATCACTCTATCGCATTGTTCAGTCGATCATCAATAAGTATAGTTTACCTACTTTCTTTACCTCCAATCCATCTTATCCATGTAGAGTATGTATGGAATCTATAAGTCATAAGTTACTTTTTTTAATTTTTCTGATCATGTTTCTAATTTTCCATTTGAAATAACTCATTCGAATATTTGGAGTGCTACACTTATCTTGTCTAATCGAGATTTTCCATATCATGTTACCTTTATTGATCATTTTAGTAAATATACTTGACTCTATCTTTTGAAACATATTCTGTCATTTTCAAAAATAAGTTGAATGATATTTTAATCGCAAAATACTCACTTTTCATTTTGATTGGGGATGTGAATATCAAGCTTTCCATTGTTATCTTTCCTCTTGTGGAATTGTTTATCAAGTCTCTTGCTCTCGCACACCGGAGCAAAATGGTTCTATTGAGAAAAAACATAAACATATAATTGAAATTGCTATAGTACTTCATCATTCATCAATTCCTTATAAATATTGGGATGAAACTATTTGCATTGCAATATATCTCTTAAATTGATTTCTACCCTATTGCTCTCAATCATAAGTGTTATTTAGAAAAACTTTATAATCAAACTCTTATTATATTTTTCTTCAAATTTTGATTGTGCATGTTATCCATGGTTACTCCTTACTCTAAATACAAACTTGATTCTCATTCACTCCAATATATTTTTTCTGGTTATATTAATTTACACTATCGGTATTGTTACTTACATATACCAACAGGATATATATTATACGACATATTACTTTAAATGAGTCACTATTCCCTTTTTTAGTAGGTTTTGCCAATCTCTCCTCAAGATATAGATAGTACCTTCTTTGTCACATAACATTCTTCTATTATATCTTAAATATTTGACCCTTTCGACTAGAAATTATAATATCGAAAGTGATGACATCTTAGATCCTATTCCAGAACTCTTTGATAACTCTCTTATAATCACTCCAAGTGATGACATCTTAGGTCATGTTTCAGAATGTGATGGCATCATAATCACTCCAAGTGACTAATATAACAAGAGCAGGACGCACTAATTGTAGGATCGGTGGCGTCAATAGAGGGGGGGCTGAATATCGATCGAAAAATCTTTTCGCGGAAACTCGTAAACTTAAGAGTAATCGTTCTGGATAGAGCGTTAGTAGCAACGGAAAATAAACCAGAAAGAATAAAAGGCAACACAGCGCACGCGAGATTTTTTATTTGGTTCCCAACCCCGCAGGGTCAGTACATCCAAGGCCTAAGCACGGGAACTCCCGTCCACTAATAGTCTCCTTTCCGGACTTTCCGGAGGCGGAGAAACCCGTCTTACAGTGCAGAAGTGACAATAAAAAAGAGTTAAAGAAATTAATGATTGAATGTAAATCAAACCAAAAGGAATCGAAGCCTCGGCCGATCTGGATCTCCGAAGTGTCGCGCACTTCCTCCCAGAGCCTCCTTGGTCGCAGAGCTTCGTCGTTAGCGCGTTTCTTCTGTTTGGAGTGCTCCGAATGATTCTGGAAGTTGTGTCTGAAGCTGAGGGGTCGAAGCCCCTTTTATAGGCTTCATTCGGGCGCCTGTGTTGATGGGGGCGCCCTATAGGGCTTGTACAAAGCTCATCTCCGCGCCGAACTCTTCGCAGCAGATAGAGCATTTGACATGGCCTCCCTGGACCTCCCAGGCACCTGAATGAAAGCTTATCTCTGCTTTGAACTTGCAGCAGCAAATACAACTTTCAACTTGGGCGCTTGTATTATCCCGGGTGCCTGAATGGAAGCCTGTTCTGCTTTCTTCACTGACACTATTTTCTACTTCTTTGACTTAGGCGCCCCCATTGATGGGGGCGCCCAAAAGGATCCAGGCGCCCCCATCAATGGGGGCACCTAGCTGCTTTACGTTCCAGCCCAATTTTTTTGCTTGCTTTGTTTTCCATTCTTGGTACTTGCAAGATACACAAATACAAAGCAAATATACACATATTCTTAACCTTAAGGACTTGGTTCTGACTTCGGATTTCCATGAAACCCTAGGTCGAACCGACGCAAGTTCCCACCCCCGAGAACGCACCTTTCACCTACTCCTTTCAGGAGACGGTTGCCACCCAGTCCTTCGGGTGGACTTTTACTTAGCCTTCGATACTCTCGGATCTCGAGACGTCCGAACCCCGACCCGTCTCTACTTCTGTCCTTAGTCATCTCTCAGCTAAGTTGCTCAGTCCCTCGGACCAAGACTTTGAGCCCAAACCCTAGATCCAGGACTTCGGTGCCCAACCCTCGGCCAGGTCTTCGTGCCCAATTCCTCGAACCAGGTCTTCAATGCCCAACCCTCAGTCAGGACTTCTTGCCCAGTCCTCGACCAGGACTTCGTGTCCAACTTCCGGTCAGGTCTTCGGTACCCAACCCTTTGCCAGGACCTAGTGCCCAATCCATGATCAGGACTTAGTGTCCAATTCTTCGAACCAGGACTTATAGCCTAGGTTTACTAGGACTTTGGTTCATTTTGTTACTCCTCTCTTAACTCCCCTTCCTTTGTTCAATGTATCACTGACTTAAGTATATTGTCAAACATTAAAACACTTAGAGGAGGACATCACTGATGCATCCTAGGAGTCCTAAGTGTCCTGGAAAATTTTCCAAACTCAAGAAAAATATTATTTCAAATTGATTAAAAACAGATAAAATTTTGAAAATAATAATATTTTTAAAGAAAAATTATTAAAATTATAGTATTTGAAAGGATACTTATGTTTTCAAAAGGATTTGAAAATACCGTGCATGAAAACATTTGAAATATTCAATAATTCTTTTAATTTGCCCTCCCCCTAAACTTGACCCAGTCCTGGGAAGCTTGTTGACCACAAGTACTCTTCCTCTGAGTCTTTAGAATTTGGTTCAGATCAAAAAGAATTATTTAACAATTTCAAAAATAATTACCAACAAAAACTTGTCAGAAAATTTTCTTTTGACTTAGACTCCCCCTAAATTTGACACATCCTAGGAGTTCTTGTTGATCATGAGGCAGATTTCCTCTGTGTCTTTAGGGTTTATCAAAGTCAAAGAACCAGGTAATTTTTGAACATATAATTTTTAAAATATAAGCCTTTTCGGAAACACAAGTGATAATAATTTAAAACACAGTTTTTGAAAAGTATTTTCAAATGATAAAAACATTTTAAAAAAACTCCCCCTGTACCTGACACCGTTTGACTATAGCTTGTTAGGATCTATGCCCTAGCTAGAGGGGGGTGAATAGCTATCTTTCGATTTTTCTTTCCTACAAACACGTTAGCGGAAGCAATACAAATAGAAATATGAAGGTAGGCAAGAAATCAATACTAACTCACTGATTTTACTTGGTATCCACCTCTTTAAGGTGACTAATCCAAGGATCCACACACACCACACAAAACCCTTCACTATGAACTTCTCCTTCTCAAGATCACACTTGAAGGTGGAGAAACCCTAACACAATGATCTCCCTCCTCTTACAAATGAAATGAAAGCTTGGAGGAGGAGATTGAGAGAGTTGTGAAGCTTGGAGAGCTCTAAAATGATCACACACTTCGTACACAAGGAAAGCCCCTTTTTTCTCCAAGATAAAACACTAGGTTTTATATTTTCGTCCGCGACTCCAGTCGACTGCTCACTTACCAGTCGACTGGTAGGCTTCAACGGCTACAAAATATGCAATGAGTGCCTCAACCGCCTTCGCAACGGTCGACCTCCAGTCGACTGGTATAGGACCAGTCAACTGGATCCAGTCGACTGGAACCAATTCCAGTCGACTGGCAGTCGACTGGTCGACCCGATTCTCTGTGTGTTGTGGTCCCAGTCGACTGACAACTTACCAGTCGACTGATGAAGCTGAGAAATCACATTTCAGCTTCTCTTTTCATCCCTTAGTCTTGACTCACGCCTTCAAACACCTTCCACAAGCCTTGTGCCTCTCTTGGATGCTTCCGAGTCCACGACTCCTCATCCTTGCACTTGCTTGAAGTGTTTCCATCGGCTTTGTCATACTAAGTCTCCCTTTTGCCAAGAGGTCACACCTCCGGGACTTCCTTTGCCAAGACTCTCTTCTTGGACTTCCCTTGCCAAGTCTTCCACCTGGACTTTCCTGCTTACTCAAAGCACACAAGTTAGAACACAAAACATTTCCTAACTTAAACTTGTTTAGCCAAACATGAAAACCATAATTACTTGGAGCAAGATTGCACCAACAATCTCCCCCTTTTTGATGTTTGGCAAAACTCATTTAAGTTAGGTCTTTAAATATCACAACATGCTTTAAGTATAATGATACATGAACATGAGGCATACAAAGATAAGCATATGAATATAATCATGCAACATTTCATGTAATCTAAAACACATAATCACGATTAAGAGCTAACTTAATCTATTTCTCCCCCTTTTTGACAAAAATCACAAAAGGGAGTGACAACACTCAAGCGAGGAATGAGTCATGAGATAAGTCAAGATAGACCCTAGTAATTCTCCTCCTTGGATAATGGAATCTACCATCCCTTGATAGGCATGTACCCGTTAAAGGCTTGCTCCCCCTAAAGCCTTGCTCCCCTTGCATCATTGCACCAATAATGTCCTTGATTCATTGTGAAGGCAACAACAACAATTCTTAGCCATCAATACAGATTAAAAAAAAATCCGAGCCTCTTCCCATAACGTAACAACCTTGCGTGTCAACTTGAATCCAATGACTCTCTTGACCAATCCTATTATCCAAGATAAGATTACATGCAGGCCATATCACTTCCAATTGATACAAGGTATCAGAGAACTCACAGGGTTCAAAGGACGGACAAAACTTCAATTTCAGCACAAAACAGAGTCACCCAGTCGACCTCTGGTCGACTGCTACCAGTCGACTGATACAGTTCCAGTCGACCGGTAGCTGATAAATGCAGTTTTCAGCTCCCGAAATTCAGAAATGCAGAAATAAATGTACAGTGATCGAAAAATTCTGAAATTTCACCCCAACATTTCTTAAGTTACCCACTATTCATGAAAAATATTTTGAAAAATATATGCACCTTGAAATAGTGGTTTGATACAAAGTTTGAAAAGTCCAGAAATAACCTGATACTCATGAAACTATGTATCAATCTAGGCACCAACTATAGCCATCAATAAAAGACCTATGCTATGCCATTCTATGGGGATTAGGAAATGTGTTCAAGGCAAATTTAAGATTCATGATCAAAGATTACCAAGAATACATGGATATGACCATAAATAAGACTCTTGTTCTTAACCAACAAGGAGACTCCCCCTTAATCCATTATGCCATTAAAAATTCATACTGATCATAAATAGGGCTGATGGCAGCAAGAAAAATAAGAGTATAGATTTTACACTGCCAAAGTGAATATAGTATCAAACATAATCCAAAACAACTCATATGATCACCAACCCAAAATGACGAAACTACTTCATAACTGCAAATAGAGTTTTTACAAAACTAAAAACACATAAACAGAAGTGAAATCAACCATAGCCAGGTAAATAAAGTGCCATCCAAATACATCAACCAGAAAGACCTGCGTCCGAGATACAATGTACGGACTAATAAAACAAGGCAACTCAATCTACTCGTCGGCAGGCGGAGAAGGTGGAGGATACTGATGAGAGATCTGCATAGCACGTAGCATCTCATACATCTCCAGCTGACGCTGGTCATAGATGATGTGACGCTGATCCTCCACGGTCCACCGGTCATATGTCGCTTGACGAAAGTCACGAAACTCCTGATAGCCCTGGCCGACCATCTCCTCCAAATGTGTAACCCGCTCAACAAGAGAGTCGGGGTACCGAGCATCAGGCATAGGAGCATCTCCAGGGGCATCCTCAGCTCCAGCGGCATCCGCAGCTCCAGCGGCATCCTCAGGTACAGCAGGGGCGTCCTCCTCGGCCGCTAAAACAGCATGACGAGGAACCTGAGCCTTCCACATCATGACTCCCCCATGACAGACAATCTTAGCGAATTTAAGATGCAGTTCCCCTAGTTGACTATATTGAGGGGATAGTTTCTTAATCTCACCCCTAGATGTATCAATTCCTTTGGATGCAAAGTACTCTGTCAAAATGTGGCCAAAAGGCAGATAGAGTTTTCCCTGGATCGGACCTGAAAAGTGTAGGATGGAAAGAAAGACATGCAGGGCAACGTCTATGTCAAAATGTTGTTCAAGAGCATACATCATAACAAGATGCGGGAGTCGAATGACAGACCGTCCCCGGGTGACAAGAGGGAGAATGCAGTCTAGAATGATGCGATACCATATGTACTGGACTACCCCCATGTTTGTATGCTCAAAGATGTTCGACGTGATGGGTCGAGGACGGCCAAAATAGTGGCGATGAATAAGATCGACGGTGACATGAGAGAAAGAACCCGTAATGCGGCCAGGCATGGTCGGAAAGCATGTAAATGGGTTGGCCGACTCACGACACTGTAGAAAGTGACGAAGACTGTCAGGATTGAACTCAATCACTACTCCCCCTACAGTAGACTCAAGGTTGTGCTCATGACCACCTATGGAACGTAAATTTACAAAAAATTCCTTAAGGAGTGTGACATTGACATCGGTTTTGCATCCAGTCAATTTGTTTAGGTGGTAGTAGTCAATTATTTCAATGAGGTGTGGGGTTCTCTCTTGAAAATATGAACGATTTAGATACCGACAATCCATCAAATGGAACTCGGTATCTTCAAACGTTCTTTGAGCGGCCGCAGAATAGAACCTAGGCACACGCACCCCCGGTCTAGGAGGAGAGGGTTGCTGGGAGCTTCCCTCTCCTTGACGACGAGGTGGTGGAGGGGATTGCTGGGAGCTACTCTTACCCTTTTTGGATGCAACACGTTTTTGCCTAACCCTTCATTCCATGATGGTAGAGAGTAGGAAGGTATAGCAAAATCGTCCAAAAGCCAATAGGTGCCCAAGCAACACCTTTACAAACCCTAATCTCACTCAAAAGGGATGGAGAAGATGGAGTAGGAGCAAAACCTAGGGCTTGGAGGGGTTGGGGAAGTTCGGCAAGCTCAAAGAGAGAAGGGGCGTCGAAGAGGAGAAGTAGATCTAGGGTTTTAGGCGACCGGTCGAGTGCCCCTTTATATAGAAAATCGCCAGTCCAATCGACTGGGATGGTCCCAGTCGACTGGCTCCAGTCGACTGGGGTATTCCCAGTCGACTGCCCTTCAGTTTGTCTTGCGTACAGAGATCCCGGTCGACCTCCCAGTCGACCCCCAGTCTCCTGCCACCAGTCGACTGGTATCTGAGCCAGTCGACTGGTGGCTGAATTTCAGCCCTCTTTGGTGAATTTCAGAAATGTCGTAGAAATTCCAGAAAATTCGAAAAATCTTGAAATTTTGCAGACATCTTTCCTACACCATGTATGATCAAGGAAAAATAGTGCAACATGAAAATTCAAGATAGTTTAGGAGTTTGGTACAAACTCGAGAAGTGAACTTATTTGATACACTTTGTACCAAACTCAAGATCTGATTTGAATTCTTATAGAGGTTGATTACACACTAGCATGAATACACCCCAGAAATGGTTTTAAGCCATTTAAAATGTCCAACCATGATCGATGGGCAAGATATCCATAAATTGAACATTTACTTTCCCCATGGTTGGTATTTAACATTCAATATTGATACACATGATATTTCATCAACATGCCACAAGCACAAGTGAAATATGAGCATCATCCCCTAGCATCCCACAATATAGCAAAGTGAAAACACAATCAAGCCAACCTATAGTCCTTGTGAGATGTATTTAAGTGCCTCCATGCTAAGGGATCAAGTAATACTAAATTCCTAGAATTCCACAAAGCACATACCAAGTTCCCTCCGAAGTGTGGTGAATCGGGCCTCAGGTAGGGGTTTGGTAAAGATGTCGGCAAGATTCGATTTAGATTCAATATAATGTAATTCAATATCTCCTCTTGCCACATGATCTCTAATGAAATGATGTTTTATCTCAATGTGCTTGGTCCTAGAGTGGTGTACCGGATTTTTTGTCAAGTTGATGGTACTCATGTTGTCACATAGGATTTTGACCTTGGAGTAGTGAAACTCATAATCTTCTAAGGTGTGCATCATCCATAATAATTGAGCCACACATCCTCCTAAGGCTATATATTCGGCTTCGGTAGTAGATAAAGCAACACATGGTTGCTTCCTACTACACCAACTTACTAGGGAGGATCCAAGGAATTGGCAACCACCACTAGTACTTTTCCTATCTAACTTACACCCGGCATAATCCGAGTCGGTATATCCTATTAGGTCAAAGTTTTGATTCCTAGGATACCAAAGTCCTACATTTAGGGTGCCCTTTACATATCTCAAGATTCTCTTGACCACCACTAAATGGGATTCTTTGGCACAAGATTGATACCTAGCACACATACCTACCGCAAAAAGTATATCCGGTCTACTAGCGGTTAGATATAGTAAGCTATCAATCATACTCCTATATTGTTTAGGATCAACTATTTTCCCTTCAAGGTCACTATCAATTTTAGCATTTGTACTTATTGGAGTAGATGCCACCTTAGCATTTTCCTTACCAAATTTGGAAATCATTTCTTTAGCATATTTTGTTTGATATACATGAGTTCCTTCATGTGTTTGTTTGACTTGAAGACCTAGGAAAAATTTTAACTCCCCAACCAAACTCATTTCAAATTCATTTTCCATATGTTTAATAAATTCTTGAAGAAAATCATCATTTGTTGACCCAAAAATGATATCATCAACATAAACTTGGGCAACAAATAAATCATTTTCTCTAGATTTAATAAACAAGGTTGGGTCAATTGTTCCTCTCCTAAATCCCTTAGACACTAGGAAGGATGAGAGTCTTTCATACCAAGCCCTAGGAGCTTGTTTTAACCCATATAGAGCCTTGTTAAGCTTATAAACATGGTTTGGATAGTCTTGACTCTCAAATCCGGGTGGTTGCTCTACATAGACTTCTTCCTTAATGACTCCATTTAGGAAAGCCGATTTTACATCCATTTGGTAAAGTTTGAAACCCATGTAAGCGGCATATCCTAATAGGATTCTAATAGACTCTAATCTAGCTACCGGGGCATATGTTTCATCATAATCGAGCCCCTCAACTTGATTGAAGCCTCTAGCAACCAATCTAGCCTTATTTCTAGTGACCTTACCTTGCTCATCTAGCTTGTTCCTAAACACCCATTTTGTTGTTACAATTGTATTTCCATCGGGTCTAGGAACCAAATCTCATACTTTACTCCTTTCAAATTGATTTAGTTCTTCTTGCATTGCCAAAATCCAATCATTATCACCTAGGGCTTCATTAATTGATTTCGGTTCAAAGCTAGAAATTAGAGCTATTTGACTAGCATGTTCCCTAAAGTAGGATCTAGTTCTCACTCCTTGGTCAATATCTCCAACTACTTGATCAATAGGGTGATTGTGGTGATTCCTTAACGTTCTAGAATGAGTGACATCAACATTTTCACAATCATCATTTCTCCTTTCATCATCCGATTCTCCTCTTCCTCCCCCTTGATCATTGCTTTCCAATTGTAAGTTTTGGAAAACTTGGGTTATCTCCTTTTGTCTAGTTTCTATGTCCTTATCAATAGGAGATTTTCTAGGGTAAGTGTTAGAGGATTCATCAAATTCAACATTTGATGATTCCTCAACTACTTGGGTTCTTTTATTGTACACCCTATACCCCTTACTAGTGAGTGAGTACCCAACAAAAATGCCTTCATCCGCCTTAGCATCAAATTTTCTCAAGTCATCCTTTGTGTTTAGGATGTAAGCCTTACAACCAAACACCTTAAAGTAGTGAATTTTGGGAATTTTCCCATTCCATAATTCAAAAGGTGTTTTTCCTAAGAATCTATGAATTACAACCCTATTTTGAATGTAGCAAGCGGTGTTAACCGCCTCCGCCCATAGATAGGTGGGAAGAGAGTATGCATTCAACATAGTTCTAGCCGCTTCTTGTAGAGCCCTATTTTTCCTCTCAACCACTCCATTTTGTTGGGGAGTCCTAGGGCATGAAAATTCATGCTTGTATCCCATTTCTAAGCAAACATTAGAGAAGTTTGAATTCTCAAACTCTCCACCATGATCACTCCTAATCTTATTGATTTTCAAGGTTCTTTCATTTTCTACCCGTTTGGTAAAGCTTATGCGAACTGCTAAGGTATCATCCTTATGTTTCAAAAAATAAACCCATGTATATCTAGAGTAATCATCAATGATAACTAAACAATATTTATTTCCCATCAATGAAGGAGTACTATGACAATCAAAAAGATCTAAATGCAATAATTCCAAAGGTAATTTAGTGCTTACTAAAGTTTTACCTTTGTGTGAAGACTTTGATTGCTTACCTTCTTGGCATGCATCACACATCTTATCTTTGACAAACTTCACTTTAGGTAAGCCTTTTACCAATTCCATTTTAGCAACCTTGGCTATATTTTTCATGTTGGTGTGTCCAAGTCTTCTATGCCATAGCCATCCTTCATCTTCTTTTGACATGAAACACTCAATAGATGGGTTAGAAGCATAAGAGAGATTTATGTAATAAAGATTTTGCCTCCTAAACCCTTCCAAGACACCATTTTTCAACCCTAATTGTCTAACCAAGCACTTATTGGTATGGAATTCTACTTGATACCCGGAATCACATAATTGACTCACACTAAGCAAGTTAAACTCCATATCCTTGACTAGAAGGACTTTATGAATTGTGATAGTAGAAGATACCTCAATTGTACCTCTACCTATAATTTTGAGCTTTCTACTATTTCCAAAGGACACCTTCCCTTTCTTTGTGTATTTGATTTTTGAAAACTTGCTCACATCCCCGGTCATGTGGCTTGAACATCCGCTATCCAAGATCCACATGCTTGTGTCCTTCTTTTCTTTTACCTAGACAACATAAAACACATCACTCTTAGGTACCCAAAGGTTTGAGTCACTAACATTTTTGAGGTATTTCTTAGGCACCCATGCTTGTTTTACCTTGCCCTTAAGGTTTGAACCCTTTGCATTTTTTACATCCTTCTTTGGAACCCACACTTGTTTCACATTACCCTTGACACCCTTTTTCTTGGATGATCCTTTTCTATTTACAAGGGAAATATAGGAGACTTCTTTATCTTTATATCCTAGCCCGGCCTTCCTATAGGCAACCCTTTGACTATTTAGGAGCAAGTCAAATCCTTTTGATCCAATTGAGAATTTCTCTAAGCGCTTCTTTAGATCAACAACTTCCTCCTTTAATTTGATGTTCTCCTCATTCACTTTACTTACATCACATGATTCCTCTTTGTCCTCCTTAAGGGTCCTAATTTCTTCCTTTAGCCCCTTGACCTTAGTTTTTGACCTAACCAAAGCATTATTAAGATATGCAATAGTATCATAAAGAAATTTTTCTTTGGGAGAATCCATTACCTCATCTTCGCTAGATGATGATTCATCGCTACTTGAGTTCTCTTCTTCGCTTGATGTGTCTTGATCACTTTGATGTGCCATTAATGCCATGTGCCTTGTGATGTGGTACAACTCCTCTTCATCATCCGATGATTCGCTACTTGAATTGTCCCATTCGGCTTGAGCCACCATCACTTCTTTCTTTTTCTTCTCTTTCCTTTTGTGTTCTTTTTCTTCCTTCTTTTTCAACTCCGGGCAATTCGTCTTGATGTGCCCTTTCTTGTTGCACTCATAACACGTGACATTAGGAATGGAATTAGAACTTTGACTACTCTTACCTTTTGGGGATGTGAACATTTTCCTCACATCCCTTCTTGTAAATCTTTTGGATCTTCCCATCATCTTCTTCACATAATGTGCTACTTCTTTTGCGGACATTTCTTCCTCACTATCCGAGGAGTCTTGCTCGGATTCGGATGAGGACACCTCCTTCTTCTTGCTCTTCTTCTCTTTCTTTTCAACAAATAGAGCAATGCCTTTTTCCTTGGAAGACAAGTTAGTTTGTTCATGTAGTTCGAATTCACAAAATAATTCATCAACTTTGACAATTGAAAGATCCCTAGACACCTTGTAGGCATCCACCATTGATGCCCATAAGGTAGTTCTAGGGAAAGCTTGAAGAACATACCTCACCAAATCTCGGTTCTCAACTTTCTCACCTATCACATGAAGACCGTTCACGATCTCCTTGAATCTTCCGTGCACTTGACTTACGGTCTCATGAGGCTTCATGGAGAAAGTTTGAAGTTGACCGACAAGAAGATCCCTCTTGGCTCTTCTTGATTCACTTGACCCTTCATTCAACTCAATGAGCTTTTCCCAAAGCTCCTTTGCCGAGTTGAAAGGTCCAACCTTGTTTAGTTGTTCCTTTGACAATCCACATTGCAAAGTCGTGATAGCCTTGGCATTTGCTTGAGCCTCTTTTCTTATCTCTTTTGGCCACGCCTTGATCGGAAGAGTTTCTCCTTGTTCATTCGTTGGCTTCTCGAAACCTTCCACAATACTAAGCCAAGTTTCAAAGTCATTCATTAAGTAAAACTCCATCCTACCTTTCCAATAAGCAAAATCGTTCCCGTCGAAGTAAGGTGGTCGTGTGGTGCTATATCCCTCTTGATGAGCCATTCTTTATGCTTTGTAGATTGTTAGATCTTCCCAAAGCTAACCAAGGCTATGATACCACTTGTTAGGATCTTTGCCCTACCTAAAGGGGGGTGAATAGCTATCTTTCGATTTTTCTTTCCTACAAACACGATAGCGGAAGCAATACAAATAGAAATATGAAGGTAGGCAAGAAATCAATACTAACTCACTGATTTTACTTGGTATCCACCTCTTCAAGGTGACTAATCCAAGGATCCACACACACCCCACAAAACCCTTCACT
Organism: Boesenbergia rotunda; assembly: GCA_024364735.1. Classification (NCBI taxonomy): domain Eukaryota; kingdom Viridiplantae; phylum Streptophyta; class Magnoliopsida; order Zingiberales; family Zingiberaceae; genus Boesenbergia; species Boesenbergia rotunda. Next base: position 85,431 of record JAGFNQ010007112.1, on the reverse strand, counting down.
ATGAACTTCTCCTTCTCAAGATCACACTTGAAGGTGGAGAAACCCTAACACAATGATCTCCCTCCTCTTACAAATGAAATGAAAGCTTGGAGGAGGAGATTGAGAGAGTTGTGAAGCTTGGAAAGCTCTAAAATGATCACACACTTCGTACACAAGGAAAGCCCTTTTTTTCTCCAAGATAAAACACTAGGTTTTATATCTTCGTCCGCGACTCCAGTCGACTGCTCACTTACCAGTCGACTGGTAGGCTTCAACGGCTACAAAATATGCAATGAGTGCCTCAGCCGCCTTCGCAACGGTCGACCTCCAGTCGACTGGTACAGGACCAGTCAACTGGATCCAGTCGACTGGAACCAATTCCAGTCGACTGGCAGTCGACTGGTCGACCCTCCTTGGGTCGACCCGATTCTCTGTGTGTTGTGGTCCCAGTCGACTGACAACTTACCAGTCGACTGATGAAGCTGAGAAATCACATTTCAGCTTCCCTTTTCATCCCTTAGTCTTGACTCACGCCTTCAAACACCTTCCACAAGCCTTGTGCCTCTCTTGGATGCTTCCGAGTCCACGACTCCTCATCCTTGCACTTGCTTGAAGTGTTTCCATCGGCTTCGTCATACTAAGTCTCCCTTTTGCCAAGAGGTCACACCTCCGGGACTTCCTTTGCCAAGACTCTCTTCTTGGACTTCCCTTGCCAAGTCTTCCACCTGGACTTTCCTGCTTACTCAAAGCACACAAGTTAGAACACAAAACATTTCCTAACTTAAACTTGTTTAGCCAAACATGAAAATCATAATTACTTGGAGCAAGATTGCACCAACATAGCTAAGTGCCTTAAGGAACTTTAGTGTTGTCCTAAGAGGCTTATGTTTAATTGTGTGAGTCAAACAACTTTTAAAAATATATAATTTTTTAAAATATATAATATATAATCAATCAGATAAGCATGAATTCCATAAAAATATTATTATGTTGAACACTATTTTGAAAATATATTTTTAGAAACATATTCTAACAATTTGGAAAACAGTTTTGAAAAATAACAGATGCATGTCCATGGCATTAATGCATGATTCAAACAAATCAAAAGACATTTTAATTAAGTTTCTAAAAATGTATCAAATTCCCGATTTGATACAAGTCGTGTGAACCCGCGAATATGTCAACCCACTTTGACATATTTAATTTTATTAAATTAATTATTACGGTTTGGGTAAGATTTTATTTTAGTTCGAGTTTAAGTTTTTTAAGATTTAGTTGGATTCAAGTTAATTAAAAATTAATTGAAGTTGCATTAATTAGAAATTAATTGAGGTTGAATTAATTAATTAAAATTTAATTGAATTAATTTGAATTTGATTCAATTAAGATTTAATTGAATTAATTTAAATTTGATTTAATTAAGATTTAATTGAATTAATAAGAATTAATCTAAATTTGATTTAATTAAGATTTAATTGAATTAATTTGAATTTGATTTAATTAAGATTTAATTGAATTAATTTGAATTGATTTAAATTTGATTTAATTAAGATTTAATTGAATTAATTTGAATTTGATTTAATTAAGATTTTATTGAATTAATTTGAATTGATTTAAATTTGATTTAATTAAGATTTAATTGAATTAATTTGAATTGATTTAATTAAGATTTAATTGAATTAATTTATTTTAATCAATTAAGGATAATTAAAATTAAGTTAATTAAGGATTATTTATGATTGAACTAAATTAGGTAAAAATTGTTATGATCTAATTAGATTTCAACATCTTTGGGTTAGATAATAATTGTGGGTTTAGGTTCATCATCCTCATTATTTCAAAAATTTCTGATTCCTTTATTATTTCCTCCTTATTTATCCTCTCAAGTTTTTCTAATAATTTTGATTTATTTGAATCTTTGTGAACTTTGTTAACTATGGTCTTGATCTCAGATAATTCCACATCCTCTTCAAAATTAGATCTTTCAATATCCTCAAAATAGGTGGAGTAATTAGGGTCACTATTTAATGTTTTGTAATAATCTTTAACATTATCTATAATTAAATTATCATCTAAGAGAGTTTCATTTTCAATATCTTCAAAGTTATCCTCAAGAATATTCCTAATAAAATCATTCTTATCCTCAGAAATAATTTCAATAATTTCAGGATTATCTTCAGAAATAATTTCAATGATTTCAGGATTATCCTTAAGATTTTCAAATTTGAATTCGGAATTATCCTTAGGGTTTTCAAATTTGAATTCGGAATTATCCTTAGGATTTTCAAATTTGATTTGGAATTATCCTTAGGATTAAATTTGTCTGAATTAAAATTATCAGAATTAAGTTTTTCAGAATTAAAATTATGATAATTTATTTTAGAAATTACTGAATTGATGTTCTGGATTAAATAATTAATTTCTGATATTTTAGTTATATCTGCATTTTCTAATTTGACATGCAAAATATTAATTTTACTATGTAGTAAATTTAATTTTTCAGAAAAATTACCTAATTTAACATCTAACAGTGCAGAAAATTGAAAAGTTTTCGGAATGTAAATTTTGCGTACCTTTGCCGAACATTGATTCTTGTAGTGTCCGTACTTTCCACACTTGAAACACTTGATGTGATCTTTGTTCCTTCGGACTCCGGGTGTTGGTACCTCCTTTGCCTCCGGTGGTGTAGACCGAGTCTTACGAGTATGACACTGATTTTTATAGTGCCCTCTCCCCCTGCATGTGAAGCATATAATTTGGAATTTAAAATTTGACATTTAAAATTAGAATGTACCTGATTCACCCCTGGGCTCCCCCTCAACTCCTGGCGGCATTGCTCCGTCGGCGGTTAGTCCGGTGAAGAGCGGTCTGGCTCTGATACCAATTATAGGACCGGTGTCATCGATAGAGGGGGGTGAATATCGACCGTAAATCTTTCTCACAGAAATCGTAAACTTTTCGAATCTTCGTTCTAGACTCAGAGCGTTAGTGCAACGGAAAATAAACAGAACGAAGAAAACACAACACAATAGACACGCGGGATTTATTTACTTGGTTCCCGACCCCCCCCCCCCCCCCCGGGTCAGTACATCCAAGGCCTATGTACTCAGCGTGAGTCCACTATTGGTTTACTTTCCGAAATTTCCGGAGGCGGAGAAAACTCGTCTTACAGTTGATAATTACAAGCACATATATAGAAAATTAAATGAAGAATAATTAAAGCAAACCAAAATGATTAAGGTCGAAGCCTCGGCCGATCTGGACGTCCGAAGTGCCGCGCACTTCCTTCTGGAGCCTCCCAGTCGCAGAACCTCGTCTTTAGCGCTTTGTTGTCAGTTAGAAAGCTCAGAATCGCTCTTGGAAGTTGTGTCTGAAGCTGAGGGGTCGAAGCCCCTTTTATAGGCTTCATTCGGGCGCCTGTGACGATGGGGGCGCCCCTATGGACTCGGTCAAACTTTATCCCCGCGCCGAACTCGTCGCGGCTGATAAAACCTCTGACCAGGTCGCCTTGGACCTCCCGGGCGCCTGAATGAAAGCTCATTTCTGCTTCGAACTCGAAACAACAAATACAGCTTTCAACTTGGGCGCCTGTATCATTCCGGGCGCCTGAATGGAAGCCTATTCTGCCTTCTTCACGAAACTGCTGGTTTTCTTCTTTGAGCCAGGCACCCCTATTGATGGGGGTGCCTGGATGCTGTTGGGCGCCTGGCTTGGTTGGTTTCCAGCCCTTTGCCTGCTTTGTCTCTGGTTCTTGGTACCTGCAAGATACACAAATACAAAGCAAATATACGCCCAATATTAGCCTTAAGGACTTGGTTCTGACTTCAGATTTCCACGAAACCCTAGGTCAAACCAACGCAAGTTCCCACCCCCGAGAACGCCCCTTTCACCTACTCCATTCAGGAGACGGTTGCCACCCTGTTCTTCGGGTGGACTTTTGCTTAGCTTCCGATACTCTCGGATCTCGAGACGTTCGAACCCTGACCCGTCTCTACTTCTGTCCTTAGTCATCGCTCAGTAAGTTGCTCGGTCCCTCGGACCAAGACTTCGTGCCCAAACCCTAAGTCCAGGACTTCGGTGCCCAACCCTCGGCCAGGTCTTCTTGCCCAGTCCTCGACCAGGACTTCGTGCCCAACTTCCGGTCAGGTCTTCGGTGCCCAGCCCTTTGCCAGGACTTAGTGCCCAATCCATGATCAGGACTTAGTACCCAATTCTTCGAACCAGGACTTATTGCCTAGGTTTACTAGGACTTTCTTTCACTTTGGTTACTCCTCTCTTGACTCCCCTTCCCTTGTTCAATATATCACTGACTTAAGTATATTGTCAAACATTAAAACACTTAGAGGAAGACATCACTGATGCAACTTGCACCAACATGGAGTGCTCAGAATGATTCTGGAAGTTGTGTCTGAAGCTGAGGGGTCGAAGCCCCTTTTATAGGCTTCATTCGGGCGCCTGTGTTGATGGGGGTGCCCTATAGGGCTTGCTCAAAGCTCATCTACGCGCCGAACTCGTCGCAGCAGATAGAGCCTTTGACCTGGGCGCCCTGGACCTCCCAGGCGCCTGAATGAAAGCTTATCTCTGCTTTGAACTCGCAGCAGCAAATACAACTTTCAACTTGGGCGCCTGTATCATTCCGGGCACCTAAATGGAAGTTTGTTCTACCTTCTTCACTACACTGTTTTCTGCTTCTTTGACCTAGGCGCCCCCATTGATGGGGGCGCCTGGATCCTTTTGGGCGCCCCATCAATGGGGGCGCCTAGCTACTTTAGGTTCCAGCCCAGTTTTTTTGCCTGCTTTGTCTTCCATTCTTGGTACCTGCAAGATACACAAATACAAATCAAATATACACATATTCTTAACCTTAAGGATTTGGTTCTGACTTCGGATTTCCACGAAACCCTAGGTCGAACCGACGCAAGTTTCCACCCCCGAGAACGCGCTTTTCACCTACTCCTTTCAGGAGACGGTTGCCACCCAGTCCTTCGGGTGGACTTTTACTTAGCCTCCGATACTCTCGGATCTCGAGACGTCTGAACCCCGACCCGTCTCTACTTCTGTCCTTAGTCATCGCTCAGCTAAGTTGCTCAGTCCCTCGGACCAAGATTTCGTGCCTAAACCCTAGATCCAGGACTTCGGTGCCCAACCCTCGGCCAAGTCTTCGTGCCCAATTCCTCGAACCAGGTCTTCGGTGCCCAACCCTCGGCCAGGACTTCTTGCCCAGTCCTCGACCAGGACTTCGTGCCCAACTTCCGGTCAGGTCTTCGGTGCCCAGCCCTTTGCCAGGACTTAGAATCCATGATCAGGACTTAGTGCCCAATTCTTCGAACTAGAACTTATTGCCTAGGTTTACTAGGACTTTGGTTCATTTTGTTACTCCTCTCTTAACTCCCCTTCCTTTGTTCAATGTATCATTGACTTAAGTATATTATCAAACATTAAAACACTTAGAGGAGGATATCACTGATGCATCTTGCATCAACACTAATAATATCAGAAGAAATAATATTTTAGAATACATTCGATATCCAATCACATAACACCATCCAAAGGTAATATACTTTCTAACTTTGAATCCTTAGATAATACAAGTCTGCCATCAAAATCACAATATCAACCTACTTCCTCATCATTATCAACAAATCATTCAACTAATGATGTTCCTTAACACATACTTCCCTTAAATGACATATATGCACGATGCCCATCAACGACAACTCAACTTTCCCTTCCACATGCTCTAATGATCTCCTTAAAATCTATTGAGACGGCTTATTTTTTTACAAGTAAATAAGGATCCAAATTGACATTTTAAAATTTGATATACTTCTTTGTAATAGATATGATGCTCCAGTGGTCTCCTCATGTAAAATGCCTCTTCCAAGTTGACAGTGAACCAGTTAAATCGGGCGAAGGCTCAGTTCACTCTTTTTTTTTTTTTTTTTTTGATGAACTAGGTAATAGACAAATTGAATCTGGGATGACCGGCCCGATCCCACAGAAGTTTCCCATCGGTCGGTAAATTGGGAAGCGCTCGCAGTGGGCAGTCTAGAAGCCCAGTGTCCCAGAGTTCGCGCCTCATTTGGAGGAAAAATTCTTGTAAAATACACCATAGCTGAGGATCGAACCGCGGATGTCTGGGTTAACAACTAATTATCCTACCGCTGCACTATAACCCCGAAGGAGAAAGCTCAGTTCACTCGGTTCATAATGTGGAGGTCACCGGTCCAAGCTGGTTTCACAGAGCAATCAAACTCATCCTCTTTCAACGGTCGAAAGATCGATTTGCACTGGATTCACAGTGTCCCCTCAAAATCCGCTGCCATCCAACAAACCATTTTTATGTTTTTCGCCCTATAAAATTTTAGGCATTTCCATATTATAAGCCAATAAAAAAAGAATGATAATGATCCGAATTATTCATAAAAAGGTTAAATGAATAGAAAAAAAGGTTATTTGAGGGGATTCATATTTGTTCGGTTACTTGGAGAAAACTCCCCAATTTCAGAAAACTCCCCAATTTCAAATTGACCTTTGCATACACTCCCCACTTGATAAATTATTTACATTCACTCCCTCATGGATTGAGTATAAAAGAGTGAAAACTCAATACACATTCTAAAGATTTGAGTATAAATTGTTTGAGATTGAGTACTAATTTAAGAAATTTGAGTATAAAGTTTCGATGATCCCTCATGAAAATCTTGATGTGGTGGATACAACCTGACATACTCAAATTTTTTCAAATAATACTCAATTTAAATCAATTTGTACTTAAATTTTTACAATGTGTACTGAAATTTTTCCTATAACTAAAACAATGTATACTCAAATTTTTTTCAAATAATACTTAAATTTTTTAAATTAGTACTCAATCTTAGACAATTTATACTCAAATCTTTACAATATATATTGAATTTTTACTCTTTTATACTGAAAAAAATAATACATAAAACCATCTTGTCAATCCCATCAGGGAATGCATGCAAAGAAATTTTGAGTTGGGGAGTACATGCAAAAGCCAATTTAATGTTGGAGAGTTTTCTTAAATTTTCCCTTCAAACTAACTTATTTATGCCACAAATGAGTTTTTTGTGCTTTTGAAATTTTAAAATTAGTGCCGGTGATAATGTCCATTTCAGACGGTTCAGTATTACTGCTCCTCTAACTAAATATAGATAGATAAATCATATGGGCTATTAGTATAGTAACCCTTTGCATGAAAGAGATCAGACACCTAATAAAATATTTTATATCAATTGAAAATTATTAAAATTTTAATATGAATTCTCAGTTAGATATAGACAAATAAATCACATGAAATATTTTATCCTAGCCTAATAATCTTTAGTATAGGAAAAATCAGACACCTAATAAAATATTAAATTATTAAAATTTTAATATGGAAATATCAAGAGAGTGTAAGAAAATTATTGAAACTATTCTGCCGTTCACTGAATGAAGTGAATAAATATAAATATTGTAGTGTGAAAAAAGTGAATAAGATTAAAATTTTTAAATAATTTCTCTAAATTAATAAAAGTCATCAATATTGTAGTATGATATGACTCAAGAGAGTAAAAGAAATCTATTAAATTTGATGGTCATGCTTTGCCACAGTGTAATGTGATGATGCTTTAATCAAAACAAGACCAAGGTAGGCGGTCATACTTTGACCAAAACATTAATATGGTGATGCTTTAATCAAAACACTATTAAGTAAGTAAAGATGATTTGACTTTATTTTTAATTTTTAAAAAATAAAATTTTATTTTTTTGATTTTGTTTCACTTGTTTTCTCTTATTGAAAAAAAGAAAACTAAAAATTACTTTTATTAATATTCTTTATAATTTTATATTTTTTATTGTAATTTCAAAAATAAATATAAAATATGGATAAATTTAGATGATCGTCATGAATAAAACAACGTGAATTTAAAATAAATTTGAATTTTATAGAGTTATTAATGATTTTGATAAAAAATTCATTGATAAATTTATAATTAAAAAATGTATAAACAAATGAATAAGGTTATTCGAGGTAAACAATATTAATTAATTTGATATATATTTTAAAGTTGTTCATGACTTTTATATTAAAGTCTTTGAAAAAAAACTAAAAATATATTTTATTTTAAGTTTTCTGATTTCCTTATTTTCTTGTAATAAGATATTAAACAAAAAATAAAAAATATTTTTAAATTTTTTTATTAACCTTCTTGTATATTTATAATTTTTTATTAAAATCTCAAATTTTAAAAATAAATACATTTAGGAGATTATCATCAATTTAATGATATATATTTTTTTAAATTAACTTTTAAAGTCATTAGTGATTTTTATATGAAATAATTAAGTTTTTATTTTTATTTTTTTGATCAGAGATTTTAGTGTAACTGCGACAGGCGGATGCAGTCTTGTGTCTTTCCGTTTCTTCCTCCTCTACTCTTCGTCCTCATAGTCCGCCCCAGCTGCTTCAAGAGTCAATATACTACTACGATCACGGTTGTTGATGTCAAGGCCAAAGCCACCACCCTCCATCCCCACGCTCACTATCGCTCCCTGCCATACTGTGTCCTAACTGTTTCGGTTACCGTGATTTACCTCCCTCGTCTTGGCTTAGGGGCAGGCTGTCGGGGGCGCTGGGAGCGAGCGTAATCGCCTTTTTTTTTTATATATAACTATCGCTCCCTGCCATTTGTTAAAAGCCAAATCGTTCTATCACAGGGTCGACTCAGCTTCTACGAATTACCAATCACTTTTTTTTTAAATCTTTTTTCTTATAAATTTTCATCAATTCCTTTTAAAAGATAACAACACAGTTCGGTAACCAATGCCATCTTGTAACAGTACCAGATTGAAAGTTTACCTCAAAGCCAGCCAAGAAAAGAAAAGACAATTTCTCTTCCACGAGTACAGAGCGAGTTGAGGAAATGAAAAAGTGTGCTCCGCTTTCAGTTGTGGACCTCAAACAACTGATAAAGCACAAGTTTATAATTCAAAGATATACAAAAATCAATTTATATAAATTTCGTTTCATATATAATTTGTGCTTCTTATTGTGTTGGTTGTGTGTCCTTTAAACCGTAGGTGGCGAGCGTACACTGAAGCTTCCTCCTGAGTTTGGTTACCGGGCGAGAGGAGCAGTCTGCAGAGGAGATAAGCTTTCCTGCACTGTTTTCAGATTGGCACCACATCTCCACCACTTCACAGTTCAAATATTTGATTCAATTAACTCAGTTCAAATATTTGATTCAATTAACTCAATGCTGCTGCTTTATATTGGCCAGGCTATTGCATTAATTATTCCTCCGGATTCAACTCTTCTGTTCGATATAGAATTCATTGGGTAGGCCGGAGCCAGAGACCTACAGAGTCTTTTTCTCACAAAATGGAACCAAGAGACGAGATACTTGTATAAGCACGCACATAAAAAAGAGGGAACGAAGGGCTATACGAAATTACAATTCTGCAGTACTGATTTCCTACTGTAAACCACCTTTGTAGATTCAAATTATGCGTCGATATGAAAACAAACGAGCTATCTTAGTCCCACATCGTTAACATGCTCGTTGCTTCCTGCCAGTATAACCGTTATTGTTGATTTAAATATTGCCGAGCTGGGTAGCGCCAGCTTATGACTCAAGCGGGGGCAATGAATGGTTCGGATGATGTTGTGGGGGCTTTGAAGCGTGAATCCAACGTAAAATCGTTGGCCTGTCCATTTCAAGTTGATAGTGAATCCGAAAAATCGGGTGTAGACCTGGTCCTTCGGGTTTATAGTGCGGTGGGCACCGTTCCAGGCTGGTTTCACAGAGCAAATACACCCATCCGCTGTCGACGGTGGAAGGATAACAGACCAGTGTGCCTTGGATTCACATTACTCCTCACTGACCTCTTCCATCAAACAAACCATTTTGAATTTTTTTAAAGGTGAAATTATTCCTTCCATTGCTAATTTTACCGTCCATTATTAATAGTTGCCACCTACAACTATTAAAATGGTAAAACTACACCAAAGATTTATTTAATAAACAATATGTCATCAACAGTATATATCAGAGAACAGCAGAATTAGATAACTGATGTTTCAATGACAAATAATTAATGATCAAAATAGAATAAAATATAATGATTTAATTGGTTTAGCATTGTCTCAAAAGCTTAAACTTTAGGTGGAAGATCCAATATATTTGTTTACAATTTTCTCATGATCAATACTTTATTGAGTTTATATAAACAGCAAAGGTTTCACAAAATATCATAATCTGCATGCAAATCATTAGACAAGCATGAGGATTGGCATGAAATATGAGAGTTAAATCAAAATTTTAAAATATTTGTACACTTGTCAAGAAATTCTTGTTCTCCGGGAATGAGTGGGTGGGACTCCATGAACGAGAGCAAGGTGATGGACCTATTGAATGGATCTGAGTATGCCCCGACCGATGAAGATTGAAGACAAGGATGGAGATTGGATGCTGGTTGGTGATGGCTTTGAAGCGTGAATCCAACGTAAAATCGTTGGCCTGTCCATTTCAAGTTGATAGTGAATCCGAAAAATCGGGTGTAGACCTGGTCCTTCGGGTTTATAGTGCGGTGGGCACCGTTCCAGGCTGGTTTCACAGAGCAAATACACCCATCCGCTGTCGACGGTGGAAGGATAACAGACCAGTGTGCCTTGGATTCACATTACTCCTCACTGACCTCTTCCATCAAACAAACCATTTTGAATTTTTTTAAAGGTGAAATTATTCCTTCCATTGCTAATTTTACCGTCCATTATTAATAGTTGCCACCTACAACTATTAAAATGGTAAAACTACACCAAAGATTTATTTAATAAACAATATGTCATCAACAGTATATATCAGAGAACAGCAGAATTAGATAACTGATGTTTCAATGACAAATAATTAATGATCAAAATAGAATAAAATATAATGATTTAATTGGTTTAGCATTGTCTCAAAAGCTTAAACTTTAGGTGGAAGATCCAATATATTTGTTTACAATTTTCTCATGATCAATACTTTATTGAGTTTATATAAACAGCAAAGGTTTCACAAAATATCATAATCTGCATGCAAATCATTAGACAAGCATGAGGATTGGCATGAAATATGAGAGTTAAATCAAAATTTTAAAATATTTGTACACTTGTCAAGAAATTCTTGTTCTCCGGGAATGAGTGGGTGGGACTCCATGAACGAGAGCAAGGTGATGGACCTATTGAATGGATCTGAGTATGCCCCGACCGATGAAGATTGAAGACAAGGATGGAGATTGGATGCTGGTTGGTGATGGCTTTGAAGCGTGAATCCAACGTAAAATCGTTGGCCTGTCCATTTCAAGTTGATAGTGAATCCGAAAAATCGGGTGTAGACCTGGTCCTTCGGGTTTATAGTGCGGTGGGCACCGTTCCAGGCTGGTTTCACAGAGCAAATACACCCATCCGCTGTCGACGGTGGAAGGATAACAGACCAGTGTGCCTTGGATTCACATTACTCCTCACTGACCTCTTCCATCAAACAAACCATTTTGAATTTTTTTAAAGGTGAAATTATTCCTTCCATTGCTAATTTTACCGTCCATTATTAATAGTTGCCACCTACAACTATTAAAATGGTAAAACTACACCAAAGATTTATTTAATAAACAATATGTCATCAACAGTATATATCAGAGAACAGCAGAATTAGATAACTGATGTTTCAATGACAAATAATTAATGATCAAAATAGAATAAAATATAATGGTTTAATTGGTTTAGCATTGTCTCAAAAGCTTAAACTTTAGGTGGAAGATCCAATATATTTGTTTACAATTTTCTCATGATCAATACTTTATTGAGTTTATATAAACAGCAAAGGTTTCACAAAATATCATAATCTGCATGCAAATCATTAGACAAGCATGAGGATTGGCATGAAATATGAGAGTTAAATCAAAATTTTAAAATATTTGTACACTTGTCAAGAAATTCTTGTTCTCCGGGAATGAGTGGGTGGGACTCCATGAACGAGAGCAAGGTGATGGACCTATTGAATGGATCTGAGTATGCCCCGACCGATGAAGATTGAAGACAAGGATGGAGATTGGATGCTGGTTGGTGATGTTCCATGGGAGTAAGCTTCTTTCACCAACTTTCACATTGCATTTCAGAAATGTATATCACTATTATGATTTCTTATATTTGTATCATCATTTACTGTCTCAAAACAATTATAATCCAGGATGTTTGTTGACTCGTGCAAACATGTGCATGCATATCATGAAGGAATTAGAAGTCATTGGAATTGGCTTGTATCTTTGTTATAAATCTCCGTATTAATCAACTCCAAATTCTATGCCTGTTTCTATAAAAAACATTCAATATATCAGAGAAATTTAATCTTGTTCTCCTATTGCAGCACCAAAAACCATGGAGAAGTGCAAGAACAGAAACTGAATACTTACTCCACCAACAAGATGAATGCCGCATACAGCTTGGAGACTAATCATGATGAAATTTATAAAGCATTACCTTCTTAATATAGATAGTGTTGTATCATTACATAAGGTTTGTCTTTATGAATTTTTAAAAATCAATACAAGAAAAAAACTTAGAACATCAAAGGAAGTAGAACAAACCAAGTTTCACTAAAGCCATTCCATGCTTATTTAATTGCAATGAACAATGCAACTCAAGAAATCATATAACACTTTGAACTAAAGGTGCAGAACTCTAATGCTCTTATCAACTCGTTCTTTTAATTTTCTTTAAAAGAATCCATGGGAAGCATAACTGGTGCAAATAAGCATCCAAGTTAGAAGATGTAGCATAGATAACATCAAAGTTTATGTGCTGAGTTGACCTACACAATTTGAAGACCAACAAGTTATCCAAATAGCAAAAAGGAAGGTGAGTGACTAACAAAAGAGTAAGACTACTAGATTCCAACAAAATACAAGGAACTGAATCAGGGTCTATCCTTCTAATTATGCAACAAGTTGGAGAAGCCACAACATGACTATTGTTTCTTATGAAAAAGGATTCCATTTATGTTTCGGTACTTCCGTAATCAAAGTAAATTAGTGAAATTGTCAATTCTTCTTTTTGCATAATACTATTCACCTACAACATTATCTATATCTAGAGAGAATTATTATGTTGCAGATGGCGCACCTGTCCGTGCTAGACTGGAGGCACCTCCCACATAGGAGGCGCCTCAATCAATTTTTGTTTTTGTTTTTTTTAAATCAATATTTTCTCGAATAAATCCTAAATACATGTAATATATCCCATGAATATTTAATATTTGTTATCTTGAACACTATAATTCAAGTGGGAAGATTGAACTCTAGAGGAAAAATCTTATTAACTTAAACTCACTATAACCCAACCCCAAAATCCTATAATTTTAAACGTTAAATACATATAATATACCCGTGAACATTTATAATTTTTTTATTTTGAACGCATAACCCAAGAAGGAAGCTTGAACCCTAAAGAGATAATCTTATTAACTTAAATCCACTATAATTCAATCTCTAAATTTTAAAATCTTAAACCCTAAATATATTTCAAAAAAAAACTCCTGATTCTGATCAATCCAAGGCACCTTGGATTCTTGGATTGAATCCAAGGCGCCTTGGGTTAGAACGGGCGTGCACGAAAATAATCTGCATCATATAATTTAAAAAAAGAGCTATTCCTATATAACCATCAGATGCAAGTTTTAACCGAGAACAAAAACAAATTAAATACAAGTAGGACAAATTAGAAAAGAAGAACAATTGTTTAAGAGGCATGAATGTGAATCTCATATGCACAGGAACACATTGATAAACAATCACAACTGCAACACTTTAATAACTAAAAAAATAACAGGACCAAATATTTGAAGTAGTAATGCAGCAACGTGAAGAACGTACCTGGCTCTGAAGTTTGGGATAAGCTTCAACAATCAAATTTTAAGTCGACCCTTGACTTTCAATTCCTCTTGAATGAATGATAGTGCCTGACAACCATTATGCACAAGGACTCCAAACATGATTGTTCGAGCCAAATTGGCAAAGCCTTCAATTTGTTGCAATTCATTATTGTCAATGTTTTTAGGTTGCGAATCTCCCTTTATATCATTTGGTAGACTTCTCAATTCTTGACACCCAAATATCTGTAAGACATTAATTCGTCCAAGGTTCGACCAATAATTGATTTTAGAAGCAGGCAGTAGCATCTCATTGCTCAACCATAAGTTCAACATCAATTGAGGAGATGTTGGAAACTGCACATGGAATTTCCAAAGCTTTGGGCATTGAATTAGGGTCAATTCCTCAAGTTTGGCAAAAAGACCATGATTTCCTTTTCTGTTCACGCCTAGCAACTTCTCTAGCCTAGGCAGGATGCTGCACTAACAATATCAGAAGAAATAATATTTTGGAATCCATTCCATGTCAATCACATAAGCCACGTCAACCAAAGATAATATACTTGCTAGCTCTGGATCCTCAAATAATATAAGTCCATCATCAAAATCATCATATCGGCCTACTTCCTCATCGCCATCAAAAAATGATTCAAATAATGATGTTCCTTGACACATGCTTCCCTAAAATGATATATATGCATGATGCCCACCAACGACAACTCAACATCCCCTTCCACGAGATCTGGTGGTCTCCTCAAATCTATTGAACCAACTTATTATTTCATTAGCAAATAAGGATCCAAATTGACATATTGAAATAACTATAGAATTTGATGTGCTTCTTCGCAATGGAACATGGAGCCTAGTTCCGTACACTACTTCCACGAATGTTGTGAGCTCTAAAGGGTATTCTGTCTTACGCATCAAGCTGATGGATGAACTATACAAAACTCGACTTGTAGCCAAAGGGTTTAGTCAACAACTAGGTATTGATTTTAATGATACATTTATCTTAGTCATCAAAATTACATCTGTCAGATTATTGTTATTAATAATTATTAGTTCTAATTGGCTTATGACAGTTAGACATTTTAATGCATTCCATCATAGTAATCTTGAGAAAAATATATTTATGGAGAAACTACCGGGGTTCATTTATCCACGATTTTCATCTCATATTTGTTAACTCAAAAATCGTTATATGGTCTTCAATAGCTCCTCATGTCTGGTTTCATCAACTATCTAAATGGTTATAAGCTCGAGAATTCTCTGGATCAAAGACTAATTCCTCTCTATTCTATAAATATAATGATAGTCCTATAATATTTTTTTCTTATTTATGTGGATAACATTCTAATGACTAAAAATGATAAAAAAAATACATCACAACTTTATTAAGTCTTTTCAATCAAGAATTTTCTATTTGAGATTTGGATAATACTTGATTTTTTCTTGGTATTACACTTATCACATGATAAAGGTTATCTCCACTCTCAGGAAAAATATATTACTGGTCTTCTTCAAATAACTAAAATGGATGGATCAAGTCCAATCTCTACACCAATTGCTATAAACAACTTCTCTACAACTTATCCTCTCCTGTGATGTCTGATCTCGATCTCCAGGTTTATCAAAGTTTTGTTGGAGCCTTACAATATGTCACTATCACACACTCTGATATTACCTTTGCAGTAAATCATGTTCGTCAATTCATGCATACTCCCACTGAACAAACTTGGAAAGGTGTGAAAAAAAAACTTCGTTATCTCAAAGATATTATTATGCATAGTCTTCTTTGATATCTCTAATCATCTCGAGACTTATATTCCTTTAGTGATGTTGATTGTGTTAGGACCGAAAGAAATTTAGATATCTCCACAATGGTATGATATTGTCCACTTTGGGCCTAAGCCCTCATGGTTTTGCTCTTGGGCTCTCCCAAAAGGCCTCATTCTAATGGAGATATCTTTTTTTTCTTATAAGCCTATGATATTTCCCATGTGTTTTCTATGTGGGACTATGTTTGCATACTTGCAACCCTAACAATCCCCCCTTAAACAAAGAACCACAAGCCCCCTTCAAGCAAAAATCCTTTCTGTTTGTTGTCCGATCCTTAACCCACCAGGACTTTATATCTCTCGGTCCACCCGACCTACTAGGACTTCACCGCCTAGCCACAACTAGGACTTCTCTGCCTGATGTCTGGTTCTCTTGATCAAGACACGAGAGCTCACACATCCTTTATTCAAGGCTTAACCCACATGGTTAGATTTGGATCATGGCTCTGGCTCGTGCTTCTTCCGGCGGTTAGTCCGATAAAGAGCGACTTGGCTCTGTTACCAATTGTTAGGACCGAAAGGAATTTAAATATCTCCACAATAGTATGATATTATTCACTTTGGGCCTAAGCCCTTATGGTTTTGCTCTTGGATTCTCCCAAAAGGCCTCATTCCAATGGAGATATCTTTTTTTCTCATAAGCCTATGATTTTTCCCATGTGTTTTCGATATGGGACTATATTTGCAACCTTGCAACCCTAATAGATTGGGTAAGCTCTCCTAAAAACAACCGCTCTACTGGTTGATGTGCAATATTTCTGAGACTAAATCTTATCTCTTGGAATTAAAAAAGCACCATACAGTATTTCATTTAAACACTGAGACTGATATAAAATTATAGCCAATGCAACATCAAAAATTATTTAGTTTCAATCATTTCTTTCTGAACTTCATTTGCATCGAATATTCCACTAAAAATTTGGTATAACAATATTGGAGCAATATATTTTACAGCAAATCTAATCTTTCATCTCATATAAAATATGTGGAAATTAATTTTTATTTTGTCCGAGAATGTGTGGTAACTCATCAATGTCTCTTATATTTTTACAGAAATTCAAAGTATTGATATTTTTACCAAGCTATTATCCAGGTAATATTTCAGCAAACTAATAAGCAAACTAATAAGCAAACATCTCCTATTTAATTTGTTAGGGGGAGGGAGTAAAGGGAATTGTTCCGGAAGCGAACGACGGGGATGGTCAATCACCAAAGCGCAACCCACGGCGACGATGACGGGGAGAGGATGTCGATGTCTGCGAGATTAACACGAGCGTAAAGGGGATGCACCGGAAGAAGTGTTGGGACCTTGTCGTTTAGCTAGAGGAGGGTGAATAGCTTCTTTTCGCTTTTCTTCCTACAAAGGTTAGCAAGCGCAAGCGGAAAACTAACAAAAACAAACTAAAACAATGCCAACACAACCTTTATGTGGTTCGGAGATGAAACTCCTACTCAACGGCTGTCCGTAAGGTGGACGATCCTGATCCTTCGGTGGATGACTCCCCGGAGCACCTTCGGCTAGCTCTTGTCGCTCCTTGTGGGTGGAGAAACCTCGCCACAAACCTTGACAACCTCTGAGCACATTTAGGCTACTAACAGGCTTTACCCAAGCTTGTTTCGCCAAGGAAGAACAGCCAAAAACGAGCCCTCTTAAATAGTGCTCGATATTGTTCTTACCGTTACCAGTCGACTGGCCCTGGGGCATGACGGTCCCGAATCTACTAGTTTAAATTGTCACGAAAGTTGGGACCATCAGAATTTAAATATGAATGAATGAATGCTGGAAACCCTTTTACAATCAAAAGTATGAAAATGTAATATAGGGGTCACAGGTCGTATTTTTCTCGGGGACTAGTTGTCGTTGTGTGATTCGAGCTTGTGTTTGTGTCGTTTGTGAATTTGGGTTTCGAATGTAATTTGGGTTTGAGTTGCAATAGAAAATTAAAGCCCAATGAAGATGAAGGAAACTTAAATAAAAGCCATTCAATTAAGGGCTAAACAAGGAGTTGGCACTAGAGAACTTATCTAATTATGAATGTAGTCAACCAATGCAAATAGATAGACTTGGAAACAAATCTGAATTCAATTGTAAGGTGTGCCGCAGATTAATTTAAACATGCAGAAATTATCCATCAAAACCGAAACATCCACTTGACAATAAATGCATCAATTTAACACACTTGGTATCAAAAGAGAAAATTGTTATTCCAAAAGTTGATATCAAATGCAGGAATTTATTACAACAACAGATGGGATGCGAAATTCAAACAAGATCACTGAATTCAAATTGCAAAAGAATTCGTATGGAGCTAAACTGATACAAAAGACATGCAAAAGCATGCTTGATACACATGGGCAATGCTTATGTGCCAAAATTTGAGACTTTTGTGCCAAAAACTACTTCCAACAGTTCAGCCTTGAAAACTACTGATCAAGCTGGAAAATTCAGCTGTTTATTAAGTGCTAACATGAATTTAGAAGGAATCCCAGAAATAAATGCATCAAGACAGAGGTGGATACAAAATTTCAGAATTCCATTGAAGAATTCGGATCCTTAATGCCGAAATGGATTTACAGCAGGAATTTGGATGTCAGAATCAAACCTGACGATTGAATTCAGATTGCAATAAAGCTCCAAGGCGAGCTCAACTGATACAACTAGCAAAGATTGATTCGACTAGCTGAATTAGCAAGCTAGAAGTGTGAAAATGCAGAACTGATCAAATGGCAGAGACAAAAACAAGTTTCTGAAACTTCATTGAAGAATTCTGATAGGGTGTGCAGAAATTTGAATGAATAACATTTGGATGAAATCAAGTTTCCACTTGACACAACTTGCAGAAATGAATTGCTCATGGCATGCAGAGACAGGATTGCAGATTCATCAAATACAGAAACTGAGTGGCACATGTAAACACTGAAATTTCAGAAACGAGCTGGGATTGCAGAAATCGAAATCAAAATTCAGAAATAAAATCAACTAGGAAATGAACTCGAATCTAATACATTACACACTGATTGTGATCTCTGATTGCAAGAGTTAAGCTAAACATAAATCGAATTGGAACAAAAGCTGAAAAACTCGGAACTGAAATAAAATTCAGAACAGGGCAAGAGGCTGATACGCAGCTGATACGCAAGAAATTAATGCAGCAAATCACTGAAATTAAGAGTAAATGTTCACTAAACAAGCTTCCTAACTATTATACTTGCAGAAAATTCACCTAACTTAAGCAAAACAACCAAGAAACGAAATTACAGCTAATGAAACAGAAAATTCAGTAACGAAACATTTCAGAAATGAAACTACAGCTACGAAACATGAATTTAAACGAGTTAAACTACTCCTCAATCTTCCCTAAGCTCGAAATCTTCTTGGTTGTCAATCAAGAGCCGGCTTCGAACCCCTAGGCACAGCAAATCAGTGGAAGAACAGCTTCAATCGATCACTCTGCTCAAATTGAATCAGCTGGAAGAAATTCCAGTCCAATCTCTCTTGTCTCGATGGATGGCTTGCGGTTGTGAATCGAAGACCCTCTGAGCTCACCTGAGAACCCCTACAAGCATCTCAAATAGTCGGAGGTGGCTTGTGGTCGAGACACGATCGATTGGGTAGCAAGGATGCCGAAACCCTCAAACTCCCTTGTTCTGATGCCAATTGAGCTGAAATCTCGATCCTAGCTATCTTCCAAGGACTCAGATAACGATCAAATGGAGAAATCGAGGGGTCGCGCCCCTTGGATGATGAAATTTAGCTAAGAACTGGAGAAGAACTAAAGAACGAAGAAGACGGCGAGGAAACGCGACAAGGCTGGCTGCGTCGAAATTTTGATTAAATAGAAACCAATGGACGGCTCAGATTGCTTTGATGAAATCCAACGGTAGATCTTGGTCTGATTTGAGCCAAACTTTTATGATGATGATCTGGGGTCAGGATCTGCCTTGTGGTAGCTCGGATCCTCCAGATGTGCAACGGATGGTCCAGATCAACTCTATCTGTGATTGGACGCTCTAGAGCCCTCCTTGCTTGATTCAACGGTTGATTTAGCTCTGATTGGAATGAAACTTTCAGATCTTGATCATAGAGCTTGATCAACCCTAACCCTAGCTCCGATTGCTTCAGATCGTCCCGGATGGCTCAGATCTAGCCGCTCTTGAATCGGACGGCCCGGATTAATCCAAAACATGATAATTCGATCCGGTTCCACTTCCGACTCAAGTTTGACCCAGTATGCCCTAGGTCCAGGATCCTTCCATGCCTACAAAAATATATCAGAAAATTAGTGGCCAAATAATCCAAAAAATGTGTAAATTTGCAATTAAGTCCAAAATAAGAGGAAATCCTAAAACCTAGGGTAAAATCACAAATAAGCAATAAAAACATAGGTC
The DNA here is from genome assembly GCA_024364735.1 of Boesenbergia rotunda. Lineage (NCBI taxonomy): Eukaryota > Viridiplantae > Streptophyta > Magnoliopsida > Zingiberales > Zingiberaceae > Boesenbergia > Boesenbergia rotunda. The sequence goes on along the minus strand of JAGFNQ010007112.1, from coordinate 65,312 downwards.
AAACATGGATTTTAACATCTAAAATAATCACAAAAATGGTACTTATCAGGGCAGTCGACTGGTCCTCGTGAATTCGAATGTCACAGCCTGACGATTCGCATTCTGGTCGACACCAGTCGACTGCGCCATTCAACTACATCAGTCGACTGATCAAGCATCAATCGACTGATCTTTCTGTGCTCTACCTCAGTCGACTGATCAAGCAGCAGTCGACTGCCACCTAAGCCTTCCCTTCCCGAGTACAATTCTCTCAGCACTTAAACCCTAGGATTTCCCTTCCCGAGTACAGTTCTCTTAGCACTCGAATCCTCACGACTCAACTGACTCTTCATCCAACAGCCTCGATCTGTTGTCTTCAAGCCCTCTTCGACCTAGGCTCTCGTCCCTCGGATGCATGCAAGCCCGCGGCTCATCCCCCCATGTCATCCTTCGCGTATGCCTCGAAGTACACTTCCCTCGACTCATCGTTCCTGCTCCAGCAGCCTCGACCAGTTGCCTTCAAGCCTTCTTTAACTTCGGCTTTCGTTCCTCGGATGCATGCAAGCCCTCAGCTTGTCTCCCATGCCACCCTTCCCGTATGCCTCGAAGTTCGCTTCCCTTGGCTCATCATCCCTGCTTTGTCCATGGTCCCTCGGATCCATGCAAGCTCACGACTTGTCTCCCATGTCATCCTTCACCGGACCCGAAGACGTCCAACTAAGTCTATGTGTATCCTGCAAACCTACACACTCACATACACATATTAGATCAACATGAAACCCTAACTTAATCATATTGACACACACATCAAAATCCATGATCTACCCGATCAAACTTGGGTCGATTGCACCAACAATAGTTAGGTACAAAAACAACAATAACAATTGAAAATTACAGACATAGTAAGTGGCATAAACATGCATCCTCCTCCTTAACCTATGCCTTCACACACAATTTTCACTTTTACATAACCACAAGTTAAGTTAAAACCTAACTACCCAAGTCAAGTTAAAACCTAACTTAAAACCACAAGTTCTCAAGTTAAGTTAACACTAACTTAGACCACAAGTTCTCCCCCTTTGACACCATCAAAATAATTGCCCCAAGCAATACTAACTATTGGTATCAATAAAGAACACCTTTCTATTTCTGAAAATCCCCAGAAATAAGAATACAGAAGTACCAGTCGACTGCGTCAGTTACCAATCGACTGCGTCAGTTACCAATCAACTGGTGCCTTCGAACTGCAATCCCACAGAAAGATCAGTCAACTGCCCCTGGGGCAGTCGACTGATACACAGCAGTCTGAAATTTCAGCCGAAATTCAGAAACCCCTAACAAATTCCACATAATTCGAAAAATTTTGAAATTTTACAAGCATATTTCTTATGATGCATTCTAACATAGAAAAATACATTTTCATGAAAATACCAAATATGCTTGACTTTTTTTACCAAAGTTTAAATTCTTGGAAAACATTCCATTTTGTATCAATCTTCCATCCTAGGTTTGAACCCATATGTTTTACAAGTCTATCCCATACTATTTAAAACATAGAAATGTTTCCAAACCTCCCCCTTTTTCTCATATTAATAGTAAAGAAAGAAAAATTGATGATGGCTCCCCCTTTATACCATAATTGTTTGATAGAAAATATATTGAAATTCATCATGCAACCATAATAACAAGGAAATAACAATTCTATAAGCAATACTAAGAGATGAATTTCATAGGGAACCATAAGCAAGTGCTTACAAAAATATCCAAATATTACAATATAAAATATAGTGTTTAAGAGACAAATGAAGAACATGCTCAATCTAACACACTCTCAACACTACTACACCCGAGTCATATGAAGGCTACACATTATCATCGCCAGAAGGAGGAGGAGGAGGGGTCTGATACATAAGGTTCCAGCGTTGCATCATCTCATACATATCCTCCTGTCGCTGCTGGAAACCCTGAAAGTGCTCCCTGAGCTCGTGAACCTCCCCCTGAATAGCAACCTGCCGCTGCTAGAAACTCTAGAAGTCCTCCCTAAGTCCATGAACCTCTGCCTTTAGTCGGGAGAACCGCTCCTTTGTAATCCCAGTAGGAGCAGCAACAGGCGTAGCAGTAGGAGTAGCCTCCTCATCATCATCAGAGTTGGAAGAAGCCTGACGATGTCGCTAGACCATCACTCCCTGCCGCCTCTCGATCCTCGCCAAGGAGAGTTGTCAAGAACCTATCTGGTCGTAGTCCTTAGACAGCTGATGTACCTGACCTCTAGTGACTCTAATACCTCTAGATAAAAAGAATTCGGTCAAAATATGACCGAATGACATATAGATCTTTCTATTTACATCATGCAAAAAATGGACAATAGATGCGAATACATGGCGGGCGATGTCAATGTCTAGCCTCCTCTCTAGAGTATACATCATCACCAAGTGAGGTAGCCAGATCTTTGACCTCCCCTTGGTGACAATAGGCAGAATGCAGTTTAAGACGATTTTGTAGAAGTTGTTGCTAAATGACCTCATGCGCCTAGCTATGAAGATACGATCTAGAGGAGGTCGAGGATTATTGAAATAATGACGATGAATCTGATCAATGGTTACATTGGGCAAGGTTAATGGCTCAATGACATTGAGGAAACATGTAAACACATTTTCTGACACCCAACACCCTAGAAATGATCCTAATAATTCAGGTGTAAAAGGAATGGTGACTCCCTGTACCATAACTTATACGTCCCATCATCGGGACTACTACATGTAAGATTGACATAAAACTCCTTGCACAGGTCAAAGTTGACATAATGCTGACAGTATACTAACTTTTCTAATCCAAAATGTGTGATGATCTCAATAATGTGAGGAGTAATCTCCTGAAAATATGACTAATTGAGATATCTACAATTCATTAGAATAAAGTCAACATTTTCAAAGACCCATCGGCAAGCCTCGGAATGGAACCGAGGTGCCGCTGGATCTATGGGCTACTGTTGGGATGATCCCTCACCAACCCTTCTCTTTAGCTTAGCCCTAAAATGCAAATACCGTATGCATGTCCATGAATGACCCAATCACGAAGAGAAGACAAGGTAAACATGCACAAAATGAAGAGTTAGTCATGGATCACGGATTAAATGGGAAAAATAAGGCAAATAATTCATTACCGTCTCTCCATTTGTTGAATGATGAATGATCATCAAGTTTGACTCAAGGAGGGTGCTTGTCTTACCCTAGACTTGGATCTAAGATGAAGGAGAACTAGAAACTCAATTTCAGGACCTTGGGAAGGCTTGGAGTGGCTAGAGAGGTCGAGGCAGAGAAGTAGCAGCAAGGGGCGGTGCCTGAAACCCTAGGTTCGGCCGCCTCTGCACGGGGTTTTCTTTTAAAAATTCGCAGCATCAGTCGACTGCCCCTGGGCCAGTCGACTGATGAACTAAACAGAAAGATCAGTCGACTGATGGATGATCAGTCGACTGCCACATAGAATATCCTAGTTCCTGGATCGAACTGTACCAGTCGACTGCCTCTGCATCAGTCGACTGATACACTATATTATTAACATTTTTGACCCAACTTCAGAAATGCACCAGAAATTTTACAAATCTCCAAAAATTCTCAAATTTTCTGGAGAGGTTTGTGGTACTCGTGTCTACATGGGAAAAATACATTCACACATGTATCTATTACCAATCCCAAGATTGACACAAAACTCAAACCTATCTAAATGGTTCAATTGAACCTTGACTTAAAGTCCTAGTTTTGATCTCTCCTTGATGTATCTTCTCATCCCCAACCACAATTCATCCTTAGCATTGATTTATATGACATCTATATATTAAAAACTAATTTTCATGCAATATGGTTCCAACTTCATATTTCCATGCATGAAACTCACTTTTGACATGTCAAATTCCTAAGATTAAGACTCAAATCCGTCTCCACATCCTTTGGCACACTCCATTTACCATCTAGTCTCCCTGGAGAATCCTTCCTGAGATCCATTGACCATGGACCTCATCTTGACTCCTAGAGCTCCCCCTTGGGCTCTTAACCTTAGTCGCCTCCCTAGGTAACTCATCTATAATGCCAAGACCGCACCGGTGTACCTCCAGTACTTCTTGACCTACAACCCTAACCTTCTTGACTTTGTATATCTTGTCCTTGATTAAGTTCTTCTTCTCCCCTTTAAATGACTTTCCCTTGCCATTTTTGGCCTTCCTTTTTCTATAGTCATATGACATCCTTGCATATAACTTTTCAATAGCATTTGACCTAATAACTCGGTATCCTAGACTCGATTTATCATTGTCGGGGTTTTAACTACTCGACACCATGCCTAAACCCTTATATCCACTAATGAATCTCTCTAGGGGTTTCTCCAATTTATCAAGCTTTGCCCTCAAAGCTTGATTTTCCCTCTCTAGATTCTTAACCTTAGCATCACCATGTCCATCTTGGACACTTCTAGATCTACCCATTTTCTAGGCATGTGTCTCCCTTTCTTTGGATTAATGCATTGGTCCTTAGGTTTAAAAATTCTAGGTTTATCATAATACATAAATTCCTTAGGATTTTGAGATACAACATTAGCCCTATTTTTATCACAATATCTAAAACCAAAATTATGCATAGGTAAACAATTTTCATTATTTCTAATATGCATGGAGGAGTTTGAAAAATGCTTAAAGTTAGAGATTACCTCCCTTATCTTGTATCTTCCCCTTGATATGAGATTTTCTTCTTCTCCTTCTTCTCCCACTTCCTCAAATGCTCCAATTTCTTGAATTCTCCTTTCCTTGAGCATTTGGTGTGGTAGTGTCCTAGCTCACCACATGTGTAACACCTAATGTGTTTTTTTCCTTTCTTTTCCCTACAACCCATGCTCGATTTTAAATGAATTGACTTGGGTTTAGAGTTTACCTCCTTTTTATCTAATGGGCACTTGTCCTTGTAGTGTCCCTTCTTGTTGCACCCAAAGCAAATGATGTGGTCTTTTGACTTTGCTTTGGTGGAGGTGGATGCTTCTTCTTGCTCCGGTATAGAGGATGGTCTCTTCTCCCCCTCAATCCTTGAGGTTGAGACCTCCTCTTCTCCCTTTGATGAAGTGGATGATTCTTCAATTCCTTGTGCCACTTCACTTAAGGAGATGGATGACTCCGTTTCCCTTTTCTCCTTCTCTTCGGATGTTGAGCTTCTTTCCTCATCTGATTGGTCTTTCTCCTCTTCTTGGACCATTAAGCTCATTTCTTTTGGCTCCTCTACTAATTGAGTTTGTATAGGGTTTTCATGTAAAGCAATTACTTTGCTCCATAATTCATGCACATTTTTATATTCACCTACACCACTCATAACATCATTAGACAAAATATTAAGTAATATTGAAATTACCTTTTGTTTGCCTTTGATTGGATTTATTGCTCCTTGGTCCAATATCTTGGTCGGAGCTTCTTCCCATGTTTATCTTTTGGAACTTCAAACGGCTCTTCTAGCATGATTATATAGTTCCAATCCATACCGAACCATGTCTTCGTCCGCATCCTCCAATACTCGAAACTCTCGCGATCGTAGGGAGGTGGAACATTGATATCATCCCCTAATCTTTCTTCAATTGCCATTTCCTCTAGCTTTTGCTCTCTCGGTGGTTAGTCCGTAGATGAGCGAACCTCGCTCTAATACCATTTGTTGGGGCCTTGTCGTTTAGCTAGAGGGGGGTGAATAGCCTCTTTTCGCTTTTCTTCCTACAAAGGTTAGTAAGCGCAAGCGAAAAACTAACAAAAACAAACTAAAACAATACTAACACAACATTTACGTGGTTCAGAGATGAAACTCTTACAACATAGCTGTCCGAAAGGTGGATGATCTCGATTCTTCGGTGGATGACTCCCTGGAGCACCTCCGGCTAGCTCTTGTCGCTCCTTGTGGGTGGAGAAACCTCGCCATAAACCTTGACAACCTCTGAGCGCGTTTAGGCCACTAACAGGCTTTGCCCAAGCTTGTTTCGCCAAGGAAGAAAAGCTAAAAACGAGCCCTCTTAAATAGTGCTCGATATTGTTCTTACCGTTACCAGTCGACTGGCGCTGGGGCAGTCGACTGGTCCTCGCGAATTCGAATGTCACAGCCTGACGATTCGCATTCTGGTCGACACCAGTCAACTGCGCCAGTCGACTGCATCAGTCGACTTATCAAGCATCAGTCGACTGATCTTTCTGTGCTCTACTCAGTCGACTGATCAAATATCAGTCGACTGCCACCTAAGGTTTTCCTTCCCGAGTACAATTCTCTCAGCACTCGAACCCTAGGATTTCCCTTCCTGAGTACAGTTCTCTCAACACTCGAATCCTCACGACTCAACTAACTCTTCATCCAGCAGCCTCGATCTGTTGTCTTCAAGCCCTCTTCGACTTTGGCTCTCGTCCCTCGGATGCATGCAAGCCCGTTTCCCATCCCCCCATGCCATCCTTCGCATATGCCTCGAAGTATGCTTTCCTCGGCTCATCGTTCCTGCTCCAGCAACCTCGACTTGTTGCCTTCAAGCCTTCTTCAACTTCAGTTTTCGTCCCTCAGATGCATGCAAGCCCTCGGCTTGTCTCCCATGCCACCCTTCGCGTATGCCTCGAAGTTCGATTCCCTCGGCTCATTGTCCCTGCTTTGTCCACGGTCCCTCGGATGCATGCAAGCCCACGGTTTGTCTCCCATGTCATCCTTCACCGGACCCAAAGACGTCCAACTAAGTCTATGTGTATCCTACAAACCTGCACACTCACATACACATATTAGATCAACATGAAACCCTAACTTAATCATATTGACACACACATCAAAACTCATGATCTACCCGACCAAACTTGGGTTGATTGCTCCAACAAGAAGTTCTGATGGAGCCCTCTCCGATGCTCAAGTCAGACCTCTCTCTTTTAAGGAGACCAACGAGGAATCAAAGTACTATACTTTTGAAAAGCTTACCCCCTTTACCTGGGAGTTGAGGCATCTTATATACCTGATGCCTTCCTTACACGTGTCCCCATGCCCTCCTCCATGTTTCTTAATCATCGGTTAATTGATAGTTGTTCTCTTCTGGTAACAACCACTGTTAATATTAAGACCCTAATTACCATGAGTTACGAACAATAATTATCTAATGACTTTCTTGTTCTGAAAGGAGGAGCAGGTACTTGAAGCCTAGCTTTCTTATCCCTACGCTGATCTTTGGGCTCCACTATCCCGAGTCAGTCTCGGAGTCTTATCTCCCGAGCTGACCTCGGGGCCTTCTTCCGTTTTCCCGAAATAGCCTCGAGAGTCCATCAGTCTCGGAGTCTTATCTCCCGAGTTGACCTCAGGGCCTTCTTCCTTTTTCCCGAGATAGTCTCGGGAGCCCGATTCTTGGGCTGACCTATGTGGCTTTCTTCCGTTCTCCCGATATAGTCTTGAGGAGCCCGATTCCCAGTCTGACCTCGGGGCACTGGTTCGGTGAGCCCTGCCACGTAGCTTTCCCATGCCATGTGTCCACCCTGGGTTGCTCATCCCTATCACAAGTCTCCCCCCTTCAAGTATAATTGAAGGAAGTGTGGCTGACTGGTTAGGCTGGTAGCACGATTAGGGGAAGTGAAGTATCTGTGGGGCTCGTATTACTATTCCTTCTCTCTTGACGATTTGTCGAGTCCTAGGAATCGAAACATTCATCACTTAGCCTAAGGCGGTCCTTTGAGTTAATCTAAGAGTTTTTACGAGTTCCAAAGCCTGGTGATGATAGTTGTCCATCACCCATCAAGAGTGCATGGGGTGTCTTAATGGTGAGAGAGTGTTCCAACGGATAGAATACTGCCACGTGGCAGGGTCCTTTCTACATGATTTCCCTCTGATACGCTCAGCCGGGTCATACCAACCGATGGTCATAAAGAACTGTGATGCCTCGAGATTTATAGTTATCACCGTCCACGTGTCGTGCCTCTATTCTTCGCACAGGAGCGGCTCCTTCCCTATAAAAAGGGAAGGCGAAAGTGGCCTTCCGTCTTCTTGCACCGCCAATTATCAGAGCTTGCGCCTCCGGTCTCTTCCTGCTAGAGTTTTTCTTGCTAGAGCTTTCTCTTCGCATGTAAGTCTTGTTCGCGTCCGTCTTCCTCTCTTCTTCATTATCATGGGCAAGGAGGGAAAGGGAAGAAAAGATCAGGATAGGAAAGGGAGGTCTGAGGAGGAAGGGATGTATCATCCAGAGTCATACGAAGCCACCTCCTCGAAGGTTAAGACAAATACCCTGAGAGCCACCTGTGAAGCATATGACATTCCGGCGGAGTTAGAGGTCAAGGTCCCTAGGATAGACCAGTCTCTAGTAAAACCCTCCTTAGGGGGTTTCACCTTCTTCTTAAGGCAAGTAGAGTTTGACCTTCATTTTTCGATTCTTCCCTTTTACATGGTCATCTCTGAGTATTTTGACATCCCTTTACACCAAATGGCTCCCAACGTCTTCGCCCAGATGGGTGGGGCATTTATCCTTTTCAAACTGTTCGACATACCCGTGACCCCTCGCTCCTTCCATTTCTTTCTCCTCCCGAACCTGGCCTCTAGAGGGGCATTTAGCTTTACCGCTCGCCCTGTCCATATGTTCATCAGAAGCCTCCCTTCCTCCCATAAGGGATGGAAGGAGCGCTTCTTTTTCGACTGGTCGGAAGCCTCCAGTCGCTGCCTTCTCACTCGCTTTTACCTTCCAGTGTAAGCAGGCACTGGTGAATGCGGTCTCGCCTGGTCTCACCCTCTTGTCCTTGGGGCTGCTGGAGACCTCAGGGGCTCTGAGAGGGAGCTCGACCTCACCCCCTGGCTCTGCGGTAGTCAGTACTGCCCTCCGGTGACGCTTGGAGAGAGGAATAGAATCCTCCTCCTCCTCGTTAGCCCTAGCTGAGCGGGTCCTTTTCCTTGGAGGAGTCAGAGGGGCCGCAGGTTTCTGACGGGGGGCTTGTGGCTCGTTCTCCCCCTCCTCTTCCTCCTTAGCAGGCAGGATGAGGCGTGGTCATTTGGTAGATGGTAGACCAACCTTCCCAGTTGGCTCTGTCACCAACGTCCAGGCCTGAGCTCGAGGTTCCTCATAGCCGCCACCCCCCACCCCCCCCCCCCCCCCCCCCGCCGCAGCAGGAATAGGAGAGAGGGGGTTTCCTGAACGCCAGATGGCTTTGTAGTGGTCAGCTCCTCACCCTGTATTTGCTCGGCCGTGGAAGGTAGGGAAGCTGGAGGAGGGGCCATAGCCTGTTCATCCGCAAGCTACCACTTGAGAAGCTTGCTTATGGCCCAGGAAAGCATAATGTTCTCTGCAACACAAACAACAGAATGTCAGTTAGCATAGATAAGTGCTTAATAAAACAGTGCACTTATGGAGGTCAAGGCTAACACGGGTGACTTTGGGGTTGATCTCAGGCCGATACAGGAGCTCTTCACATAAAACCAGGTTGGGTCCGTGAAACTCTATCCCGGCCAAAATGCTTCTGGCTCGCTGGTATCCCGGATCTCGATGAAAATCATCCAGGTCTGGAGGAGAAGGTAAATCTTCGCGCTAGCGTGTTGGACAGAACGGGCGCTTAGCAAGTTGAATAAAGAAAAAGCGCTCCTTCCATCCCTTATGGGAGGAAGGGAGACTACTGATGAATTTGTGGTTCGGACGGGTGGTGAAGCTGAAGACTCCCCTAGACGCTAAGTTCAGAAGGAAAAAGTATTGGAAAGAACAGGAGGTCAAGGGTATATTGAATAATTTGAAAAGGTTGAGTGCCCCGCCCATCTGGGCGAAGGCGTTTGGGGCCATCTGATGCAAGGGCACATCGAAATATTTGGAGATAGCCATGAAGAAGGAAGGGATACTGTAAAAATATGAAAAATGAAAGGACTAAAATGGGAAAAGGGCTTAGTTTGGAATTGGGGAAGTGGAGGGGCTAAATTGGAAAAGGGTAACCACTTAAAATTAATTCTTTTCTCCTCTTCCTCGCACACTCCGCCAAAGCCCGAAGCCGAAATCCTTTTTTCCTTCTTCCCCTTCTTCTCCGCCGGAAATCGTCGCCGAGGGTGAAGCCCTACCTCCGGTTGCGCTGCACCTTCTTGATCGGTGATCGAGCTTCTCCGACGAGGAGTCGTCTTCCTTCCATCGCGGTCGATCGAGGTTTTTCTTTCCCATCTTCTCTACTTGGCTCGGCGGGAAGAAAGGGCTGCTGTTGGGCGAAGCTACTGGGTTGAGCAGGTGCTGGATGTTGGGGCTTGCCGTCTTTTGTTCTTCAACCAGCTTTCTCCTACCGATTTTTGATTTGGGCGAGTTGGAGCAGGGCCTCGAAACAACGATGATTGAGGTGAGAATCTCAGTATTCGATCCAAAGTTTTATTTCTTAGATCTAGGGTTTGTATTCGTTCCCAATTCTTCCGATTGATTTCTGTCGTGATCTAGGGTGATCTGAGGGTTGATGCTTGGTTCCAGGGGGTGGCTGGGTCTTGATCTCGTTGCTCTGCTACTGGGATCGTCGGATTGGAACAGGGGCGCCGGTGATATCTGAGGTAAGGAGCAAAGTGTTGGTATGCTTGTTTTGGTATGTGCCATTCTTGCTCTGGTCGAGAGATTAGAGAAGCTATAGGTCATGTTCTTATGGTATAGATCTTTGATTCCTCCTGTGTTTATGGTTTTGATCGCAGAATTGGAATTGATCTGTGTTGTTCTAGTTTGATCTTGAACTTGGGTTCCTATGGGATGACACGATTTCTGTTGTTGTTGTGTTTTGTGGGTTTCGTTCTTTGCCAAGAGTTCTCGGAATTGTATTGTTTCTACCGTGAGATGATACTATGGATTAGCTCTGGTTCTTTGAGCGGTGAACTTCTGTGAAGTTGATTTCCCTTATGTTGGATTAGAGATGGTTGCATTACTTGTGTTATTGTGAGATTTGTTGTTGGTTTCGTAGTGAGCAGTAGTGTGTGTAGTATGGATTTGCTATGTTTCTGTTTGGACCCTGTGTTTGTCGTGAGTTCCACCTTGCGATTGAGTTTTGAACCTAAGTTATATTTGGATTTGTTGCTCTCTGATCATGGTGTGGATTTGTGATTTGGATCATCATTGGGTAGTTTATGGTGGTTTTTGTTTATGTTCACAGCTGGTATGGGTTTTGCTATGTGTTGCAATTGGATTATTGAGGATCCGGCTTGGTGTTGCGGATTTAGTTCTGTACCCGTGTTAGGAGTTGTTGATCCTGAGAGTTGGTTATAGAGTCTTTGAATCGTTTTGATTAGGGCTTGGATCGGGTTGAATTAGGTTGAATATTGATTTAGCTAAATATCATGTGTGATTTTAGCTAAATAACTGTTATTCTTATATGCAGGATGTTGGTTGGTTTTGTTACCTGGTTACGGATATTATTTTGGACGGAAGGTTCCCTACACTTTGGACTACATTGGAGGCGGATACCTCTGACTTATCTTTTAGATTAGTCATAGCTGATATGCTTGATATGCTATGATTAGCGGTAGGGTAATGTAGTATTTTATACTTGCTCTACCTTTGCTGATACTGTTTATGATATACCTGACATGTGATACCTATACCTTTAGGACCTAGACTATGGTGCATTATCTATGATCCTTGCATATCATGTTGATATAGGTGGACTAGATAGTGGATGCTGTTTGACCAGAGTCATGCATCATCGTGCACTGTGCATCACTGTCGATCAGGGGCCCCCTTATGGGTGAGTCAGGTTGACAGTCATACTGACCTATCCATACGGCCACTCATGGGTTAGTGGTTGACGGAGTATGGGTAGTGTGCTCTGTGCTGCTCCGCTCATGCACTCATGGGTTAGTGAATCGGAGCGTGGTAGCAGGCAGTTGTCCCTCCTTGAGTAGTCCATATACCAGGAGATGAGAGAGAAAGGTCTCTCCCCCATTTATATACATGGGGTAGGTGTTAACACTCAGGTAGAGATATCCCCCATAGAGGACCCGGGGTAGGGATGTTACTCCGACAGTGAGGAAACATTCAGGTAGAGATATCCCTCGGATAGGTCATGGGGTAGGGGTGTTACGCCGACAGCATACCGTCTACTCGGTCGCTCAGGAGCAGTGATGGCAGAGTACGGACGGTAGTCACAGCTCTACGCCGAAGGGTGGCCTCCGTTCAGCTTCCTCCCGTGCATAGGTGGCGATGTCTGACCGACGACAGAGGTGACCATGTCATCGCACCATGTGCATACGTATATTTTGCATTTGCTCGTGCTTGTTATACTTGGATGTTGCATATGTTTGACATGCACATACAGGAGACCCTTATGTCTGGTTTCGGCGACTCAGCCACATTGGTATGGTATTTTCTATTTCTGTTTCAGTTGTACTTACCACTACCTGTACCTGTGTTATTTCGATAGTCTGTTACACTATTGCTAGCTTAGACTATCCTGTATATCTGATGAGATATCCGTTGAGTACTGTGACTCACCCTGTTAGCTCTTTGTTTTTATTTCAGGATGATTGTCTGGAGTGCCCAGCAGCCTGTCCCAGTTTGCGTATTTCTTCGAGATGATTCCGGGATGTTTCTTTTACTTTGTTGGTGGTACATGTTGGTGGTACATGTCGTGTTTGGTTACTTTACTTTCTTCGAGATGATTCCTGTGTTATTTCGATAGTCTGTTACACTATTGCTAGCTTAGACTATCCTGTATATCTGATGAGATATCCGCTAAGTACTGTGACTCACCCTGTTAGCTCTTTGTTTTTATTTCAGGATGATTGTCTGGAGTGCCCAGCAGCCTGTCCCAGTTTGCGTATTTCTTCGAGATGATTCCAGGATGTTTCTTTTACTTTGTTGGTGGTACATGTTGGTACCCATTTTTTGTTTCTTTTACTTTACTTTTCCGCTACTGTATTCGTGTTTGGTTGCGTCCTTTCATACGGCGGTATAGTTGTACTTTGGTGAGCCATGGAGGCCTTGTGCTTTGCGCTTGTCGTAAGTCGTACCGGTACGCAGCTTGTATCGTCGTTTCATTTTCGTGTATTTCGGACGGTTGTTCCAGCCTTATAGGTTATGGTACAGCCGACTGAGGTGGTCGTAGATGCTTGGTTTTCGAATTGTCTGTCGGTCGAGGGAGTGGTAGTTCGGTCGGTATCGGACGAGCAGTTCCTCGGGGCATGACAGATACGAAAACGTAGGCCGAACTCCACCTGTCCTAAGAAAAAAGTGTAAAACCCTAAGGGTGGTTCTACGGGGGACTGGTCGATGCTAGGAACCTTAACCTCCAACTCCACCGGAATGTTGTAGGCCTCATAGGCAGCTCTCAGGGAGGCGGACTTAACATTAGACGAAGTGGCTTCGTTTCACATCGGATGATAAGTCCTTTCCTCTTCTGGTTTTTCCTTCCTACCTTGGTCATTCTTCCCCTTCCCTCCTTGCCCATGACTTCGGATGAAAGAAGGAGAAGAAGATAGAAGGTGAATGGGACTTACGCACGAAGAAGAAGCCCTAGCGAAAGAAGACTCTAGTAGGTAGAAACAGGATGCACATGCTCTAATAGTCAGCGATGTAAGAAGACGAAGGACGCTTTCGCCTCCCCTTTTTATAGGGAAGGAGCCGCTCTTGTGTGAAGAATAGAGGCACAACACATGGACGATGATGACGAAAGAACAAGATGTGCAAGCTCTAATAGTCGTTGATGCAAGAAGATGGAAGGACGCTTTCGCCTCCCCTTTTTATAGGGAAGGAGCTGCTCTCGTGCGAAGAATAGAGGCACGACACGTGGACGGTGATAACCGCCAATCTTGAGGCATCACCCTTCCTTAGGGTCGTCGGTTGGTATGACCCTACTGAGCGTATCAGAGGGAAATCACATAGAAAAGACTTTGCCACATGACAATATTATATTCACTGGAACGTTCTCTTATCATTAAGATACACCATGCGCTCTAATGGGTGATGGATAGCTATCATTACGGGGTCTTGGAACTCACAAGGACTCTTGGATTAACTCAAAGGATCACCTTGGGCCAAGGGACGAATATTTCAATTCCTAGGACCCAACAAGTTATCAAGAGAGAAGCAATGGTAATATGGCCCCGCAGATACTTCGCTTCCCCTCATCGTGCCACCAGCTTAATCAACCAGCCACACTTCCTTCGATCAGACTTGAAGGGGGGACTTGTGATTGAGGGTGATCGAAGGTCGGCAAGAGGGGGTGAATTACCCCTAAAAAAGAAAACTCAATCTTTTGTTTCAACTTGACAAAAATGTTTGTTAGATCACAAATAACATAAATAAATAAAGCAAACAGTAAATAAAGAGGCAACCGGATTTTACTTGGTTTGCAATTGGGGAGGTTGTCAATCCAAGACTAAATATAACTCGATTCTCCTGAATAAAACTCCTTCGGGTGGAGAAGTCTCTTACATGTGGAAAGCTCAGAAAAAGAAAGAAATATTATACCAAACTAGTTTGCTAATGCTTGGAATGCATGGAATAAACAATCTTTTGCTAATGCTTGAAATTGACCCTGAAAAAGAAAACTCAATATTTTGTTTCAACTTGACAAAAATGTTGGTTAGATCACAAATAACATAAATAAATAAATCAAACAGTAAATAAAGAGACAATCGGATTTTACTTGGTTTGCAACCAGGGAGGTTGCTAATCCAAGACTGAATATGACTCGATTCTCCTGAATAAATCTCCTTCGGGCGGAGAAGTCTCTTACACGTGGAAATCTCAGAAAAAGAAAGAAATATTACACCAAACTAGTTTGTTAATGCTTGGAATGCATGGAATAAATGAAATTGTGCTCCAGGGGTCTATTTATAGCCCCGGTCAGAAGTTATCCGTTTACTGACGTAGTACCTATAGGGCGCCCGAGAGCTCTTGGGCACCCGACAAGTGGCCTGACGCTTATCTAGAAAGCAACGTTCGCAAATGGCTAGAATTAGCCTCTCGGGCGCCTGATAGCATAGGGGCGCTCGGGCGCCCGACAGCCCAGGTGCCCGTATGCTCACGGGCACCCAATAGTGGTTGTTTTGGTTAGCAACCGCTGGCCATTTCTAGCCTGACTTCCAGTCTTCTTGGGTGATTTTCGGCCAACCGGAGTTAGGCTCACACGAAACCGACTCCGGCCTTTCGCCCCGCGAGCGTCCTTCCTCCCGGCTTCTCGTCTCTCAGACGTCGTGTGTGTCCTTCTCGCTCCACCGGCGTACTCTTCCGCAGTGCTCCACGTCCCTCAGATGCACCGAGCCCGTTGGCTCCCTTTTCGTGTCATCCTTCTCGACCGCTGCGTCTTCCGCTCAACTTCCTGCGCTCCTAAGTTCCTGTACACTTAGACACAGGGATTGAAAATACCATGACCTAACTTAAATCGGTTGACCACATCAAAACTAACCTTGGATACTTATAGTGATAGGGTTAAGCAACCCGGGGTGGACACGTGTCACGGAAAAGCTACGTGGCACGGCCAACCGAACCAGTGCCCCGAGGTCAGACTGGGAATTGGGCTCTCGAGTCTATCTCGGGAGAATTGAAGAAAGCCCTCGAGGCCAGACCGGGAATCGGGCTCCCGAGACTATCTCGGGAGAACAGATGAAGGCCCCGAGATTAGTTCAGGAGACGAGACTCCGAGACTGACTCGGGAGAGTGAAGCCTAAAGATCAATGAAGGGATAAGAAAGTCAAACTTCAAATATCCGTTCATCTTTCCAGAACAGGAAAGTCATCAGGTAATTATTGTTCGCAACGCACGGTAATTAAGGTCTTAATAATCGCAGTGGTCGTTACCAAAAGAGAATATCTATCAAGTAACCGATGATTAAGGAACGTGGAGGAGAACGTGAGGACACGTGGGATGAAGACATCAGGTATATAAGATGTCTCGGAACCCCGGTAAACGGGGTAAGCTTTCCAGAATTAGAGCAATTTGATTCCTCATTGTCCTCCGAAAAAGAGAGAATTCTGACTTAAGCGTCGGAGAGGGCTCCACCGGAAAATCTTCCGGTGCGTCCCCTTTAACGCTCATGTTAATCTCGCAGGGCGTGGACATCCTCTTCCCATCATCGTCATCGTGGGGTGTACTTTAGTGACTCGTTATCCCCGTCGTTTGCTTCCAGAACAGATGGGCATTGCAGCTCTTGTCAATGGTCTGCCTCTCCCTTGGTGTAAAAACGTTTGAACTGTTCCCGACCCTTTGAACCTCCAAGTGATTGACTACATCTACTTCATCAGTCAATTCATTCTATCATGATTAATTATATTTGATAATATTGAATCTGTGATGATTGACTCGATCTTATAGAAATTTTTCATCAAGTATCAGAGTAAATCAGGAATTATTTATGATGAACGGTTCAAAAGCCCAACATCTCACGGTTACACGTCCCATTTGAAAGAAATTTTTTTATCAAATTTGTCATAGCTAGAGATTGAACTGTCGATACTTGATAGATAACTAATCACCCTTTCATTTACTATAACCCCAGGCACCCTTGTCAATTCATTCTTGGCTAGATCAATATGAAAGAATTAAATCTTTACGATTGAGAAGGTAAATTGATGGGATGAGTTACATAGAATGCAGATATTTACATTTTGTTAGTTTTGAAATTTGACCTCAAAATCATATCACAAATAATCATTCATTTTCCATCTTAACTATACCAGTGAGAATATGAACCACTTCATAAAAAAAAATGATTAATCAGGTAATTGTCGAATCGAGGCGATCAATTTAGCCCCATGAAAATTTTCATTGGCCACCAAGGTAAATCGAAAAAGTGCATATGAAGACTCATCTTGATAGCTAGCATTCTCAGGTCCGCTACCTATTAAGAAGAAAAATTTCAATAATACACCGCAATTGAATCTCGAATTTTAAATCTATGTTCCATTATTGGATGACCTAACCATAACACCATACCCCCGGGGCACGATCTACTCCACCAATTCTGTAAAAAGTGATACATACACCTTAGACATCCCACACGACCGACCCTATAATCATTTGTAGAAAAGTAAATCAGGAAATTGAATAGATCATTACATGAGAGGATATTTCTCTCGATGATCTACTCCATCAAAAATGATTAACTGAGTTAGATAACATCGAACCTGAGATGACCGACCCGGTCTTATAAAATTTTTTAATCGATCGCCGGATAAATCGGAAATGTGTACAAGTATTCATTAAGCTGATTTTAATCGTATAGGTCGATGGTGCAAAGTTCATCTTCGAGCCTCGTACTGTGCTTCGCATGGAGCTCTCTGATCGATGCATTACATTGGAGGCTTCGTGCCGTGACTCCCTTCACCTTCATCAACTTCTTTGCTCTCCAGGTTGATCCAACGAGTAAAAGAGCAAAAACCTTAGTTTCTAAGGCTGCACAAATCATATAACCTTCGATGCAGGGTAATAACTGATCAGCAAACTTCTGCAATAGAACCTGCGGTGCTTTCGTGATCTGAAGTCTTTGTTGCAATAGAGATCGACATCACGAGTCATTCCCCATCGGCACTTGCAGCAGCTGCTATAATCTGTGCAGTCGACGAGACGCAAGATCTAGCCATTGTTGGTCCTACGATCGCAGCATCATGGTTCGCTGGGCTAACAGAGTTAACTAATAGAAATCGTCCATATATAATTTGTAATTAATCGATGGATGGCTCTAGGCTCAGCGTAGAAATTTGGCCTTTTAGGAGAGGATTTCAAATTACTACCGAACGATAAGATCATACGAAGAGTTGCAGATAGAAGGCTCGGAAAGCGTAGAGTAACTAGTCCGGCCAAAAGGGTCTCGAACCTCATGGTCTTCCTCCTCGTCTTGCTCTGCTCTGCCATTGATTGTTGTTTTGCTTAGGGCATCCATAAACCTTCCAATGAGGTTTTTTTTAATTTTTAATATATCACATTATATATATATATATATAAAAACCTATTAATGAGATTTTTTTACCGTTTCTAATATGACACATCATAAATATAAAATTAAAACCTATTTATTCTCTTCACAATAGAAAAAATTTTATACAACTTTTTAATGAGCCCTATGTTATAAATTATATATCTTTATTTATTATTATTTTTATTTAATATCTCTAGATAATTTTTATAGAATATTTTAATTAATTATGATCTTTAATTTATTTATATTTTTCAATTAATTAATTTATTTATAGTGTTTAATTAATAAATTAATTAACTTATGATTTTTATTTTTATTTTTAATTTTTTAATTTAATATTTAATTAATTTATGATTTTTAATTTATTTATTATCGAATATATTTATTTTTAAAAAGGGTACAATTTTATTATTATTAAGTATTCATGAAATAAAAAATAATTTCACAATGTCATCATTGCAATAATTCACAATGTCGTTATTAATAATTGGCTCTACCTTCAAAAATAAAAAAACTAGATTTGAAAATTCAAATCTACTTTTAAACTAAAAACCTCAAATATTACCTTTTTACTCATCCAAGTATTTTTTTTTATTAAGCTTTTTTTATTTCTACAAAGCTTTGAAAAGGTTAGCATTGGAGATGCTCTGAGGTCTTGTTGCTCGAGCAGTGTGAATTATGAGTCTCATGCATGTGTTTCACTTTATGCATGCTTGACAGTTATCTTGAGGTTGTTCCCAAAGCTACTGCAAATGCTTCCATTTTGTGTAAATGGCCATTGGCCATTGGCCATCTCAAGACTGCACTCTGAAAATTTGTAATACCCAAAAAAAAGAGTGATACTTGAGATTTGGCTTGCCAAATATGAGTTAATATCTAATGTTTAAGAGAGATTTATAGGCACAAGCAACTAACTCATCATACAAGCAAGTTCTAAAGATTTTAGTGCACATAAAATGCATCTTGAGGTGTTTGAACACAAACGGGATCCTCTGTCCTAGAGGATCTCGTCCCACCTATCCCGTACTCGTCGGCGACAGCTGATAAATCGTCCGATCGTCGATCGAAATCATCGATGATTTTTTATCGTGTCACGCCCCGAGGAGCTGCCCGTCCGATACCGACCAAACTGTCACTCCCTCGACCGACGGACAATTCGGAAACCAAGCATCTACGACCACCTAAGTCGACTGTACCACAACCTATAGGGCTGGAACAACCGTCCGAAATACACGAAAACGAAACGACGATAAAAGCTGTGTACCGGTACGACTTACGACAAACGCAAAGCACAAGGCCTCCATGGCTCACAAAAGTACAACTATACCGCTGTATAAAAGGACACGACCAAACACGAATACAGCAGCGGAAAAGTAAAGTAAAAGAAACAGAAAACGGGTACCAACATGTACCACCAACAAAGTAAAAGAAACATCCCGGAATTATCTCGAAGAAATACGCAAACTGGGACAGGCTGCCGGACACTCCAGACAATCATCCTGAAATAAAAACAGGGAGCTAACGGGGTGAGTCACAGTACTCAGCGGATATTTCATCAGATATACAAGATAGTCTAAGCTAGCAATAGTGTAACAAGCTATCGAAATAAACACAGGTACAGGCAGTGGTAAGTACAACTGAAACAGGAATAGCAAATACCATACCAATGTGGCTGAGTCGCCGAAAACAGACATAAGGGTCTACGAAGACAGGTCCACGGTAAGAGTGACCCTCCCAAAATCCAAGGGACACCCTCTGACCTCCTGGGTTACCTCCAGAATATCTCCTGAAGGTAAAGACACTGATAGTCGTTGTGCCCTAAGGGTCGGCAACCTACAGATTTTACTCAAGAAAGCCCGTGATACAAAAGAATATGAACTACCAGTATCGATCATCAAATCTACGGTGAATGCATAAAGTAAAATAGTACCTCGAAAAACGGATCTGTCTGCTCGATGAGCCTCATCTCGGGTAACAGCATACACTCGACCCGACTCTGGTGGAGGTGGAGGTGGGGGTAATGCCTGAACAGTCGGTACCGAAGGTAGCTGAGGCACCGGTGCTCCAGAAATCTACCTATATCGACATGATATGCAAGGATCATAGATAATGCACCATAGCCTAGGTCCTAAAGGTATAGGTATCACATGTCAGGTATATCATAAACAGTATCAGCAAAGGTAGAGCAAGTATAAAATAATACATTACCCTACCGCTAAACATAGCATATCAAACATATCAGCTATGACTAATCTAAAAGATAAGTCAGAGGTACCCGCCTCCAATGTAGTAGATAGTAAGCGAAGAGAAACCCCCGTCTGAAATAATATCCGCCGCAAGTGGAGTCCAAATCGTCAAATCAGTGTCCTGTACCATGAACATAAATTTAGCTATTTACAATAGTACCAATAGCTAAATTAATGCTAAACAATATTAGGGTCTAACCCTAACTATCATATGTAATTAGCCACAATTTCCATACAAAACAAACACAATAGCTCACCCTCAACCCATGGCCTCACGGTAGAATCTAACCCATGCTCAGATTTATGAACAAAAGCAACCCACACATTCCTCTACCATCCACTCTTTTCCGTGAACTGATCCCAACCATCAAAAACTCATATCTGCAACCCAAGATCAGATAATTCACACGTCTAAGATTGAACTCAAAACTCAATTCGAAACATCTTGAAGTAGATCAAACAACACAACCAAAAATGATAATAAATCCCTACAACTTCTCTGAATTGTCACTACACAACAGGGACACACGGCCAAGAACAAATTCAACTGACCAAGAACAGAAAGGTAATTAGCTATGATCGATCAACAAATGCCCCAATCAAATTCCTAAACAGAATCCCCATCCAAAACCTAATACATCAAATATCAAGCGAAGACACAATGACACTGATCACCCAAGCTTACCTCTATGTGTAAGCGTTAGCAGAAAACCTCAGCTCCCAACCTCAATCAATGCTCAAGATTCGACTTCCCCCTTTTAGATCGCACAAGGAGAATGAATACGTGCTTGAAATAGAATCACTCGATCGTGAAGAAGAGATATCTGCCATCACAACCACGCGAATCAACCCTAATACCTCCACAATTCATATCCAGACTCAGGAAGAAAACCTTACCTCGATCGATCGCGATGGAAGAAAGGAAAACCCGAAACCTCAATCCGTGCTTGATGGAGAAGAGGGGAAAACGAATACCTCGATCCGACTCAAGATGGAAAAGAGGGTTACCCTCCGGTGTCGCCTGATCGCCGCACGAGAAGGGTCGCCGGCTTGCGGAGCTCCGTTTGCACGGGAGGAGAAGGAACGAAGCGAAGAAGAAAAAGAATCGGGACCAAGCTTTGGGTTCGCGATCCCAATTGACCGCTGAGCCAACCCTTAAAACCCCTTCGTTTTGAGATTTACTCCTCTAAGTTCAAACTTCCTCCCAAAAACCCTTAAGTCGCTAAAATTCACATTTTAGCCCTTTATATTTATGTATTTTAACATATCGTCATCCCGAATCAAATGATATCCTGGAGAACGGTGAACCAGTCGAAATCGCTACAATTGCAATCTCATCGGATTCGACGGTGAATCCGACGAGATCGCAATTACGGCGATCCCGACTGGTTCATCGTACCTCTTAGAGTATAGTTTTGTTCGAGACGGCGGGCGGAGATCATCGGTGGTATCTGATCGACGATCAGACGACTCGTCAGCAGCCGCCGATGAGTGGAAAGGTGGGACAGGAAGCAAAATGAGACAGAGAATCTACCTTGATTTGAACATAAGGCCACAATCTACTGAAGATTGTGGGGATCTGGGTTCTGGACCACCTTTGCTGCTCACCTTCTCATGAAGGTTAAGAGGCCAAGCAACTCGTCATTTTAAACGGAACGTTAGCTAGATCGATTCTAATCTGCTAAAACACACACACACATCTCTTGCATCAGGGGTCATGCCTATAATTCTTTCTTATACAGTTTGTCTCTTGTATTCGCCAATGATTTGATGTTAAATACGACATTTCAAAAGTCGATTCAGTAAATTTTTTGAAAATTACCAAATGAGTTTGAGGTTTCTGGGTCTACGGACGAGGTTTTAAGGGTTTATTTAGTTTAAATCCTAAACTTGAGGGGCTAAATTGGTTTAGCTAAAGGTTGAGAGTTAGAGTGATTAAAACACTAAATTAAGAGTCCGGTGGTGAAAATCGCAAGGTTGAGGGTTTAAATGCAAAAGTGCATAACTTCTTCCACTTCTCCGCCCGATCAAAGTCGCGGCGCCCTTTCCTCTGCCCGTCGGAGCTCTTGGAACTTGGAAGCAGCCTCTCCACGCGATGCCGCATCTTCTGTGCCTCGTGGTTGGCCGATGCTCCTCGGGTATGCCCTTGATCGTTTGGTGTTGTCTCTAGAAATCCTTTGGAGGTTTTCGTTGCTCCTTTTGGTAATCCAATCACCTGATCTGATCTAGAGTGGGTTGTTCATCTCATCGAATGTGGATCTGGGGGTAAGGAGGACTGTTCGGAGAAGGGGATTGTCAATTGGGGTTTCTGTGGTGTTTCAGTTGGATCGATGCAGAGGAGCGAAGAAGGTCTTCGTGCGTGCGATCAGGTAGGATCTAATTGTTTTGGGTTGAACTTGATGAGATTGTTGACGGGTTATGTTAGATCTGTGTTTGGGTTCGAGATTTGGAGTTTGCCGGAAGCATGATCTTGATTTGCTTGGTTTGTGAGTTGTCGATCGATGCTTAGTTTTGGATTGTCAACCTTGATAGCAAATTGATTTGTTCTTTGTTGATGAATCTTGGTTTTAGAGTTATGTTTTGGTTTTTGGTTTGGAGTTGGTGTTTGTTATTTTTTTCTGATCGGTCTGGGCTATTGGCGCTCTTTGATAGAGTTCGCTCCGTTCAGATGAGGAGGTTGTGCTTGTGGAATTCATAGTTTCTGAGTGAGCTTTGTGTTAGTTATGTGGTGTGATAGAACTCTGATCTAATGATGTCGTGATCTTAGATGAGTTCTTGGAATTGTTTGTTGTGGTTGATGGTTACTGCCGTGAGCCGCCTCTGGAAGAGTTTGTTCTTGGGATGTTCTTCCAATGTTGCCGTGAGCCAAAGGAGACATTTAGGTTGGTAAGTGTGAGTTGGGTCATGGGTTGGGCCTAGGCTAAACCTAAATTGAATCTAATTTTGATTAGTAGAAGTAATTTGAAATTAATTATTTAATTATAATTAATTATAATTAATCGTAATACGATTTAGGTATTTATTTGGCTAGTTACTTTTTGTAGCTACATAATTATGTCCATTAATGCAGAATATTGACTTAATTATTTCACTATTAGATATCTGGATGGGATT
The DNA here is from genome assembly GCA_024364735.1 of Boesenbergia rotunda. Classification (NCBI taxonomy): domain Eukaryota; kingdom Viridiplantae; phylum Streptophyta; class Magnoliopsida; order Zingiberales; family Zingiberaceae; genus Boesenbergia; species Boesenbergia rotunda. The sequence goes on along the minus strand of JAGFNQ010007112.1, from coordinate 42,104 downwards.
CTCTCCATATACAAACTTCTTTAGAGGCAGATACCTTTTGACTTATCTTTATAGATATTGTCATATTATTATGTATAGTTTGTTATGGATAGCAGTAAGTGTATATTTTATATTTGTCATTATATCTCTCTACTTGATATCTGCTATGTGACCCTTGTGATGATCCTGATTTATTTCCATATAGTTTCGATGTTTGTTATTCTTGCATTGTGTATATATATATATCTATAAATGTGTGTGTGTGTGTGAGTGTGTGTGTGCGCACGCGCGCGTGCATGTGTGCATAGGAGTAGTAATATGTCACCTTGTATTTTACATTGATTGACCACTAACTGTATCTTGCATGTATACCTAGTAGTTTCTTTGTAGATTATGATTTATAATTCAAATCTCTGCATGTCGTATAGTTTCTTTGTTTGGGACTTTCAGGTGGATGTTACATGCATTAATGGTATGCATCATCCCTACACTATTGCATAGCTGACGACCCTAGACTCCCTTGTGGTTAAGGTAGATCACCAGTTCATGATCTACACACACAGCCACTCATGGGTAGTGGTTGTCGGAGGGTGCGTATAGTTGCCCTATCGAGACTCTGCTTGATCACTCCTGGATAGTGGTTCCAGATGTGGTAGTAGTCAGGGCCCTCTCCGAGTATGTGTGATGTTGCTTTATGCTGCTTCGCTCGGTTGCTCATGGGTAGTGGTACCGATGCGTGGTAGTAGGCAGGGGTCCTTCGTCTTTCCGATGATACAAGGAGTTCAGAGAGTTATCTCCCCATATGACATGAGGTAGGAGTGTTTACTCCACCAGCATCCTATCTACTCAGTCACTCAGGAATAGTGATGACAGAGTACGTATAGTTATAATGGCCCTACACCTGGATGAGTACTTCCGCCCACATCCTCACTTACGACCTGTGACGATGGCTGACTGGTGACAAGGATGACCATGCATTGCATCATGTGTATGATGCATAGATTGTATTTGCTTGTGCTTGCTGCATTTGATGTTGCATTTGTTTGACATATACATACAAGTGGTATGCATTCAATTTAGTGATCTTGCATAGCTTGTTTGGTACTAGCCCCGGTGATCTTGTTTAACTCGTATGGTATGAGTTTGTCCACGGAAGGGTATTAGGGGTTATTCACCTATATACTTTCGGGAGAGAGTGACACCGGTATAGCTCATTTATTCAGTATTTCAGTTATGCTTTTTCTATTACTACACTTGAAACTGTGTTAGCTTGACTCTCACCGCCAATATAATTTATTATGCATATCTGTTTATATACCCGCTGAGTCCATCTGAACTCACTACCATTAGTTTTGTTTTTATTTCTTTTAGTTCCTCTCCCCGTCAGGATGACTTCGATTGGTTTTGTATTTTCAGAGTTTTTTTCCCTTATGTATTCTTTCATGTTATGTGGTATTGTATTTATGTTACAGTTGTGTTTGTATGTATGTGGACCTCAGAAGGGCATATATGATTATGTTTGTCGTAAGTCGAACTGGTCTGCAGTCCAGGTATGTTTATGCCATGTTTATCTGTTTCTATCTGTTTCTATTTGTGTTTCTATTTGTTTGATCCTCTTCTATATCTATTTGTTGATTATGCATTTTCCAGTGTGCTTTTAAGCTCTTGATCAATGGGGAACAGTTTCAATCAGGGAAGTTGGTAGAGAATAAGAAGGAACCCAACCCTGTTGGATTCCCTCGTGCCCATAGTTTCCAAATTAGTAAAAGAATAGTTTTTCTGTCCTTCTCTGTTGCAAAAAAGGTGGAACCGTCATTTTAGTGGCCCCCTGATTCCGGCCCCACAAGTATCCAAAGGGGGTCAATGATGATTTTTACTGATGGAGTAAGACGTCTGGGGTCGAGAGGACTTAAGCTAGCAGACCACGTTTTTATCCCGTGTACGATTGGCGACTCTCGAATCTGAAACCTCCGTTGTAAACAGTCAGACACCTCACCAACCGAGCCAACCCGTGGGGGCTTTTTCTATCCTTCTCATGTTCTTGAAGAAAAGAGATAGAGTTTAGTGCTTTGGCGCTTCAACTTTATTTCTCTCTGCAGGAACTCTCTATCCTTGTGCTCATGGTGGTGCAGTAGGTCCTGAAATAATGGAGCCAAAAGTTCGTATTATAAAAATAATTAATGAGATTTGTTTAATTTCGGATGTTTTTTCAGTCCATGAAAATTTGTCATAGGTGGTCAAAATAAATCAGAAAAGTACTTACGATGGACGATTCAGAAATTCAACGTCCTTCGCGTCCCATTTAGAGAAAAAATTCTTATAAAATACGCCTAGTTAGGGATCGAATCATAAATGTCTAAGATGACAATTAATTGTCTACACCATAACCTTGGGGGCCAAAACTTGCATTATAAAAAAAAATGATGAACCAGGCAGCAGACAAATTGAACCTGGGGTGATCGGCCCGGCCCCACGAAAATTTCTCACCGGTCACCAGGGTAAATCAGGAAGCGCTCGCGGTGGACAGTCTAGAAGCCCAACGTCTCAGGGTTCGCGCCCCATTTGGAAGAAAAATTCCTACAAAATATGTCGTAGCTGGGGATTGAACCGTGAATACCTGAATTAATAACTAATTACCCTACCATTACACCATAGCCCTGGGCCAAAACTTGTATTATAACACAATACCGAACATGAAATTTTCTGTAATTTATGCAATCAATTCGATGAACAATGGATAATCGTCAGCATCCCTCATCACTGCTCTTTTCTTTTAGCTTTTCAGTTATCTTTTTCCCTAAAAATTTCGGACATGATGATGCTGGGTAAATGGAGAAGACACCAATATCATTATTAGAGATGAAAGGAGGAACTCTCCAGGAAAGCAGTTGGATACCAAATAATGGCAAAGGCCATGTAGAGTTAGCCAGGATTATGTTATGATATCTACCGATACACAAAAGCAACTTTTCTTTCTTCATCAAAAAACTATATTAAGCTCTATAAAAACTCTATTTGTTGGACTAAATTGAAGAATTGCTGGTTGATGCAGTCTGACATATGGATACCTACTTGATTGGTTCCTGCTTGGATTTGGCTGAAGAAGCATCAGGTAATAGTAAGAAGTGTTGATTCTACAATGAGCTAGCTCCACTGAAAACCATGGCAAACAGCACATTGTGCTAGCGAAGAGGAGGACAATGCAATTTGAAGATCGACTTTAAGCGGCTTTTAGCGCTCTTAGTACAGCTCTGACTCAGTTAAATCGCAAATGAGAGGGTAATCTAATCCGACTAGTAAAAGCACTCTGATCAAATTAACTCATTATTGGAAATTGTAAAGGTATTTTTGTTAAGTTATGACCAAATGGTCATAATATCCTCAACATATGACCAAATGACCCAATCTCCCGAGCACCTTGTAACTCTGAATCTAATATCCCGAATATTGTACAACTTCAACTCTGATTGTTGAGCCCTGCAATACTTCAAACTTGATCTCCTAAATATTATAAGACTCCGACTCTGATTCCCATGCGCTATAAGATTCCAAATCAGATCGCCTGAGTGTCATAGAACTCCAAACCCGATCTCCCGAACACTTCACAACTCCGACTTCGTTTCCCTAGCGCTACTTTACCCGGTCCAAATACCAATCCAATCTCCCTCCTTTCGGGCTTAGCCCAGCTGGCTCATTACCCTTAATCGAAGATGACTACGAAATAGCAGATATGTTTAACGATCAGTAACTGAAAGTTCCTCTTATAATCAACGCTGCTGTGGCTGGCTAGGAATTGAAAGTAACTTTTAGGTTCCAGAGTCTTTTACTTTCAGTTTGTTTATCAGTATTTTTGGTCTCTTCGAAGGAATATTTTTAGCTAACTAACTATACGTGTTGTAGTTTTGCTCGACTTCACGAATGGCTCGAAAAGCACCTGACACTTAGAAAAGATGTAGAAGCATGGGGGAGCATATCAGATGTGGAGAACTATCATTAAAGTATTATTGATTAAGAATCTCTGGTGATATTTGGCTGAGAATCCCGCTGATATAATTCCTGATAGTGGAATTTTCGTTCTTATGGTTTCATTTCCTAATCATTTACATTAAAAAAAAAGAACTCTAAGATCATCATTTTGCAGGAGAATTCTCAAATACAGATTCACAATCACAACTCACTCGCACTACAGCTCAATGATTGTGTTTGTGCTAGTGATGTACTGGATTGCTCCTCCCTGGCCCTACAATTTCTTAAACATTAAATAGGTTGGTGAGAGATTCCATCCCATAATTGTCTGCAGACTGCAGTGGCAGTCCACAGACACTGATTTCCAGCTCCAGTCAATCGAATTCGGCTATGAATTTTGGATTGTTCAGAGGGGGAAAATGTATTTGGATCATTAAACATTCTCAAATTTTGTGATATTATAAGTTGGGATGTCTGTTGTATTGTGTAATATATCTTAGGTGAGATTTGAATTTTTATTATCTAGGAAGTCCGTCTCATTTTTTTTGATCGTATCATTATCCTGAAGACGCAATTAAAATTGTTTTTAGTAAAAAAAAATTGATTATACTCATCTCAAAGGTGAGATTGAAAAAATAAATAGGCCCTTGATAACAATAAATAAAATTTGTGGGGCCTCACATGCCATTTCCAAACTGTGCAGGAAGAATTTGGAAAATACCACTGAGAGACAGCTGTTCTTTTCTGAATCCCAAAAAAAGAACCGGTGGAGATCGACGCGACGCGATGAGAGCAGCAGAAGACAATCTGCAACCCTAAGCAAATCTGTTTCTTCCACCGCGTGATGCAGTAGAAGCCAATCTGGAGGTTACTCTCGCATCAAAGTTTGGTCCTTTGGCTTCCCAGATCTCGGCCTCTTCGCGGAGTTGCTGCAGCGATAGTTTGAAATTTTTTCTCCTAGCGTAGCAGGGACCGGGAGGGGAGTTCTTCGGATGCCGTGACTGGATCTGACCTCGAACGGTTCGAAAGGTGCTTAATCTTTCCTGCTTTGTTTACTTCCCGCATCATTTCCAAAAATTTTGTTTTTTTTTCCTTCCTTTCGTTCGATTGGGCCTTGGTTTGGATTTCGCTACTTTACGACAAAATACTGCCTTTTCTCTTTCCCAGATTCTTGCCTTCATGTCATTCCTTTCGGTGCTAGCCTTTTTTTGAAGTGTTTCTTTCCTAATTTTTGAATTTGGTTATTGGGCTTTTGGTTTATGAATTGCCTCCTGATTTCAATAGGTTATGATCTTTCTAGTCTCGAGAAAGTGGTGAAATGACTTGGATTTGGTCCAATATTGGGGAAGGAGAATGCCTGTCTCCTGTAGATCAATAAGAGCTCCTGATCTCATCTCTGAAGCCAAGAGCCAATCTTCGCATAATTTCAGTGCCTTTCTGAGAGATTCACTGCCAGTTGCATCATCGGAGTCCTCACCGGCATCATCTTCACCGGGCAGTAGGATAAGCCCAGTACTCCTCTTCATCATAGTCATTGTTGCTCTTGTAGTCTTCATTGTTGGTCTTCTCCACCTCCTATTGAAATTCGTCATCAAGAAGCACCCTTTCCCCAGCTCCTTCCAGCACTCGAGCGGCCATCCAGATGCCGCAGAAGTCGCTGGATCCGATGCACTCCAACGGCAGCTCCGGCAACTCTTCCACCTCCATGACTCAGGCCTTGACCAGGCTTACATTGATGCACTGCCAGTCTTTTTTTACAGGGAGCTTATTGGCTCCAAGGAGCCATTTGATTGTGCCGTCTGCCTCTGTGAATTTGCTCAGGAAGACAAGCTCAGGCTTTTGCCGATGTGTGGCCATGCTTTCCACATCAATTGCATAGACACATGGCTACTTTCTAATTCTACTTGCCCACTGTGCCGAGGGGCACTCTTTGTTCCCGGCCTCCCGATTGAAAATCCAATTTTCGATTTTGAGTTGCCAGGGGAAGAGGATGAATTTCCACAAGAATCAGAAGCCCCTGAAACCAACATGGAAAAGAGAGTGTTTTCAGTGAGGCTAGGAAAATTCAAGAACTTTGGCACTAGAGGTGTTGTTGATGGTGGCGGTGGCATTGCTGTTGGCGTTGTAGGAGGGGAGGAAGGAGAGACTAGCAGCAATGCTACCAGGAGGTGCTTTTCCATGGGCTCTTATCAGTATGTAGTCGTCGATACGAATCTCGAAGTCTCACTAAACAGTGTACATCTCGCGAATGGCTACGCAAAGGGAACTAGGCGACTGAATGAGAATCATGCAAACATCATGAAGGTTTTAGAGAGGAATACACTGGGTTTAGGAAGTAAAGGTGAGAGTTTCTCAGAGTCAAAAATCTGGCAGTGGACTAACAATAAAGGAAAACTCCCAGTGTCTTTGGATAGTAGTTCGCCTGCTGGGTACTTGTCATGGATTAGAAGTAGCAGGGATACATGAACTACACATGTCTGTTATATTTCTCTCTGTTGGCTAATTTAGTTGATGTGCCAAATCCATATTAGATGCTGCTTTTGATTTCAATCCTTTTGTTTTGAATGTGGTTTCACTTATTCTCAAGAGAAGAAAGTATGCCTTTGTTCCTTCTGATTCTTTGTAAACTAATCGATGAATCATCACACATCATACTTGGCTATAGACTATGCTTCATTAGTTTATTAAAAGTATTAACTAAAATTGTTAAGGCATGCTAAACCTAATTATGATGCATTTAGTGCACTCTAAATACTTATGGATAATTTGATTTGATTGGACAAAGATTATGAATCAAGATGGACAACAATCAGTAACAGTGGCAAAGCAACGTTATTAGGACAAATGTTCAACACAAACGAGCCAATGAAGGTCTTACGCACTCGGCGTTATGCAGTTCAAACACCCACGCTTGTACTACAGCTATTATTACACACGTCCAACAACACAGATCAACTCATCGACACTACTCATGGCTGAATACGATCGTATTTCCTAGTGAAAGAAAATGCTTTCCACACAATCCAGCCATTCATCCAACTGCACTTCTTGCTGTTGCAGTTGCTGATGATTTCTAAAGGCGCTGTCGGGATAGTAGTTGCAGCCCTCATTGCTAATGTCGTCCTCAGAATAGGTGCCAGCGTCTGATGGTCCAACAGGGTGTTCGCTTTCTGGGAGGAAGGGCTCCTCCACAGGGAGATGAGGCTCTCCGATGGCTATCGCTGCCGCGTGCGCGCCACTTCCCGTGCTCAGGAGGGTGTCCACCTTCTTCTGGATATTCAGGGCCATCGGATCAGCACCCGATGCTGCCTGATCATCCGGTGACAGCACGGTGACACCAGATGCCCCTTGGTGATCATTTGGTTGCAACTTTTCCAGTAGAAAGCTCACCTGCAAGTTACGTGAGATGAATGATGTCCATATGTTATCGAACTTCCTTTTGAATTTCGCCTAATTATTAGAAGCATAATTAACTGAATTGAGAGTAGACTTTTGACAATTTGAATTGATAGGCTTTGGAGCACATCCTCTTGCCGGTCCCCTTACAGAGAGGTGATATTTCAACAAGATTGATGCGGAGTCCTATTAAATAGATTTTCAAAAATGCCATCCTAAATCCAAATCAAGATAGAGCTCTGCTCAATCTAGCAATGAGGAAAAGATAGGTTTTTTTTGCCTAGTGTCCAGATCGGCAGTTTGGAAAGTCGTTTCAGACAAAATCGAGCACCAAGGATTTTTGTCTCTAACTGATGATCAACAGTGGTGAAGCTAGAATCAGACCATCAAGAATAGATCCAAGGATTCCTCTTCGGGTGAAAAAGACATTCAAACTAACATGACTCATTAAATAAAGAAGAACGAAGTGCCAGCCATGCCTTTTGGGGTAATTAATTCAGTAATATGACAAGTCTGACTTTTTTCTATTTTCAAATACAGTGCCAACAGAATAAATTATCATCACTAGATAATAAGTTCTGACCTTGACTAAATCCTAGATTTTTTAGTAACCTAATATGGTGATGAGTCCTACTGTTTCTAAATTTCATATTTGTTGCCGTGTATATACAGCACTTTGGGCGGAGCAACCAATCCGCTGACCAGGTATCCCAATTTCTACCTGCTAAAAAATATAAAAAAAAAGGTATCTAAGTTGACAAAATAAGGCCATTACGGTCATTTTATACCCACTGTGGATGGTGATGAATATGCCTAAAAGACCATACAAGCCGTAGTTCTTCTAAATACAAAAACTAAACCAACAAACGAAAGATATATGATTTGATTTGTGATCACAATGGTGGTTTGACCTTGTCTCTCATGAATTTACCAATGAAATTAACAATTTAAGCAAACATGTTAACAAGTTGTAAATTACAAGCTGAATGAACTCAGAGAGAGAGAGAGAGAGAGAGAGAGAGAGAGAGAGAGAGATCACCTGACAAACGAAAATACAAAACTAAACCAACAAACGAAAGATGTATGATTTGATTTGTGATCACTCTAGTGGTTTGACCTTGTATCATGAATTTACCAATGAAATTAACAATTTAAGCAAACATGTTAACAAGTTGTAAATTACAAGCTGAATGAACTGCAACTAATGCGAGAGAAAGAGAGAGATAGTTCACCTGACAACGCAAGCGATTGTTGTCCTTGCGAACGGCTTCATGGTTGAGGACGAGTGCATCATAAGAGGCCTTCAGACGATCGTAATCATTCTCTACTTGCTTGTTCTTCCACCGGGCACGACGGTTCTGGAACCACACTGCCACCTGCCTCGGCTGTAGCCCTAATTTCTTAGCAAGCTCACTCTTGCGCTCCGGCTCCAGCTTGTTCTCCTCCTCGAAGCTCCGCTCCAACATGCATATCTATTTGTTAATTCAAAACCATATCACTCTTGATCTGTGTTCAAAAAAACCTAATCTGCGTTTGGTATGCTTGTTTTTCATTTTCATATTCCACAGAAAATATGATTTTCCAGAAAACGTGTTTGGTTTGCATTTTTCAGACTTATTTTTCAGAAAAAGATATAGCGTTTTCTGAAAAATTGAAGAATGAAATAAAATCATTTTCTAGAAAATGAAAAAATACGATTTTCTCGAAAATGAACATAGAAAATGGAGCAAACCGAACGCTCCCTAAATAGCCTAATTTGAAGTAAAAGTAATTAATTCCGCCATATCATCACAATAAAACACCCAAAACAATTTCCCAGTCTCATAAAAATTATACTTTTTTTTCAAGAAAATCACTTGCTCCATCAACTTCAGAGAAGAAGACCCTATAGTTTATATTCAGTTCCAATTTGATATAAATTAACGCAGACAGCTTGTTTCAGATCGTGAAAAACTCATACTAATAGGATAGCTTCAATTAATTGAAATTGAAATATAAATTTCCGAGGTGGAAGCGAGCAAAGCCCAAAAGTATTTCTTTTACAATTTTTCTCTTTCACAAGTTAAATAACATTGAAAGCTCGCGTAAACAAGGAAAATCAACAACGAATTTCAACCAATTGAGGTTTATTATATAATTTTATTTGAAAGAAATTAACTTTGTATATGGTAACAAGGAACTAAGCTCGAATCAACTTTACTACCAGCAAAAGAAACGTTTTTCTAGTTTCTTGTTTAGTCGGCAAATAATTGTCTCGATTACTTTGTCCTCTTCCTCTCTATCGAAGGCTAGATGACAACGGAAACCAGAAAAACTTTTGATGCAAAGTACATAATAATTCCGGAAGGCAGACATATGGCCCGCCACATGTTGGACCCACCGTCATTACCAATGACAAGGCAGGTAGATTTTGTTTACTTAGTTCATACCTGCTCCGAAGTGAGGCGACGCTTCTTCTCCGGTAGGAGTTCCTCGTAATACTCCTCGTAGATCTCGTCCGGCGACGTGAAAAACCGTGGTCTCTTGTTGGCATCGTCCACTGCGCCCATCACTACCGATTTCACCCCTTGTGATTCCAACACAATACGCTGATAAACCATAAATTGGAACCCCAATCCAAAAATCAACAAGAGGTCATAACCAGTACCTGAAAACACCGAGCTCGGGCTGCTCAAAAAGATCAAGCGGCCGCGGGAGTTGGAAGAGGAAGACGAATCGAAGATCAGACGGCGGGAACTCATTTTCTTACCTTGAATCGGGATCGATCGGCCGTCTATTCACACTTCTCCTTCAGTTCTCGATCTATCAGCGACCGAATGAAAGGGGATCTAGATCGATTTAGAAGAAGAAGAAGAAGCAGAAGAAGAAAGCGATGATGCAGATGGTCTTATGACGGAAGAAGCTGGTACTCCACAGAAGACGCGTCGAAGTCTTGATCGGGTAGAGAGAAAACCCCATCAACAACTAGGGCTTTGCAAGACGGTCGCAAGAACAAAGACGAAGAAAGAAACGAGACTCCACCACCACTTCCTTCCGGCGGAGACCCGCCGGAGAACGACTCAGTTCCCGGAGAAAGAGGGTGAGCGCGATGGATCTCAAAGGAGTGAGATTTCCAGGTGGCTCCACCGCCGGAGCTGGAGATCCCGGCGAGATTTCTGCGAAATCGGGGCTTATTTTGCCCTTTCTCTGCAAAGAGTTCGAGTCGAGAAAGGGGCGGGTTTTTTTATACAGCGGAAGTTGCAATCGCTACGACGGAATTGCACCCGAGTGGCCCAGTGTTTGCGCGCTAGACGGCGTCACCATAACGCCGTTAATCTGTGATCACGACTACATGTCACGGACAATCGCGGCGGAGTTGCAGAGACGGCGTCGTTGGCATTGTGAATCGGAACTGCTTATGAATAACGGGGCCGATACGTAAACCTATATATCGCAGCGAAACTTCTTTTGTAACAGTTGGAGAGATCGTGCGAGGCGACAATGAAATCTGGCACGGCCAATAGGATCGTACTGAGTGTCGATGTGAAATCTTGTGGAATTAATCAAACGGAAATGGGCATGAGATAAGACAACTAATTTAATCCATCAAATCATATAATGTTTATCCAGGGTATAAATTCTATGGAGGAAAATCAAGAGAGCCTTCCACATCGAGTTAAATGGAGTTTCTTTTATAAAAATTCTTCATCGTGGAATATTTTTTATTTTCAATGTTGATACAGCAGCTACGACTAATTAAAGCTACTCGTGATTCTTTCAATGTGGGACGTACTTTTGATTTTTACTCAAATTTTATTATGTCCATTTATGTGTACTAGGACGAGCCAAAGAAGTTGCAAAGAATCTTCTTTTCACTGAAGTAAACAAAAGGAATATGGGTGTCAATTCACTGTTTTGTGGACATTCTTCCTCTAAATTCTTTACTCTCTCAGTGTTTCAAGGTAAACATTTATTCTCGGATTTTTGGATTATTTTGAACTTTTCTTTTGCTCTTGTATAGATTTACTATGTCCTTTTTCAAAAAAAAAATTATTATTCATGAAAAAGATAATTATTTTATGTAACATTTTTCGACTTTTTACCAAAGGACGCACCTGAGAATTGATATTTACCAAAAGACGTACCAGGGTTTCATTTTTACCAAAGGGTGTAACGATTTTAGTGATCTTCCTTTTATACCCTTCCCGCCAACAAATGCTGAATCTCTTTCTCAGTTAGAATTCTGAGACATTTGAACCAGCTGCATTTTTAGACTTTTCAATTTAAAATAATATATTCTGAGAGTTGGCTACAAAAGCGTAAGGTAAACCCTATCACAACACATAATTTCAGGCCCACGCTGGGCCTGATGATCTTTTGATTTTATGCCTAACTTGACTAATTGAACTTAATTAGTACTAATAAGTATGTCTCGGTTGGTAGTTAATTACTAGAAATATTAAAGTCACTAAACAAAACAAATACTCAAATTGCTCCCTGCTTTCTTCTCAAAAAAAAAGTAGGCATAGCACATGAAGCAGTTTTATCAGGTTGAAAACCATGAATGCAAGTTAATTAATCTTTTCTAACGCCTGAAGGACGTTGGCACTCCAAAACTGAACCTCACCAAATTCTTCTTGATTTCGTACTTGGCTACCCTTTCTGATATATATATATATATATATATATATATAGACAAAACTTCTGAATTAATTCAGTTTAGTTTATTATTTTGGTTGAATTAAATTTTTGCTCACCTCGCGCTACGCATTGGAATATTCAACTTTTAAGCAAGTTATTGTCGTGACGAGCCGGTTTATTATATCTCATGGGTAGGATATATTAGAGTAGTATATTCAAGTTTGACTCCTAGTCATCTTCTATGATCTCATCATGAAGAGATAACATTGATCCGTTTAAAATGAGATGAACGATAACGATGAGGAGACGTCTCTTTTTAATCAAACGATATCAGGGTTTCCAAAAGGACGTCAGCCTTCAGATTTTCAAAATTAATAAGCTATAGAAAGGCCTGGAATCAAAAGATTTCAGGCTCACCCACGTTGGGCCTGCAATTAGATAACTTCAGACCCGACGTGGACTCAAATTTTTTTTCATTTTAAAAATATTTTTTATAATATTTAATTATTATTTATTAAATTAATTTTTTATAGGGTAATATTTTATATAATTCTATAAGTTGTGGCAAAATCCTCTCATTTTATTAAAATGCTCAGGTATGATCAAAACATGCTTACATTTGTTTAAACTTGAAATAAGAAAGTTTCATCTGGATATTACCTAAATACATAATGCATAGCAAAATTGGGTTCCTTGCAGACCATCAACTCATATTTTCAGAATTTGTTGCAATAAGACTTTTGTAGGTCCATCAGTGGGTTTCGGTGGAAACCCACTAATGGACCTAGGATATTTAGATTTCTCAATACTCGATATCACTAGTTAAAGTTGAGCTAGGAGATGATATTTGTGGTGTCTAAACTTAGTCCTAATGAATTTTAAATATGTTCTCATACCGTATCAGTTGTCACAGAACGATGCAGCAACAATGTAGAATCATAGCTTGTTTTAGTAAATCATCCTTATATCTTTAATTTTGCTCATCAATATATTTTATTATCTATCTTAATTATTTTTAAATTTTTAAATTTTTAAATTTTATTTATAATGAATTATAAAGAAAGAAAGAAATATATAATATTAATAAATACATACCATTTATAGAGTAAAAATAAAATAAATGAATATAATTCAAATATAAATAAAATTTATAAATGTAAAAATAATTAAAATAGATAATAAAATATATTTATGAGCAAAATTAAAGAGACAAGGATGATTTACTAAAACAAACTATGATTCTGCATTGTTACTGCATCGTTCTGTGCCAACTGATACGGTATGAGAACATAATTGATATTCATTAGGACTAAGTTTAGACACCACAAATAACATCTCCTAGCTCAACTCTAACTAGTGATATCGAATATTGAGAAATCCAAATATCCTAAGTCCATCATGTTGGTGCCGGAAGCACCAAAGTCAAAACTATGTTTTGATAATGGCAAAGGGTTCAGAAGTTAAGGTTTGGTTGTTATCTAACAAGGCTAATTAAGTGTGTAGGAAAAGTCCTAGGTACACTAGGCAACTAAGTCCTGACGTAAGGTTGGGCACTAAGACCTGATGAGTGAAGCTAGACATTAAGACCTGGTAAGTGAAGCTGGGCACTAAGACCTGGTTGGGGACTGGGCACCGAAGACTTAGCGAGTGAAGCTGGGCACTAAGACCTGGTGAGTGAAGCTGGACAAAAGTCCAACCGGAGGAGCCGGTTGACAAACAGGTAAATTCTCCCGAGAGGAGTAAGCGAGGACGTGTTCCCCGTAGGAGGGAACATTAGCCGTCGGTTCGACCTAGGGTTCCATTTGGGAAGCCCAAAGTCAGAACCAAGTCAGCTCAGGCTGTAAAACATGGTTTAATCTTATCATTTATATGCTTCTTGTGTTTTGGAACTAACCTTGATTGCAGGAACGAAGGAATGAAGGTTTCTGCATTCAGGCGCCTCAATGGAGTGAGACGCCTTACTGGGCTAAGCGCCTGTGTTGAGACAAGCGCCCCAGCCAAAGAGGGATTCCAGCCATTCGAAGCAAATTGCCACGCAAGCCTCAGGACCAAGTCATTGAGGTGCCTGTGTTAACTCAGGCGCCCCAGTTAACTCAGGCACCCCAGTTGAAGGGATAAGCACTGGCCAAGTCTGCGGATTGAAGTTCTCGCAGGACAGGCCACGTGTCAGGCGCCCCCTTCAACACAGGCGCCCCTGTTAACACTATATAAAGGGGTTCACCCCCAAGGCTTCGACATCAATTACTTTCGACACTTTCGTTCAAGCGCTGCGCTCCGACAAGTTCCGTACTCGCGACTTAAGCGCCGACGATGACCCGCTGCTCCGAACTTCCAATTTCTCCGGTCGTCGGTAAAAGTTCAATTTTTTAAGTGCTGTAATTCTTTTTAAATTCTATATTTGTACTCAATTTGTAATCACTTTTACGAAAATATAGAATTGCCCATCGTAAACGGTTAAGGACTGTGGGCCTTGGAGTAGGAGCCGACTGCGACTCCGAATCAAGTAAAAACAAAAAGTGTTAGCTATTGTTTTGCTTTTTCCACTGCGCAATTACTCTCTTTATTTCTGAAAATTTAACGATCGATATTCACCCCCCCTCTATCGATTCAATCCGATCCCACAAATGGTTTCAGAGCGGGTGACTCAAACTTGGTGCAACCACCAGTTTGAGAATTTTTTCCGGATTTTTGAATTTCAAATTTTTTTTCTCGCTTGAATCTTTCTCATTAATCGAGGTTGGTGCAATACCACTCGATTTTTTTCGTTATTAATATTCTTCCCGCCCTACTAATCCAAGACTCAGTTTTGGAATAAGTTTTTTTATTCTTTTTCAGTTAAAAAATTTAATGGTCATGCAAGTGGGATACAACACCATCAAACCCCCTCTTTTCAGTGGAGAAGATTTCTCCTACTGGAAAAGCACGATGGAAGTCCACCTGAAAACTCAGGTGGACATGTGGATCATTACCCAGTCTGGGCTGGAAATTTCTAAAAATGCACAAGGTGTTGTGCAACACTATACCGAGTGGGATGGCCCACTAAAGAAGAAGATCGAGGCCGATGCAAAAGCGACCCAAACTTTGCAGTGCGGCCTAACAAAAGAGGAGTTGAACCGTGTAGGGCCCTTCAACAACGCGAAGGAACTCTGGAACAAGCTGATCGAGCTGCACGAAGGCACATCCGACACCAGGATCAGCAAAAGAGATATGTTGCTCAACAGACTATACAATAAAAATGCACGACGAAGAGACTGCAGCTCAACTCCACGCTAGGATCCAGGAGCTAATGAACGGGCTGCACACGATAGGTCGCAAGGTTGAAAACCATGACCTAATAAGGTATACTTTGAATTCATTTCCGAGAAACTCACTGTGGGCGTCTATGGTGGATGCCTACAAGGTTTCTAGGAATCTCTCAGAAATAAAATTAGATGAGTTATTTTCTGAACTAGAACTGCATGAACAGATTAATGCTACTTTAGTCGAGAAAGGTATAGCTTTCGTTGCATGTAAAACTCAAGAAAACATTCCCAAGAAGAAGCCTCAACCAACACCCATGTTCGACTCAGACTCAGAATCAAAAGACAGTGAAGGGGATCAACCTAAATTGGTCCGGCTAGCTCGTGATTACTACAAAGAACTCAAGTACCAAACGAGCAAGAAGAAGTCGAGCTGAAGAAAGGAAGATCCGGCGGAACCGTCAACGAGCTCGAAGAGCAAAAACAACGTCACCTGCTACGAATGCAGCAAAAAGGGACACTTCAAGTCAGAGTGCCCCAACCAAAAGGAAAACAAGAAGGCACGGAGAAAGAAGGCTCTTCAAGCCACCTGGGACGAGTCATCTTCTAAAGAAGAAGAAGAAGTCCCTCACGCAAACCTGCTCGCCTTGACCGCCTCGGAAGACATCAACTACGGATCAGAATCAGAACCAGATGAAGACGTCAACACCGGAAGACTCACAATATCGAAGAACGGACAAATCATTGTAAGAGGTTATTCAGAATATGAGTTATCTAAATTGATTTCTTATTTGTCCCGAAACTTGGCGAAAGCTAAAATCTGGGTTGGGTCCCTCCAACAGGAATTAAAACTCCTGAAAGAGGAAGTCAACTCGAGGTCCTTGACCGAGCCAAGTCAAGAAGGAAACTCAACTCAAGTCCAAAAGCTTGAGGAAGAGAATTCCTCCTTGAAAAATCAAGTCAAGGAGCTCAGAGTTGCCTTAGAACGATTTACATCGGGATCCAAGGGTCTTGACATGATCCTTGGAAAATAGAAGTCCGTTCTTAATCGATCCGGACTAGGTTATCGAACCAAATCGAGACAACGTTCATATTATTCTATATTGAACCAACCTAAAACCCAAGTCCAAGCATGGGTCCCCAAGCTGTGTTTAAATAAACAAGCTGGACTAAACCAGTATTAGATCCCTAAGGATAAGATTCACATCTTGCCAAACCCTTATCGAGGCTATAGTTCAGGGGGAGCCAATATAAAAATCATATTTATAGTTAGATAATTTTACTGAATTGCTTGTTTGCGTGTTTATTTTTTTCAATTTTTAACTATCATGCTTAGATTTAGAACTGGTTAGATTAAGGACGAAAGATTTAATTGAAATTTGAATAACCGAGTATTGGGGGAAGGTGAGATGATAGTACGTTAGGGAAGCCTTTCTAATAAGGTCAAGTAAGATAAAACGTACCCTACTTGGTCTGTTTAATCTGGTGGAACTAGACGAAGCTACCAATCCAAGACCCAAACTAGTTAGACCAAAATTTTTCAAAAAGTAATTTTGAAAATGAAATTTCGATAAAAGGCTTTGTCAAGGAAAGGGTTGTTGCTCCAATAAGGCTATGACCAAAGAAGACCCCTGTGCCTCGCCAAGACCTGGAAGCCAATTTTCGAAATTCAAATTACTATCTATCAAATTTGAATCTAACACAAATTTCAATCAATCATAGATTTAACATATTTTTCAAAACCAATAAACTTTATTCAATATTTTCGAAATTAACCATTTTTTTCAAAATTAAAATATTGTTTTAAAAACCTGTCTCACAAAACCCATAAGATTAACATGTTTGATAATGTTGGATCGAGAGAACCGATAGAGGGGGGGTGAATATAGGAAAACGTTCAGATTTAGGGATAGAGAAATTGCACAGCGGAAATTAAAACACAACACACGAACACGAGTATTTTTACTTGGTTCGGAGCCTAGGTCGACTCCTACTCCAAGGCCCACGGTCGTTGACCGTTTACTTTGGGCAATTCTATATGAGGCGCAAAAGCAATTTACAAATATTGTTTACAGAATAAGTGCAGTAAATTAAAATTCGACTCTTCATTACCGACGTCCGGAGTAGATGGTATTTTCGGAGCGGGAGGACGTCGTCGGCGCTTGAGTCTCGTGTCGGGAGGTTTCCGGAGCAGAACGCGGGAGCAGAAGAGCGTAGAAGCGTTGAATGAAATTGTTGCTTGAGCCTTGGGGTCGAGGGCCCTTTATATAGGGCCTGGGGGCGCCCCCCCCCCACGTGTCACTCGATCCGAAAGTTGCTCGGTCAGCTTCTGATCCCTTTACATTCGGGATCAGCTTTGACCGGGGCGCCCGGAGCGCTCGGGTCGCCCGCATTGACCGGATCAAACTTTCATCTGTTGGCTTTGAGGGGAGCTGCTTCGGTAGTTGGCGCAGGGGGCGCCCGGGACGCTGGGGGCGCCCGGGAGCAGCGGGGGCGCCCGGGAGCACCGGGGCGCCCCGGATATGAGCTGTCGAAGCATGCTCTTGTTTTATGTGTTTTGTGTTCACCTTGGGGGCGCCCGGGACACTCCGGGCGCCCTGGTCAGCTGGTGCCTCATTCCTTTGAGGCTCTCTGAGCTGCAGACACTCGTTCCTTCGGTCCTGCATCCAGGGTTAGTCCAAAACACTATAAAATAATAAAATATTAGTTTATATAGCCTTAGCTGTCTTGGTTCTGACTTTGGGCCTCCAAAATGGAACCCTAGGTCGAACCGACGCCTACTGTTCCCTCGACGGGGAACGCGTCCTCACCTACTCCTCTCGGGAGAATGTACCTGATGCCAACCGCTCCTCTGGTTGGACTTTTGCCTGGCGGTCTTTTGCCAGGTCTTGGATACCGAGCTGTCCTTCGCCCGGTGCCTAGCATTCCTTCGCTAGGGCTTCAGTCCCAAGCTATCCTTCGCCTGGCGCCTAGCAGTCCTTCGCTAGGGATTTTCACCCTGGCATTCCTTCGCCAATGCCTAGCAGTCCTTCGCTAGGGCTTTTTACCCTGGTATTCCTTCGCCAGTGCCTAGCAGTCCTTCGCTAGAGCTTTTTACCCTGGCATTCCTTCGCCAGTGCCTAGCAGTCCTTCGCTAGGACTTTTTACCCTGACATTCCTTCGCCAGTGCCTAGCAGTCCTTTGCTAGGACTTTGTTTCCTGCACACTTGAGTAACACATTAGAACACAAATAGTACTTAACTTTGAATCCTTTGCCAATATCAAAACAAGGTTCGATATGGTGCTTTCTGCACTAACAATCTCCCCCTTTTTGATTTATGGCAACACAATTCAAAGTTAAGTAAAAACTTATAATATTTAAGCACGACAGTTAAAATCAATCAATTTGAGCAGAGTAAACAACCAATGTAGTTTTGACCTAAAAAACATTGTAGTTTTGACCTGTTCAGAAATTTTTTTTATTAACATACTTAACTTTGACCTTTCCTCCCCCTTTGACATATATTAAAAACATACATGGGCGAACAAGGTATCTAATAGGGAGTTTTGAGTTTTACCAAAATAAATATAAGTAAAGGAGTTTAAAAACATAGTTTTCAAGAAAAACTTTAAGTAATGGATTTCATAATTAAAAAACATGATGTTCAAAGTAATAGATGTTTTGAAAATACATGAAGCTATCCCTTAATGTGACAACTCTTCTCCTTATATTTTAGAAAAAGCTTGTAAAAACTTGCAACATAGTTTTTAAGAGTAACTTACTTAGCTAGTATTTTGGAAACAGGTTTTCCTTTAAAAAGGTTCAACATTTGCACTCATAGAGAAATTTCCTTGGAACATATTTTGTGCATTAAAGACCATTTTTACTTGGAAAAATCTTTAAATAGACAAGTTTTTGCTGAAACATAGATTTGTTTACTAAGAAAACTTTGCTTAGGAAGATAAAATTTATCAAAAATTCCAAAGATTTTTGCTCAGACAAACTTTGTTTACTAAGAATGATTTTACTTAGGAATATTTTCAAAATAAATGTACTTAGTGCTTTAGAGATTTTGAAAGTACTTTGAAGATGCTTAGATCAATTTTAAAGCACTTAAAAATACTTAGTGAAAACAAGATAAAATTTAAAATTTTCTCTCTCTTGGACATATATCAATAAGGAACTTTTGAAAGAAGATTTAAAAAAAATGTGTATCAGAGCTTATGAGTTTTGAAAATATAAAAATACTTAGTATAATTCTGAAAGCACACAGCTTAAATTTTACCAAAAAAAACTCTGCTTTGAAAGATATTGTGCAATTTGGAAAAAGATTTTGTATTTGTAGTCAAGTCTTTAGAAAATTCACGTACTTAGACCACTATTGTCTTAGAAAAGTATTAGTACTTTTGAACACATTTTGAAAAATAGAAGTACTTTTGAAAGATATCATGCAATATTTGAAAAATATAAGTACTTTTGAAGAGTATGCATATAAGTACTTTTAAACATAATAGACTTTGAAAAAATATAAGTAATTTTTGAAAAGTATTATACATTGAAACATATAAGTAATTTTTGAAACGTATTAGACTTTGAAAAATATAATAGTTTTGAAACGTATTAGACTTTGAAAATATAAAATTTTACTTGATCAGGTTTCTTTTCCAGTCTGACGCAATCCTAGGAAACCTTGTTGATTACAAGGACATTTTCCTAAGTATCCTGGAAATTCTCCAACCAAGTAAATATTATAAAAGTAACTTCATAAGTCACAAGAATTTTGAAAAATAAGATAATAGTATTTTGGAACAAAAATTATTTAAGTTTTCAAAAGGATTTTAAACTTGCAGTGCATGAAAACATATAATTTAAAAAATATTCAATAATTCTTTTAATTAAATCTCCCCCTAAGCTTGACCCAGTCCTAGAAAGCTTGTTGACTACAAGCGATCTTCCTCTGAGTTTTAGGGTTTGATTTAAATTATAAGAATTATCTAATAACTTCAAAACAAATAATTAATGATAACATTTCAGAAATTCTTCTTTTGACTCAAATTCCCCCTAAATGTGACACATCCTAGGAGTCCTTGTAGATCATGAAGTGGACCTTCCTCTGTGTCTTTAGGGTTTTTTAAAATCAAAAGAAACAATTTTGAACAACCTTCTGAGTATGATAACTTTCAAGGAGATAAATTTGAAAACATAACTTGAAATGTTAGCACAGTTTTCGAAAAAACATTTTGAAATGATGATAATTTTCAAACAGATAGTAGTATACGAAGGTTTTTGAATCAATTTTTGAAAACCTTATTTTGAGATGATAATAGATTTTAGAGCATAAGGTTTTTGAAAAAATATAAATTTTTCGAAAAGTATTAAAAGAAACTCCCCCTGTATCCGACACAGTCCGACTTTTATCTAAGTTCCTGAAGGGGTTTCAGTGTTGAGCAGGTTTGACTATGTTGACAATGTTTGACCAATCAATAACTAAATCAAACAGGCCCTAGATTATATTTAAAACGAGTTTATTGAGATATTTAACATGAAATTTCATATTAACAAAACAATGTTAAGGATGAAAAAGTAGGGTATAGTAGGCTGAATTAATTTAAAAAATTGAATAACTTTTTAAAACATTTTTTATTTAAAAGGATGGTGAGTTATGCTTTTAGGTCCTAGATGTCTCACCCAATTCTACGTGATCAAGCATGTTAACTTTATGGGTTTTGTGAGACAAATATTTTAATTAGTTAACTTAAATTTGAAAATGATTAGTTTTGAATTTATTTTGAAAAAGAATATTTGAATCTAAGATTAACTGAAAATTTGTGTTAGATTCGAATTTGACAAAGAGTAGATTGAATTTGAATTTCAAAAATTGGCTTCCAGGTCTTGGCGAGGCACAAGGCCTTCTTTGGCCGTAGCCTTATTGGATCATCAACCCTTTCCTAGACAAAGCATTTTAGTGAAACTTCATATTAAAAATTACTTTTTGATAAATTCTAGTCTAACTAGTTTGGGTCTTGGATCGGTAGCTTCGGCTAGTTCCGCCAAGATGGCTTCCCTAACGTACTATCATCTCACGCCACCCAATACTATGTTGTTCAAATTTCAGTTAAACCGTTTTAGTTCTTAATCTAACCAGTCCTAATCCTCAGCAAAAAAATTAAATAAAATAAAAGCAACATACAATTAAAGCAAACAACAAAAAATAATCTAAGTTACACCATAGTCGAAATAATACTCGGGTTTTTTAAAGTCAGCAAGGTTGGGAATTAAGGTTTCTAACATATTAGCCTTAACTAATTTATATAAATTAATTATGTTCTTTGAGGTAAATATCAGATTTTTAAATACTGTAAATTTACCTTTTGATTCCCGGTTGGGAATCTCCCCCTTGATACTTGTCGTCTTTCCTTTTTGTTTCTTTACCATCTTGTAGTGAACATGAGCTAATCGGAACAGTTTGGTTCGATCTCCTTCTTTGTCGTTAAATTCTGAGTCTGAGTTGGACTCAGGTATTGGTTGAGGCCTCTTTTACAGTTCTCTTGGAGTTTTCCCTGCAATAGAAACTATACCTTCCTCGACCATTGCAATATCAGCTTGATTATTTAACCTTAATTCAAAAAATGATTCAAAATTAGTTATCAATTTTGTCTCAGAAAACTCGTCGTTTGATTCTGGTTCGATTTCGACGTCGGGTGTCGAGTCAATCTCAGCTACTTGTTCTTGAGCTTCTAAGATCTCAACATCGGAGCTCTCTTCGTGTAGATTGATTAGCTTTTCCCACATCTCCTTGGCACAATTGAAGGATCCGACCCGCTTCAGTTCTTCTTTGGTCAGGCCGCATTGTAGAATTACTGTTGCCCTGGCATCAGTATCGATCTTCCTCAGAGTTGGTTCATCCAATTTGTCCAAAGTGATCGATCTTCCATCTTCTGTGGGGAATGTGAACCCCGTTTGAATTATCAACCAAAGATCCAGATTGGCCTTTAGGTGGGATTCCATTAGACTTTTCCCGGTTCTGAAGTTCTCGCCAGAGAATAGAGGCGGACGAACACTGTTCCATTCTTGATTGGCCATTAAGGATAAATCTTGCACACAAGGAAAAAAATAGAGATGTACCAAGACTTGGTCTTGGATTAGTAGTGCGGGAGAGAGAAACTAGCTCAAAAGGTGTTTACACGACTTTCGAGGTGAAATAATAATAAAATAATAAAAAATTTATGACAAATTTCTTGAAAATGTCTATTCTGATTAATGGAGAGAAATAGGAGTTTTCAAAAAGAATGAATATTGCCAGAATTAAAGTAGCACGAATTTCGAGAAAAAATATTAAAATAATGAAAAAAAAAGTTTTATTTTAAGTTTTCAAAAATTATTTGTTTTATCAATTCTAACTTATGGTGGAAAAATGAGAATTCAAATTTGAAAAAGACGTAAGAATATTTTAAATTCACCTACATATATTATTTATATATAAAAAAAAGGTCGAGTGGTGTTGCACCAATCTCGATTGACAAGAAAGAAAAGAAATTAAAAATTATTTTAAAAAATCCGAAAATACTCTCAAATTGGTGGTTGCACCAAATTTGAGCTTCCCCGCTCTGATACCACTTGTTGGATCGAGAGAACCGATAGAGGGGGGGTGAATATCGGAAAACGTTCGGATTTAGGGATAGAGAAATTGCACAGCGGAAATTAAAACACAACACACGAACACGGGTATTTTTACTTGGTTCGGAGCCTAGGTCGACTCCTACTCCAAGGCCCACGGTCGTTGACCGTTTACTTTGGGCAATTCTATATGAGGCGCAAAAGCAGTTTACAAATATTGATTACAGAATAAGTGCAGTAAATTAAAATTTGACTCTTCTTTACCGACGTCCGGAGTAGATGGTATTTTCGGAGCGGGAGGACGTCGTCGGCGCTTGAGTCTCGTGTCGGGAGATTTCTGGAGCAGAGCGCGGGAGCAGAAGAGCGTAGAAGCGTTGAATGAAATTGTTGCTTGAGCCTTGGGGTCAAGGGCCCTTTATATAGGGCCTGGGGGCGCCCGGGACGTCGGGGGCGCCCCCCCCCACGTGTCACTCGATCCGGAAGTTGCTCGGTCAGCTTTGATCCCTTTACATTCGGGATCAGTTTTGACCGGGGTGCTCGGAGCGCTCGGGGCGCCCGCATTGACCGGGTCAAACTTTCATCTGTTGGCTTCGAGGGGAGCTGCTTCGGTAGTTGGCGCAGGGGGCGCCCGGGACGCTGGGGGCGCCCGGGAGCAGCGGGGGATCCCGGGAGCACGGGGGCGCCCAGGATATGAGCTGTCGAAGCCTGCTCTTATTTTATGTGTTTTGTGTTCACCTTGGGGGCGCCCGGGACACTCCGGGCGCCCTGGTCAGCTGGTGCCTCATTCCTTTGAGGCTCTCTGAGCTGCAGACACTCGTTCCTTCTGTTGGGACCGGGTGCATGTTGACAAGGATACAGGTTCGTAAATTTTAAAATATTTACGTGCAGCGGAAGAATTAGCATAAATAATTTCTTAAATTATTTTAACCACGTATCTAGCATACAACCTTATGATGTGTGGACATGATCATAAATTAAAAATTTTGCAGAAAAGTAAACTAATTTACTTTGTACCTCGCGTAACTCGAAGAAAGGGACGAGATCCAACTGTAGCGTCCCTTGGAAGCTCCGCCTCTATTCGCGTCCACGCCGAGTTCTCTTTGGGATGACTTCGCAAAGCCACGAGTTTTGTGCCGACGAGAACTACTAGATTCTCTAAAGGCACAACTAGAATATCAAGAGAGAAGGATGGAAACTAACCACCAAGTTGCGGAATCAAAATTCCGGGAAGGAAGGAGTTGCGACCCGCTTCTTCTTCTTCTTCTTTGGCACCTTCTTGGTGGATGTAGCTCACGCCAACCCTAGGAGGTAAAGGTGCGCCGGCCCTAGGAGGAGTAGGCGCTGGCCCTAGGATGAAGAGTGGGCGCCGGCCCTAGGAGGAGGAGAGAAGGAGAGGGAGAGAATAAGAGAGAACTACTAAATCTCTTGATAACTCAATTAAGGAATTCAAGCCTAGCCTTGGTTCCTTTATATAGTAGCCTCTCCCTTGCCAAGTCTCCCCTTTAACGGAATTTTTCATAAGAAATTTATCCTATAAATTTTCTTATGAATTATTCCGTTTATGCCAAGTTTTATTATAACTAACTTTATAATAAAACAAATACATCTCTCCTTTTTTTATGGAATAAAATTTACAAGAAATTTATAAATTTTTCTTATCATGGAAAAATCAATTCATAATTGATTTTATAAAATTAAAATAAACCGATCCATGGTTCATTTTAATTTCCATAAAAAAAGAATAAATTTCTATAAATTTCTTTATATAAATTTCTTTATATAGATTTATTTATCCATAATTTTATAAAACAAATCGAACTTGATTTATTTTATAAAATAAACCAAATAAATTAGTTTTTCTCTCCTTGTAGTGGCCGACCAAACCAAAGAGAGTGGGCACCCTCTTTGGCCGGCCACCCCAAGCCAAATCACTCGCGAATTAAACTCATTTAATTCGCCCAATAAGCCTTCAAAAGACTTAGCCATTTCAAGCTTCCCGTGCGCCTCTGATAAATTCAGATTCGACTTATTTCTCTTGATCGGAAAATCCAATTTTCAACTCGTTTTAAATCCCTTGGATTACTCATAGTGCGTGTGACTAAATAGGCTTTCGATTTATGTTGGCCGTCTATAATCAACCAATTATAGAACGATCATGAGTGGCACCTAGTAGTACATCATGACCCCCAATTAATTGAAAGATCAACGGTTGACCTCAGAAATGATTCTGAAACCCTTCAGCAGCTCTAATGAATCGTGTCTCATTCCCTTCACCATCTTATACCCACTTGGTTCAGGACATGGTCTATGTGTGTCAGTTCCCACTAGGCTGACTACGTCACACCTAGCCCAAGTAACGTTCTCTCGTCCTTTGGATTTCTAATTACTCTCATGTATTTAAGAGACTCATACTCTAAATATGACATGCTCTGGCCAGAGACTTTGAGTAACAATCCGACGATAGGCCTGGGTATACATCTCCTCGCAAGGAGTGGTGAATCCTTTGTAGGCTGTTCAAACATCTTCGGGCACTTCGGCTTATACCCAATCATCCTGGGTCCACACCTCCTTGGAGATGCTTGCTTAAGATGTTAAAGTATAAGTCTCCATGACCAAGATGACTTGAACACCGCAAGTCAAAGGAACATCGCACTTAAGCTGCGGTAAGAACTTCACTGACATGTCTATATATAGACTACCATGTGAAGTTTTACAGCCAGTCACTCCAATGAACTAGTTCCCTTAACTAGCATTCATGTTTATCTCCGGACATCCCAATGTCACCAGCCAGTGAGAATCAGCTGAATAGAGAATAACCCATGCTAGTCTCAACAGAATTGATAGTGTCCGTGTTTATCAATTCATCGACTAGGGACAATTTTAATACTTCACAATTGCACATGTAGAGATAATCACTAGTTGTGAATTCATCACAAATTCTCTCATGCTGTGAATTGTATTGCGGACATTCAGTAAATGAGTTTAAGATCCCAATCAAATACACAAACATGTATACTCAAATAGTGAATTATCATTTATTAAAATAAATGTTTACAATCATAAGGCGATTGCCTTAGGACACTTCTCTCATATTACTAACACCTTCGGTCCTGCATCCAGGGTTAGTCCAAAACACCATAAAACAATAAAATATTAGTTTATACAGCCTTAGCTGTCTTGGTTCTGACTTTGGGCCTCCAAAATGGAACCCTAGGTCGAACCGACGCCTACTGTTCCCTCGACGGGGAACGCGTCCTCACCTACTCCTCTCGGGAGAATGTACCTGATGCCAACCGCTCCTCTGGTTGGACTTTTGCCTGGCGGTCCTTTGCCAGGTCTTGGATACCAAGTTGTCCTTCGCCCGGTGCCTAGCATTCCTTCGCTAGGGCTTCAGTCCCAAGCTATCCTTCGCCTGGCGCCTAGCAGTCCTTCGCTAGGGCTTTTCACCCTGGCATTCCTTCGCTAGTGCCTAGCAGTCTTTCGCTAGGGCTTTTTACCCTGGCATTCCTTCGCCAGTGCCTAGCAGTCCTTCGCTAGGGCTTTTTACCCTGGCATTCCTTCGCTAGTGCCTAGCAGTCCTTCGCTAGGACTTTTTACCCTGGCATTCCTTCGCCAGTGCCTAGCAGTCCTTTGCTAGGACTTTGTTTCCTGCACACTTGAGTAACACATTAGAACACAAATAGTACTTAACTTTGAATCATTTGCCAATATCAAAACAAGGTTCGATATGGTGCTTTCTGCACCAACAGATAACACTAGATTGGGTGAGACAGACTAAGCTGTGAAATTCAATTCAAGCTATCCCTAACTCTAATGGATCCAAATCAATAAATACTTTATGTGTAGGAACATAAAGATTTGGACCAGTAGATGTTGGATAGTGGATGCTCCAGACACATGACTGGAGACAAATTGAAATTCACCAAAATCAAGTTCAAGAACCTAGGCTCAGTAGCATTTGGCAACAATGCTACACTCAAAGTAATTGGGTCAGGTAACATTGAACTTAAATCTGATTTCATTATTAAGAAAGTACTCTTAGTTGAAAATTTTAAGTTTAATTTGCTTAGTATTAGTCAACTCTGTGATACTGGTTATATAGTTACCTTCACCAACTCTGACTGCCTTATTAGAAACATCCAAGACTCAGAAATAATGCTTAAATTACTAGGAAAAATAATGTTTACACTATTAATCTACCCTTAGTACCAAAATGCTTTCTGATGCAATTGTAAGAATCTAACCTTTGGCATAGGAGATTAGGTCACACTCATGTCAAGCTGATTTCTAAAATTACTCAACTTAGTTTAATTAAAGGTGTACCTAAAATTAAGAATTTTGAGAACATAATTTGTAATTCATGTAAACAAGGTAAACAGACTAAGTCTACTCACAAACCAACTCAATCAGACTTAACCGAAACCACACTTGAGCTCCTGCACCTTGACCTATTTGATTCACATGGAGCTAAGTCACTAAGTGGGAATCGATACTGCTTAGTAATTATCGACAATTACTCTAGGTTTACCTGGGTTAGGTTCTGAAAACTAAGGATGAAACCTTGAACTTATTTATTGACTTATACAAAATGATTGAAAATCAAAATGATACTAAAATTAAAAGACTTAGGAGTGATCACGGGGGAGAGTTTGAAAATCAAAGATTTGAGGAATTCTGCAAAATTAATGGGTATATTCATGAATTTTTCTGTCCTAGAACACCCCAACAAAATGAGATAGTAGAGAGAAAAAATTGAACCCTTATGATAGTAGAGAGAAAAAATGGGTATTTTCTTGAGGAAGCCGCTAGAACCATGCTCAATGAATATAACCTAGCTAACCAATTTTGGGCAGAAACGGTAAGTACGACATGCTATATTCAAAATAGAGTCCTAATTAATAAAAGGCATAATAAAACCCCTTATGAACTATATTATTATAGATTGCCTAACCTACACTACCTAAGGGTCTTTGGGTGCAAAGTCCATATCTTGAACACTAAGAACTACCTAGGTAAGTTTCAATCTAAGTCAGCCCCAAGGATCTTCTTAGGATATTCAACAACTAGTAGAGCCTATTGGGTTTATAATAAACAAACCCACAAAATTGAAGAAACTACTAATTTAATTTTTGATGAAGAAGTTGAACCAAAAGATAATCAAAATTTAAACCAATCAAATCTTGATCAAGAAGACAGTGAACCAATAATTGAATCATCAATTGAACCATTGATTGAACCACTAAATGAACTAACACTTGAACCAACTACTGAGGTATCAACTGAACCAATAATTGAACCAAACCAAGTAGTTAAACCAAACACTGAACCGAACCGTCTAGCCGGACCTAAGGTTGTACCTAGTTCTAGAAGGATAAAGAAACCCAAACTCAATCATCCTTCTGATCAAATTATGGGTGATCCAACCTTAGGAGTCCGAACTAGGTCCTCCTATAGAAATCTTAGTCAGATAGCACTCATTTCAAAAATTGAACCTAAGACTATAGAGGAAGTCCTACCTGACCCTGATAGGATTATAGCTATGCAAGAGGAGTTAGCCCAATTTGAAAGAAACCAAGTCTGAGAACTAGTACCTAAACCTGAGGGCAAATCTATTATAGACACTAAGTGGGGTTTTAGAAACAAACTAAATGATCAAGGGGAAATTGTTAGAAATAAAGCTCACTTAGTAGTTAAAGGGTTCAATCAGGTTGAAGGATTACACTATGATGAAACCTATGCCCTAGTAGCCAGACTTAAGTCAATTAGAATGTTATTAGCCTTTGCAGTCCATAGAGGGTTTAAGCTATATCAAATGGATGTCAAGTCTGCTTTTCTAAATGGGTTTATTAAAGAAGAAGTTTATGTAGGGCAACCCCTAGGATTTGAGGACCTAGAAAAACCTGAATATATTTTATAACTTAGAAAAACACTTTATGGGTTGAAACAAGCACCTAGGGTATGGTATGAACGATTATCAACTTATCTAATTTCTAAGGAATTTAACCAAGGTCAAATTGACTCCACACTATCTGTTAAAACCTTAGAAAAAGATATTTTTATTGCACAAATATATGTTGATGATATAATATTTGGATCCACTAACTCTAATTTTCTAAAAGAATTTATAAAAATAATGGAAAGTGAATTCGAAATGAACTTGGTGGGCGAGCTCAACTTTTCTTAGGGTTACAAATTAAGCAAACTAAAGATGGAAATTATGTTCACCAATCCAAATATGCCAAAGAGTTAATAAAGAAATTCAAAATGGACAATTCTAAAAGCTTAAGTACCCCTATGGCTACTAATGTCAAAATTGATAATGACCCTGAGGGTAAACCTGTAGATCTAAAATTATACCGAAGTATGATTGGTAGCTTACTGTACTTAATTGCTAGTAGACCTGATATCTTGTTTTCTGTAGGAATGTGTGCTAGATACCAAACTTGTGATAAGGAATCTCACTTAGCAGCCCTAAAAAGAGTTCTAAGGTACATTAAGGGTACCCTAAATGTAGGGATTTGGTATCCTAGGACTTCCACTTTTGAATTATTGGGATATTCTGACTTTGATTATGTTGGGTGCAAGTTAGATAGAAAGAGTACAAGTGGAAGTTGCCAATTATTAGGACATAGTCTAGTTAGCTGGTGTAGTAGAAAGCAACACTGTGTAGCCTTATCCACAACCGAAGCAGAATATGTTGCCCTAGGAGAGTGTGTGGCACAACTTTTATGGATGATGCACACTTTTAAGGATTTCCATCTTGACTACACCCAAACCCAAGTTTTTATTGATAACATTAGTTCAATCAATTTGACTAAAACCCCAATTCAACATTCCAGAACAAAACATATAGAAGTTAAACATCATTTTGTAAGGGATCATGTAGCCAAGGGCAAAATAGTACTTAAGCATGTGGACTCAAAATCTAATTTAGCTGACATTTTTACCAAACCCTTACCTGAATATGAGGTTAGCTCACTAAAAAGGCAACTAGGGTTGTGTTAAGTAGAATAGGACTGTTCTATATTTTTAAAAAATTTGTTTTCCTATTTGTTTAAATTTGTTTAGAAAATTAGCAATTTGAAAAATCATTTCTTTTATCAAGTTTTTGAAATTTAAAATGATTTTCTGACTTAGTTTTTATAAAAACTACCCCCTTCAAAACTAGGATTTTTGCGCAAAATGGACTTAGCTTAGGCCCTAACCCTAGAACTGCATGCACCTATAGATCTAGAAGCCAACGTCTCACAAGCACCTTAGGGTACTGTTGATTGATAACCTAGACTGGGTTGAGATGCTTAGGTCTATGCCTTGATTCAAGATGTTTTAAGTCAATGCATCTGTAGTAATTAGGGCAATAAATACAAGTTGAACAGCAATCAGGTTAAAGTGTCAAGCTTAGAAACTCTAACCACTTCACTTGACTAACCCTAGTGAATGCTACTGTTTCATAGCAGTTAGTAAGTAGCTAATTGAGTTAGACAGGACCCGAACAAGATCAGTTTAATTTGGTTTGGTTTTTTATTCTTGAATTCATTAGAGTTGGTTCAACACAGACTTCCAATTTTTTTTAAACTAGCTCTAATTCAAAATTTACTTGCAATAATTGTTATCAATTTTTTTTGATATATGGCAAAAGGGGAGAGAAAGGAGAAAAGAGAAAGTAAAATGTCTAAGTGCTTCAAAATTTTGTTTAAGTGCTTCAAAATTGTTGTCTAAGTGCTTCAAGAATTTTTAAGTACTTCGAAATTTTCTTCTGAGTTTTTAAGTGATTTCAAAAATTTCTAAGTGTTTCAAAACTTTCGAAGAGTATTTTTTTCTAAGTAAAATTTTCCTTGGGAAACAAAGTTTGTCTGAGCAAAAACCTGTTGGAATTCTTGTTGGCAAATGTTTCTAAGTAAAATTTTTCTTAGTGAAAAAATTTTGTTAAAAACTTGTCTAAAAATTTGTTAAGGATTTTTTTTTTCAAGTTTTGAAATGCACAAAATATTTTTACAAGCAAATTTTTCTAAGTGTGCAAAAGTTGAAACCTTTTTAGGAAAATTTGTTTTTCGAAATTCTAGCTAAGAAATTTTTTTTGGGTGAAACTCTTTTAGCAAAGCTTTTTTAAGTAAATGTTTTTAACAAAATTCAGGTTTGCAAAACTTTCTAAAAATGTCTAAGTGTAAAAAGTTCTTTTTGGTGCAAAAAGTTTTTGCTCTATTTTTGCAAAACACTTAGTCAAACTTAATAGCACTTAGAAGTTTTTTTTTAAAACTGAATGTTTGGTTGAGGGGGAGAATGTTGATTTCAGGGGGAGATAATTGAAAATTGGTTTTAAGATAATGTTGCTTGTTAGATGTACTATAAAATATTTTTTTAGCTTAACTTTTTGAACCATATTGCCATAAATCAAAAAGGGGAAGATTGTTGGTGCCGGAAGCACCAAAGTCAAACGTATGTTTTGATAATGGCAAAGAGTTCAGAAGTTAATGTTTGGTTGTTATCTAACAAGGCTAATTAAGTGTGCAGGAAAAGTCCTAGGTACACTAGGCAACTAAGTCCTGACGTAAGGTTGAGCACTAAGACCTGGTGAGTGAAGCTGGGCACTAAGACCTGGTCGGGGACTGGGCACCGAAGTCCTGGTGAGTGAAGCTGGCACTAAGACCTGGTGAGTAAAGCTGAGCAATCGTCCAATGGGAGGAGTTGGTTGGCAAACAGGTAAATTCTCCTGAGAGGAGTAGGTGAGGGCGCGTTCCCCGTAGGAGGGAACATTAGGCGTCGGTTCGACCTAGGGTTTCATTTGGGAAGCTCAAAGTCAGAACCAAGACAACTCAGGCTGTAAAACATGGTTTAATCTTATCATTTATATGCTTCTTGTGTTTTGGAACTAACCTTGATTACAGGAACGAAAGAATGAAGGTTTCTGCATTCAGGTTCCTCAATGGAGTGAGGCGCCTCATTGGGCTAGGCGCCTGTGTTGAGACAGGCGCCCCAGCCAAAGAGGGATTCCAGCCATTCGAAGCAAACTGCCACGCAAGCCTCAGGACCAAGTCATTGAGGTGCCTGTGTTAACTCAGGCGCCCTAGTTAACTCAGGCGCCCCAGTTGAAGGGATAAGCGCTAGCCAAGTCTGCGGATTGAAGTTCTCGCAGGACAGGCCACGTGTCAGGCGCCCCCTTCAACACAGGCGCCCCTGTTAACACTATATAAAGGGGTTCACCCCCAAGGCTTTGACATCAATTGTTTCCGACACTTTCGTTCAAGTGCTACGCTCCAACAAGCTCCGTACTCGCGACTTAAGCGCCGACAACGACCCACTGCTCCGAACTTCCAACTTCTCCGATCGTCGGTAAAAGTTTAATTTTTTAAGTGCTGTAATTCTTTTTAAATTCTATATTTGTACTCAATTTGTAATCACTTTTACGAAAATATAGAATTGCCCATCGTAAACGATCAAGGACCGTAGACCTTGGAGTAGGAGCCGACTGCGACTCCGAACAAAGTAAAAACAAAAAGTGTTAGCGATTGTTTTTGCTTTTTCCACTGCGCAATTACTCTCTTTAATTTTGAAAATTTAACGATCGATATTCACCCCCCCCCCTCTATCGATTCAATTCGATCCCGCACATCAATGGGTTTCCACCGAAACCCACTGATGGACCTACAAAAGTCCTATTGCAACAAATTCTGAAAATATAAGTTGATGGTCTGCAAGGAACATAATTTTGCTATGTATTGTGTATTTAGGTAATATCCAGATGGAACCTTCTTATTTCAAGTTTAAACAAATGTAAGCATGTTTTAAAATATATAATATTAATAAGAGCAATGATAGGGAGAGTGAAAATGGGAGAGCGAAAGCAAAGTGAATGACGTGGCACTTTACATGCATACGTCCGATTATCGCTTAGACACCATCGGCGGCCTTCGACCGCCGCCCCGAATCAAACTATACCTTGGGGGGCACGATGAATCCGTCGGAGATTGCTGCATACAAAGTGCCACGTCATTCACTTTATCTTTCACTCTCCCATTTTCACTCTCCCTATCATTTTTCTATTAATAAATACATACCATTTATAGAGTAAAAATATAATATATGAATATAATTCAAATATAAATAAAATTTATAAATATAAAAAAAATTAAGATAGATAATAAAATATATTGATGAGTAAAATTAAAGATATAAGAATAATTTACTAAAAAAGCTATGATTCTATATTGTTGCTGCATTGTTCTGTGCCAACTGATACGGTATGAGAACATAATTAATATTTATTAGGACTAAGTTTAGACACCGCAAATATAATCTCCTAGCTCAACTCTAACTAGTGAGATCGAGTATTGAGAAATATAAATATCCTAGGTCCATCAGTGAGTTTCCACCGAAACCCACTGATGGACCTACAAAAGTCCTATTGCAACAAATTCTGAAAATATGAGTTGATGATCTGCAAGGAACCCAATTTTACTATGCATTGTGTATTTAGGTAATATCCAGATGGAACCTTCTTATTTCAAGTTTAAACAAATGTAAGCATGTTTTGATCATATCTGAGTATTTTAATAAAATGAGAGGATTTTGCCACAACTTGTAGAATTATATAAAAGATTACCCTATAAAAAATGATTTAATAAATCATGATTAAATATTATAAAAAATATTTTTAAAATGAAAAATAATTTGAGTCCACGTCGGGCCTAAAGTTATCTAATTTCAGACCCAATGTGGGCCTGAAATCAAATGATTTCAGGCCCAGCTTAGGCTTGAAATCAAATGATTTCAGGCCCTTCTATAACTTATTAATTTTGAAGATCTGAAGGCCGACGTCCTTTTGGAAACCCTGGTATCTTTTGATTAAAAAGAGATGTTGTCTCCTCATCGTTATCGTTCATCTCATCTCAAACGGTTCAACGTTATCTCTTCATGATGAGATCATAGAAGACGACTAGGAGTCAAACTTGAATATACTACTCTAATATATCCTACCCATGAGATATAATAAACCGACTCGTCACGACAATAACTTACTTAAAAGTTGAATATTCCAATGTGTAGGGTGAGGTGAGCAAAAATTTAATTCAACCAAAATAATTAACAGAACTGAATTAATTCATAAGTTTTGTATATATATATAATATATATATATATATATATATATATATATATATATATATAAAAGAAAGGGTAGCCAAGTACGAAATCAAGAAGAATCTGGTGAGGTTCAATTTTGGAGTCGAGGATTTTGAAGATCTGAAGGCCGACGTCCTTCAGGCGTTGGAAAAGATTAATTAACTTGCATTCATGATTTTCAACCTGATCAAACTGCTTCATGCATGTGCTATGCCTACTTTTTTTGTTTGAGAAGAAAGCAGGGAGCAATTTGAATATTTGTTTTGTTTAGTGACTTTAATATTTCTAGTAATTAGCTACCAACCGAGACATACCAATTAGTAGTAGTCAAGTTCCAATTAGTCAAGTTAGGCCTGAAATCATCTGATTTCAGGCTCGACGTGGGCCTGAAATTATGTGTTGTGATATGGTTTACCTTACGCTTTTGTAGTCGACTCCTAGAATATATTATTTTAAATTGAAAAGTCTAAAAATGTGGATGGTTCAGATGTCTCAGAATTCTAACTGAGAAAGAGATTCGACATTTGTTGGCGGGAGGGATATAAGAGGAAGCTCATTAAAATCGCTATGCCTTTTGGTAAAAATAAAATCCTGATATACTTTTTAGTGAATACCAATTCTCAGATGCGCTCTTTGGTAAAAAGCCGAACATTTTTAATGGGATAATCTTAACAACAAATCCTATACCACCTTAAGTGATTTTCTTGAACCATGAAACTCATGTGGGTAGCACATTCTTGACATTTCATTGGCCATCACAAACTAATTAAAAATCATTTTTTATTATTTAAAAAAAACTAATAAATTGCAAGTCAACAGTTGGAGTTTTTTTTTCTCTTTAGTTATTCGTTAAAAAAAATATTCTGCTGATTAATTGTGGATATATTAGTTTATCACTGTCTTAATTAAGCTAATCTTGTCACATTATTTCTAAACAATCCAATGGTTAATTTTGTTGCATTTTCAGTTTTTTTTAAAAAGAAATTAGTTCGCTAAGCTTTAATAAAATAAGTAAAACAATTTAGCGTTGGATCTAGCGCAACGATGTAGAATATTGACAAAATGTTCTGTTGTATTTGATTAATAGTTGGATAGATTATAAAACTAAGCTTGCTATTCCACCCATGTGCATCCTCCCCCCTTCTCTATATGTGTTCACCACTAGCGCAACAACGTCGAGTTATTAGTTAGATATTTATAATTTAATCCTTAAATATAATATATTTTATAAAAAAAATTTATTAAATGAGACACCACTAACTACGTACTGCCCACAAACGCTTCCTGATTTATTCTAATAATCGATAAAAAATTTCTATAAGGCCAAATTGATTATCTCAGATCTAATTATTATATGATTAATCATTTTTTTCTTTCTCTATATGCGTGATTATGGGTGATTAAAATTTCCATTAAATCTAAATAATTGTATCTACTTGAAAGATCAATTAATTCAAAAAATTAGTTTTATATAAAAATAATTGATTATTTTTATTTATTTATTTCAGTTTCGATTTTTAAATTTAAATTTAGATTAAATCGAATTAGTTAGTAGCAGTCGCTTGATAGATCATAAACAATCGATGCTATGTCTGAAACTCTCACCTCGGAAATTTTTATTCTCAATTTAAGATGTGATTGTCCAATAGCAATTGATGTACAACATCAGTTTACTAATAAAATATTTGATTAATTCGGTAGTAGTGGCAAAATTTGATCGATGATTTATTTGATTTCGAATTTAATCTGCTCCATCAATTCGATTTTTAACAGATTATTCAACCTTATATGTGAAAAAAGATTTAATCTTCTCATGAAGTTTCATGTTTATTGCGTTAAAAATCATGTCTGTGTTTTTCTTTATCAGTTAAAATTACAGTCATGGCTTTTCCATGAACCAGGCATGCACAGTGACCACGCTGAAAAGGGAAGAGAACGTCTCAGGAATTCGAGGCAAACGCATGCATCATGCATTTACTTCTCGTCCCACACAGATTGCTTAATTATTTGCTTTCGATCATTTGGTCTCATTGTTTGCTACAACGAATTAATTGGCAAAGATTTCGATCGATATGAAAAGAAAAACTAATTTGCAGTTCATGTTCCTTGATTTCTGAATCATTTTTTGGGAAGAATTAATTCATATTGTTGTAGTGTCTACACAAGTATGCAAACGCAAGAAAGCTAATGGCGCTCAACGAAGCTAAGAACCAGTAGTAGCTGTCCAGCCTTGCATCCCTGATATCATCGGAGAACCAGCTTTGGATCTTCCCATTTGATTTACTGATGAAAAATTCCAGAAATGATATCAGAAGAGCACTCAAGAAGCTTCCGAATCCGAAAACGCTGAGGTACAGCGCAATTCCGATGGTTCGCATCGTCGCCGGCACCTCCATGTAGAAGAACTCCTGCATCCCCACGACGGTGAACACGTCGGAAATTCCCAGGAGAATGTACTGCGGCAGCAGCCAAAAGATGCTCAGCTGCGATTCAAGCTGGAGCGGCTGATCGTGTGGCTGCGGCATTCCTCCGCTTTGCAGAATTCGGATCCGTTTCGATTCGACGACGGCCGCAACGACCATGGCGATGACGGAGAGGCACATCCCTATGCCGATCCTCTGGAGCACGGTGAGTCCCTTCTCTTTTCCGGTGAGGAGGTGGAGGAAGGGAATTATGAGCTTGTCGTATAGAGGCATGATGAGGATGATGGACATGGTGATGGCGCTCTGGAGCATCGCCGGAGGGATCACGATTGTTCGTTGCTGTCCGATGCTGTGTTTCATCATCATGCCCTGCTTCGTGAAGAAGGTGAGCGGCTGCTGGAAGATCACTGCGAACGTGAGGAGCATCGTCCAAATTGGCAGGAGTCTGAGTATTGTTTTAGCCACGCCAGGCGGTTGATCAGCGACGTCGCCGCCGGTGCAATCAGACGCCGAGCCAAGAGGTGTCACTTGTAGCCTTATTTCATCGATCAACACAATTAATCAAACATGTCAACCACAAGTAAAAGCAAAATCAAAGGCTGGTCTTACTCGAGTTCTTCAGCATCATTTTCCAAACCGATGAGGCTTTTCGATCTGAATTTATAAGGCCGATCGGGGATCTTGTGGACGTAAAACCGGGACGAACAGAGGAAGCAAGCGACCGAGACGGCCATGGCACAAGTAGGGATGGCGAACCCCAGTCCCCACCCAAAAGTGTCTTGGATGTAGGACATGATGGAGTTGCCCAAGAGGCTGCCGCTGCAGATCCCGAAGTACCACCACTGGAAGAACAAGCTCTTCTTGCTGCTCCTCTCGTCGTCTTCTGTGTCCAACTGATCGGCTCCGAACGCTTGCAAGGAAGGGTTGTATCCTCCTTGACCTACGGAAATCAAGTAGAGCGGAAGGAACAGAGATGAACTCGGCATCCATGCGCACAGCAACGCCCACGAGGTCAACCCCACAAATCCCTACTAACAAAAAGGTTTTCAGTAACCTGGAGATCGAGCTAGCCATGATCGTACGAATTACCATGATGTAGAGCAAGGAAGAGACTGTAATGGTGGAGTAGCGATCCCAGTAGGAATCAGCGAGGATGGCGCTGGCGAGAGGAAGCATGGAAGTGACTCCACTCCAAGTGCTGATGCTCTTGGCAGCCGAAGAGGTGCTCATCTTCACATGGCAAGTGAGATAGCTCAGCAGGTTCGAGGCCACTCCTTTGTAAGCAAATCTCTCCACGCTCGCCACCACTGCAATGCTCCATCATCAGTAGTAAACTCATCACAAAATTTAGGTCGTCGATCGTTCGATCGATCGAGAGCTTACCAATTATGAGTATGCATGATTTGCTAAGGCCTGAGGAGCTCTTCATCTCCAGAGCCATGGCAGGCAAAGATCAGGACTAATCAGGAAGTAGGTGGTGGCTCCATATATCTTATATGATGTCTGGGAAAAACTCAATTGAGGAGGAAGTAAGAAGAGAAATCTTCTTTTTACCTGCATGATTTTTCCTAGGTAGAGCGCGCAGTATATTGACGGAAAAAATCGTCATAAACTGCTGCGTGGTCTGGCCATCGAGCATCGATATCATCAATGGTGAAGTCGCCACGTATTTCCGTCCTATGATTTATCCTCGCTGATCGATGGAGACTCTCATTGAAGACTATGGGACAGGGCCAGTTAGCCAAGCAGATTAGTCAGGCGCTAGCCTAGATACCCTTTGTAAACTAAAAAAAGAAGAAGAGAAATCTAAAAAAAACAAAGAGCAAGTCAGTTGCTTGTAAAAAAAAAACTTTGTTAGTAATAGAAATCGTACAATTAAATAAATATTTACATAGATTTTATAGTTAAGAAATAAAAGGAATCTTAATATTTGAAGTTCACTTTCTATTTTATAAAGAATAACAAGAGACCGTTTTAGAAAAAAAAAATCTTAACAAAAATCAAAATTATCAAAACAACACGTTGATATAGACAAACATGGACTCATATATACCAAAAATATAAAAATAAAAATTATTTTAAAAAATACAAAGATTTTCGGAGGCTCGAATGAGGACTTAAATTGTGCTTTTTGGGCTTGAAAGTTGATAGTTTCTAGTTTTCCTATAATAAATATAGATCTCTTAATTTTACGCGTATGCTCACTGATAGAGCCTGATTCCTAGTTCCAAGTCAAAATTTAGGCCCCCTTTAAAGTTTAATGGGTTATATTGAATTGATCATGCATCAGTTGTCCCAAGTTGAAAAGAACTCGCCCTCTAGTTCATAGTAGCATCATCAGTATCCACTGAATAAGGAGTCAAGTGATTCACATTGAAAACATCAGAAGTCTTCAAATTACTAAGAATGTGTAACCTTCATTATTGTTGATCTTCTATAGTATTTCACACAGTTCAATTTTTCAATCCTTCAACTTATTATACTCGCTAATAGGAAAATGATTACAAATTAATATAGCCCAAACAAAATCTCCAACGTCAAAAAAATGTCAACGATGACTATCAACCTGAGTCTTATAATTGATATTGCTTTCAAGAATTGTCACTTGCTCATGAATGCCCTGAAGATGTTCTATTATCTCATTTGTTTTAGAATTAAATCATCTCACACGTGGAATAAGAGCTAAGTCCAGAACCCTAGATGAGTTACTCATAGATAATCTTGAAAGGATTCAACCCTGTGATCGTGTTTCTTGATCTGTTGTAAGTAAATTTTGCTTGTAGTAATGTTAAATTCCGCTGCTTTGGATTAGTACTTGTCAAACACCTCGAAAGATTGCCCAAACCTCAATTCATCACTTGGGTCTCCATCTGTCTAGAGGCGATAAACACTACTAAAGTTCAACTACATGCTCAATTTTTCCCATAAGTTCTTTTAGAAATTACTGATGAATTTGGTATTACGGTCTGAAATCATGGATCGAGGAATACTATGTAAACAAATGATCTCCTTGAAATAAAGATGGGCAATTGAAATAGCATCCATAATCGTCTTGCAAGCTATAAAAGTGTCATCTTTGAAAACCTGTCAACCACAACAAGAATAGAATCTGTGGCTCGTTGGGTGCGAGGTACTTCCAATACAAAATCCATGCTGACGTCAAACCAAGGAGCTTCAAGAATAGGTAAAGAAATGTATAAGCTTGGATTGGTGAGAACCCTCTTAAACTACTGGCATACAGAATATCGATTTGCAAAGTGAGCCACATTGTTGGTCAATTTAGGCCAATAAAAAATGACAGAGATGAGGGTCAACGTCTTATCATGCTCGAAGTGTCTCTCATTATGAAGCTCGCTCATAATCTGTTGTCTTAAAGAGCAATTTGCAATGCATAACTGTATCCCACGAAACTGATAGCCATTATGCAAAATAAAATCACATCGGTGACAATCATGTACCTCTTGAAATATTCTTTGGAATGATGGATCAACTGCATGCATATATGAAAAAATCTCAAAACCTGCAAGTTGGTATTCATGGTGGTGAGTAATGAAGAACGATGCACTAGTATAAAAAAGACCTTTAACAACGGCTTTTAACACCGGTTGTATTAAAACCGGTGTTAAAAAAAAAGGCGGTGGCATTTTTGTAATTATTTGAACTTTAAAATACTTTTAACACCGGTTCTTTTAACAACCGGTGTTAAAAATATATTTAACTACGATTTTATAAATAACCGGGGTCATATGTTATAATTATTTGAACTTTAAAATACTTTTAACACCGGTTCTTTTAACAACCGATGTTAAAAATATATAAACTTCTCCTTTATTTATATATCCCCGTGCCCGTGCCTTTTTCACCGTGCCCTAATACCCTCCCCTAAGTGCCGACGCCGCGTGCCCTAGCCACCGTCGCTCACCCTGTCCCGTGCGCCGTCGCCGAGCGCCACCCTCCTCCCCTCTTCGCGCACGCAATGGAAGCCGGAGCGCCGCCTACTTGCCTTGCCGCCGGCCATTTTTCTCCCTCTACATCCTCGCCGGAGCCCCTCCCTTTCGGATCACCGATGCCTGATGCCGACACTCTCGCCGATCGCCCACCTCCCTGAGACAGCGATGCTGCAGCCGCCGGCTAGGTTGGAGCGCCCATGATCATGTGGTTTTGATCCAGCCTGCTTGAGTCGAAGTAAGTTTTTGTCCGGAGCCTCTGTTCTTCTTCCCTCACAGCGGCTCCTCTCGCACTTGCGTTGGTCGTGTACACGGGGCATCACTGTATCTTCTCGTAGTCGTGCCTAGTGCTGGTTGCTCTGGATTCTCGATGAGGGGAGCAACACCGACGCGATCCAGGTAACGGTTGCTCTGTTTGGTATCAATTCTTGGGTGGTTTTATATGTGGATCGATTTTTGGTTTTGGTTGTGGTGTGTTTTCTGTCGTGGGTTGATAGATTGGAATGGGCAGAGTTTGGATCCGTTCTTAATCTTTGAGGTGTTACAAGGGTGTTTGTTATTAGGTTGGATTGGTTTTTGATGTCGTAAGTTCAGGGTGGTGTATATGCCATTTGTTTGGGTTTTGTTTACTTCTACATGATTTGTGGCTGTGATAGGTGGAGGAAGTTTGAAGGAATTGGATAGGTTGTCGAGCGTGGTTGCTTTGTGTGGGATCTTAGCTATAAGGGGTATGTTGTTTTTGATGGTCCGGTTAGGAATTTGTATTTGGTTTATATTTGTGAATTGTTCATAAGGCTTACATGCGTGTTTGCTCTCTTTAATTCATTATTTTTTTCCCTTGTCACTTTTTTTCTCCATTCATTATTTTTCCCTTTCCACATTTTTTCTCCATTCATCTCTCTTTAATTCATTGATTTTTTTTTGTGGCATCTGTGTTCATTATTTGTTCTATTACAAAATATATCATAATCATAGTAAGACTAATCCTATTGCAACGGACTATAATTATTGTAATGTAGTTCTTGTATTGATTAATTTTTATTGATGTGCATATATTTGTTGCAATTTTTTTTTGTTTTAGAGGATATCAAAATAAATCGAGAAAATGGGAGTAAAAAATGAGGGATTCATGCACAAGGACGAACAAATATTCCTTTTTGGAAGACAAATTTGTATGTATTTATTTGATCAATTTGTTATGTTAATAGCAATTTGTATGCATTTGAGCTATTATTATTTGCATATTCAATCTAAATGATTTTTTTACTTAGATTCAGGAAAATGGTAGAAAGTCAACTTGCATTGAACTATTTTATCTCGGTCGACAAAGTAAAAAAAAAAGGAGGTGCTCTTGTTGATGATGAAGCAATAAGAGTTGAGGTAATATTGTTTTAACTTTTCGAAATAACTTTTCTATGCTATTTATTTTATTGACACAATTTTTGTGTTAGGATGAATTAAATAAAGTTGTGCAACGTCATCTCCGAGACAAGCTGAGGGAACGCAAATACAGAAGTACACGAAGATGCATTTCGGTATCCATTTAGAGTTTCATTTTTAAGATTACTAAATATTATACATATTAATTATATATTTTTATTCAGGGAGGTATTTGGGTCAGAGCATTCTGGTCGTGTTCGATGTTTTGGAGCTGGTGTTTATACAACTATGATCTATAAGCATTTTTTTCATAGATAAATTTGGTTTATTTGTTGCCATTATTATATTTTTTTTCATAGTGCTATGCGTTCTTTATTATTTGATGTCTTTTGGTATGCAAGCTCCTCTATGTGCATGCTTGAGATATTGGTTATAATGA
>JAGFNQ010007111.1:0-20351 GCA_024364735.1 Boesenbergia rotunda | reverse complement strand
AGAAATTTGTATAATAAAATTTATATAAAGAAATTTATATAAAGAAATTTATATAAAGAGATTATTTTTCATGGAAATTAAAATAAACCTTAGATTGGTTTATTTTATTTTATAAAATCAATAATGGATTGATTTACCATGATAAAGAAATTTATATAAAGAAATTTATATAAAGAAATTTCTTTCCATAATAAAAGGGGACACATGGTTGTTTTTATTATAAATTAAGTTATAATAAAAACTTGGCATAACGGAATAATTCATAGAAAAATTTATAAGATAAATTTCTTATGAAAAATTTATTCCGTTAAGAGGAGACTTGGCGATTAAGAGGCTACTATATAAAGGTACCAAGGCAAGGCTTGGAAATTAATCCAAGAGATCAAGGATTCTTGCCTAGCCTCTCTCCCTCTCCTTCTCTCCCTCTCCCTCTTCTAGTGCCGCTGGCCCTAGAGGCCTCCCCCTTTGCTGTGAGCTTCCACCACCAAGAAGAAGCCTAAGAAGAAGAAGTAGCGGGTGCGACTCCTTCCTTCCTCCCGGAATCTTGATTCCGTTCTTCGTTTGGTGGTTAGTTTTTCATCTCTCTCTTGGTATTCTTGTCGTGCCTTTGGAGAATCTAGTAGTTCTTGTCGGCACGAAACTCGTGGCTTTGCGAAGTCATCCCGAAGAAAACCTCGGCGTGGACGCGAATAGAGGCGGAGCTTCCAAGGGACGCTACGGTTGGATCTCGTCCCTTTCTACGAGTTACGCGAGGTATTAAGTAAATTAGTTTACTTTCTGCAAAATTTTAAATGTATGATCATGTCTCCACAACATAAGGTTGCATGCTAGATACGTGGTTAAAATAATTTGAGAAATTATTTATGCTAAACCTTCCGCTGCACGTAATTAAATTTTAAAATTACGAACCCGTATCCATGTCAACATGCACCCGGTCCCAACATGTGTTTCTCTCTCCACGACCGAGGTAGAATATATCGCCATGGGAGAGAGTGTATCACTATTATTGTGGATGATTCATACATTTGAGGACTATGGATTGACCTACAAGGGTGTGCAAGTGTTCTGTGACAACATAAGCACAATAAACCTAACAAAAAATCCAGTCCATCATTCTAGGACCAAACATATTGAAGTGCGTCACCACTTTATTAGAGATTATGTTGCTAGAGGAGATATTGCACTCTCACATGTAGAGTCCAAATCAAATCTAGCGGACATTTTCACTAAACCACTCCCCCAGAATGAATTTAGTTTCTTACGAAGAGAATTGGGAATGTGTCGCGTCTCATAGGTTAGAAGAGCATTCAAAACCCTTCATGATCATTTCAAAATTGTTAGGGGAAAACAATTGGGCAACTTGGGGACATCTCACACAAACTATAAGGTTTAACAAAATATTTTTGTTTGCTTGAAATGGGGTGAGATGCTAAGATCAACCTAATTACTCAAAATATCAATGCATCCCTTGAGAAATTAGGTTGACGAGATAATGATCATTAAGTTGACCAAGTATGGGGAAAACCAATGCATAACATATGTGTATTTGGCTCCATGATCATACTTGGACATTCCAATCAAGGAAACTTGATTGGAGATTTGTTTTTGATACAAACTTGGTTAAACATTGAATGGATGTGTGTGATTGCATTTGACTTCACTTGGGTGGAGCAAATTGATTTGTTAAACCCATAAGGACCTTTGATCCTTGTTCAGGGATTAATTATGGCCACGGAAACCCCTCTATGGTTGATAATCTTTCATCAAATCAGATCGAAATTCATTCGGAAATCTGAAACTGGAAGTTCTGAAGTCGTATCAGAAATCTCTGATACATGATCGATCCACAGACCGATCAGACATAGGAGTTGGCCTGATCAGTCCAATTGACCGATCCAGCTTTTTCGCGAAAAATTGTCAAAACATTTTGTGTTGGCCTGGATCAGTCCACAGACCGATCTGGCTCACTGTGGTGATCGGTCCACCGACCGATCAGGAGGGTCATAGAAAATTTTGAGCTGATGGTTCGGCAGGACTGTCGACTTGACCGACGCACATTGGCTCAGTTTGGCATTGTTGTCGGACCACAGGGGCTGAGGTGGAAGGATAGGAGAGTTGTAGTGGAGTTACCAAGAGCAGTCCATGATCAGATGCATCAGGAGCTGCCTACTGCTGCAGAGGGCTATTATGAGTCGGGCCCTGACCTTCGCTGGCAGATTGCCGAGCTGGAGCAGATGATCCAGCATGGTCTGCATGTCTCAGAGCTCTGGAGACAGGAGGTCCAATCTGAGTTTCAGTCTTTCGACCGCAGACTACACGCGTTAGAGTCCGACGTTTCTGGGATTCCCTCCCGACATGAGGAGTGGCACAGTTGGGCAGCTGGTCATCAGTACCAGCCTTCATCCTTTGGAGCGGCACCTTCCAGTAGCACTGCACCAGGGAGCTTTATATATATTGATGATACATCTGATGACGACCCTGCTGAGGATTGATTTGATCTTGTTTTCATGATTTGTGATGGCTGTTTTGACTTGATGGCGGTATGTCTATGGTTTGACTATCATGTTTTGGTGCTGTACTTGACTTTGATGCTGTGCTATGCATATGATTTTATGACTATCTTCTTGTATGCTTTGCCACATTATGCTTAATGCTAGTTCATATGTTTGTTCATATGAT
Organism: Boesenbergia rotunda; assembly: GCA_024364735.1. NCBI lineage: Eukaryota > Viridiplantae > Streptophyta > Magnoliopsida > Zingiberales > Zingiberaceae > Boesenbergia > Boesenbergia rotunda. The sequence goes on along the minus strand of JAGFNQ010007111.1, from coordinate 17,672 downwards.
AGATATCTTCATGTATGCCTTGCTATATTATGCATTGCTATGCTTATAATTACTCCATGTTCATAAGATACATATGATTGGTTTGCCATGCTTTATACTTGTCATATGGTTTCATATGCCTTTAAAATTCACTTATATCCTTTGTTGTTTTGGGAGAACGCCTAGGTTTGAGAGGGAGAGAATTTTAAACTTAACTACCAGTCTACACCCTTTTCGGTGGTTGACAAAGGGGGAGAGTTGGTGAGTTATGTTTGAGATAATTACAAGCTTAACTGTTGTAGGGGAGGATCCAGATTCTCCTACGATAGTGAAATTTGAGCAATTGAATTTAAATCCCTAAACATAAAATCGGGTTGTCAAACAACAAAAAGGGGGAGATTGTTGATGCAGTCTGACCCTGATTGTAGTTTTGGTGTTGACACCGATTTTAGTTTAGGTTGATGAGATGATTGGGATTGAGTCCTAGCTTGAGAAGTTAGGTTGGATGAAACCCTGACTTGGAGGGTCAGGTCCTAGCCTGGAGGGCTAGGTTGGATGAAACCCTGGCTTGGAGGGCCAGGTCCTAGCTTGGAGAGCTAGGTGTGAAAAAGTCCTAGCATGGAGGGCTAGGTGTGGAAAAGTCCTAACTTGGAATGCTAGGTGTGAAAAGTCCTAGCTTGGAGGGCTAGGTGTGAAAAATCCTAGCTTGGAGGGCTAGGTATGAAAAAATCCTAGCTTGGAGGGCTAGGTGTGGAAGCTTGGAGGGTTAGGTGTGAAAAAGTCCTAGCTTGGAGGGCTAGGTGTGAAAAGTCCTAACATGGAGGGTTAGGTGTGGAAAAGTCTTAGCTTAGAGGGCTAGGTGTGAAATTCCTAACTCGGAGGGTTAGGTGATTGGAAATCCCGGTGAGTGAAGCCGGGTCCTGGTGAGTGAAGCCAGGTTGACTGAAGTCCCGGTGAGTGAAACTGGGCACGGAGTCTTGGTCTGAGGGATTGAGCATGAGTCAGGGGAGACTGGGAGCCAGTTCTCTTGACTTAGAGTGGGGTTGACCTTGCCTGGATCGGTTTGGTGACCGATCAGGGAAGTTGGCACGAAGTTCCCTCGTGGATCGGTCTGGTGACCGATCCAGCTATGTCTGATCGGTCTGGTGACCGATCAGGGAGCATACAGTGAGTTGGGAAACCCACTAACCTGATCGGTCTGGTGACCGATCAGGGAGCATACAGTGAGTTTGGGAAGCCTACTGACATGCTCCTGATCGGTTTGGTGACCGATCAGGGATACTAGTCAGATCGTTCTGGTGAACGATCAAATGTCGCGAGCTCCTCGCTACGACCAATCAGGCTGGAGCCTGTTCGGTTAGGAGGTGTCCTGATCGGTCCCCAAACCGATCAGGACACACCCTGATCGGTCTGGTGACCGATCAGGAGTGTTGGACTACGAAGCTAGGAAATCACTCTAAGAAGGGGTGGATCAGTCTGCTAATCGATCCACGACATGGGAACGGTCTAGTGATCGGTCTGGAAGAAGTCGCGATTTCGGGTTTCTCACTGGGGATCGATCAGGATGGAGCCTGATCGGTCTGAACCCAGCCTGATCGGCCTGGTGACCGATCAAGAGTCACTCTGATCGGTCCGGTGACCGATCAAGAGTCACTCTGATCGGTCCGGTGACCGATCAGTAGCTGGCAGCTTTAATTCAAAAACGCTATCAAAGTTCTGATCGCATTCTGATTGCTACTGATGCACCACTGATATGTTCTGATGCTTTGATCTTCTGTTGATTTGTTGTTCTAATAAGTTGCTAAGTGTGCAGATGAATCAGGCTTACTCAAGGAGAGTCAAACAGAGGTTTTTGCTACGTCAGATTGGGCAGGTTTCCATCTCAGGTTGCAATGGATGCTGGCGCTGCTGGAGCTGCTGACTGGGGCTCGTCTAAGGGAAGCTCAGGGAGTCCAGGAGAGCTCAGTGGTTGGTGGGCAGTTGTAGTTGAGCAACTGGGAGCTGCAGAGAGGTGGCTGTGACCTGGCGATCAGTGGAGAGGCTTAAGGGCCTAGTAGCGATGAAGCCTAAAGATACTTGATCACTTCTTGCGACAAGCTTTGCTCCATCACTTGCAAACACTCTGATACTTGGAGCAACATACTGATACTTGAGCACTTGGAGGAAACAAGAAGCTTGACGAGTCCATCAGCAAGAAGACATGAAGAGGAAGTTCTTGCGTGAGATCTGTGTTGGGTGGGGCTCAGTGGAGAAGTTTTCTTGTGTTCCTGTGGTTTCTAGTGCTCTGTAAGCCTTCTTGTGGTTCTTGTGCTTATTTCTATTACTCTGTTGAACCCGTTGTGGAGAGGTTACTCCACCGAGAAGGAGGTTTCATTCTATCCGGATTTTTCGGGGCTTGATCTGCCGACGATCAAGGGATCGCCCACCTCACGGGCACGCTAAGGAGTAGGGGCAAGTTATCCCCGAACCTTGTAAACCCTCCTTGTTAACAATCTTGTTTGTGTTGGATCGAGAGAAACGATAGAGGGGCGGGGGGTGAATATCGTTAAACGTTCAAATTTTAGAGTTAGAGAAATTACACAGCGGAAATTAAAACAAACACTCGCAAACACCAAGTTTTTTACTTGGTTCGGAGTCGCGGTCGGCTCCTACTCCAAGGCCCACGGTCGTTGATCGTTTACTGCGGGCAATTCTATATGTGCGCAAAAAGGTTTACAAATAGATGTTACAATTGCAGTATAGTAAACACAAAAAGAAAACAGCTCTTCGTTACCGACGTCCGGTGTGGAATGTTTCTCAGAGCAGAGGGACGTCATCGGTGCTTGTGTCTTGAGTCAGGAGGTTTCTGGAGCAGAGCGCGAGAGCAGAAGAGCGTGGATGTGTTGAATGAATTGAGTGCTTGATGCCTTGGGGCCGAGGGCCCTTTTATAGCCCCTGGGGGCGCCCGGAACGTCGGGGGCACCCCCCACATGTCAGCTGATCCGAGTTCTTCTTGGTCAGCTCTGATCCCTTCCATCTCGGGATCAGGCTTTGACGGGGGTTCCCGGGACGCTGGGGGCGCCCGGGTTGACCGGGTCAACTCTTATCCATTGGCTTCGCTGGCTGCTACTTCGTTGGCTTGACCTGGGGGCGCCCGGGAGCACGGGGGTGCCCGGGAGCATAGGGGGAGCCCGGGAGCACGGGGGCGCCCCACCCATAAGCTGTCGAAGTGTGCATTTGCTTTGTTCCTTTTGTATTCACCTTGGCGGCGCCCGGGACACTCCGGGCGCCCTACTCAGTTGCTGCCTCACTCCTTTAAGGCTCTCTGAGCTGCAGACACTCGTTCTTTCGGTCCTGCATCCAGGGTTAGTCCAAAACAACATAAAGCAATTAATATGTTAGTTTATACAGCCTTAGCTGTCTTGGTTCTGACTTTAGGCCTCCAAAATGGAGACCTAGGTCAAACCGACATCTACTGTTCCCTCAACAGGGAACGCGTCCTCACCTACTCCTCTCGGGAGAATGTACCTGATGCCAGCCGGCTCCTCCGGTTGGACTTTTGCCCAGTAGTCGTTCACCAGGTGCCTAGCTGTCCTTTGCCTGGTCTTCAGTACCAAGATGCCCTTCGCTTGGTGCCTAGCAGTCCTTCGCCAGGTCTTTAGTACCAAGCTACCCTTCGCCTGGTGCCTAGCAGTCCTTCGCTAGGGCTTTGTAACCTGGCACTCCTTCGTCAGGTGCCTAGCAGTCCTTCGCTAGGGCTTTGTATCCTGGCATTCCTTCGCCAGGTGCCTAGCAGTCCTGTTGGTGCATGTTGCATCAATGATATTCCTCTTTAAGTGTTTTAATGTTTGATAATACACTTAAGTCAGTGACAAAGGGGAGTAAGAGAGAAGTAATCTATGCTGAAGAAAAGTCCTAGTTAATCTAGGCATCGAAACCAGAAGACCTAGCGAAGGGCTGCTAGGCACCTAGCGAAGGGCTGCTAGGCACCTGGCGAAGGACTGCTAGGGAATAAAGACCTAGCGAAGGGCTGCTAGGCACCTAGCGAAGGGCTGTTAGGCATAGAAGACCTAGCGAAGGGCTGCTAGGCACCTGGCGAAGGACTGCTAGGCACCTGGCGAAGGATTGCTAGGGAATAAAGTCTTGGTCCAAGGGACTGAGCAACTTAGCTGAGCGATGACTAAGGACAGGAGTAGAGACGGGTCAGGGTTTGGGCGTCTCGAGGTTCGGAGGTATCGGAAGCTAAGCAAAAGTCCATCCGAAGGGCTGGGTGGCAATCGTCTCCTGAAAGGAGTAGGTGAAGGGCAAGTTCTCGGGGATGGGAACTTGTGCCGGTTCGACCTAGGGTTTAATGGAAATCCGAAGTCCGAACCAAGTCCTTAAGACTAAAAATTATATGTATATATGCTATGTGGTTATGTATCTTGCAGGTACCAAGAGTGAAAGATGTTGTAAGCTGCTGGAGGCCCTAAGCAGGGCGCCCCCATGTTAGTGATATAAGAGAAGTGTCCTAAGGCAATCGCCTTATGATTGTAAACATTTATTTTAATGAAAATTCACTATTTGAGTATACATATTTGTGTATTTGATTGGGATCTTAAACTCATCTACTGAATGTCCGCAATACAATTCACAGCATAAGAGAATTTGTGATGGGATCACAACTAGTGATTATCTCTACATGTGCAATTGTAAAGTATTGAAAATATCCCTAGTCGATGAATTGATAAAAACGGACACTATCAATTCTGTTGAGACTAGCATGAGTTATTCTCTAATCAGTTGATTCTCACTGGCTGGTGACATTGGGATGTCCGGAGATAAACATGGATGCTAGTTAAGGGAACTAGTTCATTGGAGTGACTGACTGTAAAACTTCACATGGTAGTCTATACATAGACAGGTCAGTGAAGTTCTTACCGCAGCTTAAGTGCGATGTTCCTTTGACTTGCGGTGTTCAAGTCATCTTGGTCATGGAGACTTATACTTTAACATCTTAAGCAAGCATCTCCAAGGAGGTGTGGACCCAGGATGGTTGGGTATAAGCCGAAGTGCCCGAAGATGTTTGAATAGCCTACAAAGGATTCACCACTCCTTGCGAGGAGATGTATACCCAGGCCTATCGTCGGATTGTTACTCAAAGCCTCTGGCCAGAGCATGTCATGTTTAGAGTATGAGTCTCTTAAATACATGAGAGTAATTAGAAATCCAAAGGACGAGAAAGACACTACTTGGGCTAGGTGTGACGTAGTCAACCTAGTGGGGACTGACACACATAGACCGTGTCCTGAACCAATTGGGTATAAGATGGTGAAGGGAATGAGGCACGATTCATTAGAGCTGCTGAAGGGTTTCAGAATAATTTCTGAGGTCAACCGTTGATCTTTCGATTAATTGGGGATCATGATGTACTACTAGGTGCCACTCATGATCGTTCTATAATTGATGAATTATAGACGGCCAACATAAATCGAAAGCCTATTTAGTCACACGCACTACGAGTAATCCGAGAGATTTAAAACGAGTTGAAAATTAGATTTTCCAATCAAGAGAAATAAGTCGAATTTGAATTTATCAGAGGCGCAACGGAAGCTTATAATGGCTAAGTCTTTTGAAGGCTTATTGGGCGAATTAAATGAGTTTAATTCGCGAGGGAAGGGCTTGGAGTGGTCGGCCAAAGAGCGTGCCCACCCTCTTTGGTTTGGCCGCCCACCAAAAAGAGAGAAACCAATTTAATTGGTTTATATTATAAAATAAATCAAGCGCGATTTGTTTTATAAAATTATGGATAAATAAATCTATATAAAGAAATTTATATAAAGAGATTTATGTAAAGAAATTTATATAAAGGAATTTATAGAAATTTATTCTTTTTTATGGAAATTAAAATGAACTATGGATCGATTTATTTTAATTTTATAAAATCAATTATGAATTGATTTTTCCATGATAAGAAACATTTTATAAATTTCTTGTAAATTTTATTCCATAATAAAAGGAGAGATGTATTTGTTTTATTATAAAATTAGTTATAATAAAACTTGGCATAAACGGAATAATTCATAAGAAAATTTATAGGATAAATTTCTTATGAAAAATTCCGTTAAAGAGGAGACTTGGCAAGGGAGAGGCTACTATATAAAGGAACCAAGGCTAGGCTTGAATTCCTCAATTGAGTAATCAAGAGAATAACTCTCTCTCTCTCTTTCTAACTCTCTCCCTCTCTCTCTCTAGGGCCGGCGCCCACTTCTCTCTCTAGGGCCGGCTCTCTCTCCTCCCCTAGGGCCGGCGCATATACCTAGGGTGGCCGTGAGCTTCCTCCACCAAGAAGGTGCCGAAGAAGAAGAAGAAGCGGATCGCGACTCCTTCCTACTTTTCCCGGAATTTTGATTCCGTTACTTGGTGGTTAGTTTCCTTTCTTCTCTCTTGATCTTCTAGTTGTGCCTTTAGAGAATCTAGTAGTTCTCGTCGGCACAAAACTCGTGACTTTGCGAAGTCATCCCGAAGAGAACTCGGCGTGGACGCGAATAGAGGCGGAGCTTCCAAGGGACGCTACGGTTGGATCTCGTCCCTTTCTTCGAGTTACGCGAGGTACAAAGTAAATTAGTTTACTTTTTCGCAAAATTTTAATTTATGATCATGTCCACACATCATAAGGTCGCATGCTAGATACGTGGTTAAAAATAATTTGAGAAATTATTTATGCTAATTCTTCCGCTGCACGTAAATATTTTAAAATTTACGAACCCGTATCCTTGTCAACATGCACCCGGTCCCAACACCTCATGCAACCAGGGCGCCCCCAACAGTGGGGGCGCCCCCAGACAGTGCTAAAGATGCAGTAAAGGTGAAGCAGGCAGAATAGGTGTCAAGCGGGGCGTCCGGAGCGTCCGGGGCGCCCGGGTTCAAAGCTGTTTTGGCGATTTCGAGTCCGAAACACAGATAAACCTTCATGGGGGCGCCCAGAGTGTCCAGGGCGCCCTGGTCAAAGGTTTTATCAGCTGCGGCGAGGTCGGCGCATGGATAAAGATTGACCGGGTTTATCGGGGCGCCCCCAGCGTCCAGGGCACCCCCAGGAGGCCTATATAAGGGGGTTTGACCCCTCTGCTTCAAACAGAACTTCGAAGAGCGATCCCAAGCATTCTGACCGACGACAACACGCTAGAGACGAGGCTCTACGACCGGGAGGCTCCAGGAGGAGGTGCGTGACACTTCGCAGGTCCAGATCGGCCGAGCTTCAAACTTTATCTTGTTGGTTTGCTTTTATTTAATTACCGTACTTAAGTTTCTATATTATTGCTTTTAATCCTGCACTGTAAGTCGGGTTTCTCCGCCTCCGAAAAGTCCGGGAAGGAGACCAATAGTGGACGGGCGTTCCCGTGCATAGGTCTTGGATGTACTGACACTGGAGGGTCGGGAACCAAGTAAAAATCCGCTGTGTCCCTTGCTTTGTTTTTTTCGCTCTATTTATTTTCCGCTGCGCTACTAATATTCTATGTCCAGAACGAATGAAAGGTTTACGAAGAATTCCAAAAGATTTTTCACGATCGATATTCACCCCCCCTCTATCGACGACACCGGTCCTACAAGTCCTTCGCTAGGGCTTTGTATCCTGGACACTTGAGTAACATGTTAGACAAACATTATACCTTAACTTTTGAACCCTGTTGCCATTATCAAAACACAGGTTCGACTTGGGTGCTTTCTGCACCAACAATCTCCCCCTTTTTGATTTATGGCAACCCTGGTTCAAAAAGTTAAGTTAAACAAAAGATGAAATTTTGGTTCCTCCCCCTGGAAGGAATCTCTCCCTAGATTTTTCAAAAGTTCGTGGGGTTTTTGAAAATAAATTCTAAGTCTAAAGGTGAATTTAATTTTAACTTAGAATAATTTTTCAATAGAACTCTAAAGATATATTTTCCAAAACAGGTTTCGTTTTCGTTGTGCACTTTGGAAAATTTATACTTAAGTTTAAATACTTAGATAAATTTGAAAAACTTAAGTTAAGTATTAAGAAAGAAATTTTGAAAACTTAAGTTTTGAAGTACTTAGAAAAATTTTGCAAACTTATGTTTTGAAGTACTTAGAAAAATTTTGCAAACTTAAGTTTTGATGTACTTAAAAAAAAGTTTGAACACTTAAGTTTTGAAGTACTTAGAAAAATTTGCAAACTTAAGTTTTGAAGAAAAAATTTGAACACTTAAGTTTTGAAGTACTTAGAAAAATTTTGCAAACTTAAGTTTTGAAGTACTTAGAAAAAAAACTTAGTATTTTTGAAGATGAATTAAGTACTTTTTGAATAAAGGATAGAGTTTGAAATTTTGGATTTTGAAAAAAATTTTAAACTCTCCTTTCCTATCTCTCCCCCTTTGCCATATATCAAAAACAAATAAATACAGCAGATACAGGATAATTAAATTGCATAAAAGCGAATAATAAATTTCATAATTTGTTGTACTGACCCAATTCAGGATCCGAACTAGACCAAATTAAGTTCTTTTAGGGTCCTGTCTAACCCAGTTAGCTACTTACTAACTGTTATAAACAGTAGTTTTCGCTAGGGTTAGTCAAGTTAAGTGTTCTATTCAAGTTAGATTTTCTAAACTTGACACTTAACTTGATTACTGTGTAGGTTGTATTTAGTGCCCCAATTACTGCAGATGTACTGACTTAAAGCATCTTGAATTAAGGCAAAGACCTAAGCATCTCAACCCATTCTAGGTTATCAATCAAAAGAACCCTAAGGTGCTTGTGAGATGCTGGCTTCTAAATCTATAGGTGCATGCAGTTCTAGGGTTAGAGCCTAGGCTAAGTCCATTTGTGAAAAAGCCCTAGTTTTGAAAGGGGGTATTTTTAAATTAATACTAAGTCGAAAAAATAGTTAAAATTTTTCAAAACTAAGTAAAAGTTGATTTTGATAGCATTTTAAAAACTACTTTAAAAACTGATTTTGAAATGGACAAAGTAGTAAGAGAGCAAAAAATAGAGTAAACCTATTCTATCAAGCATAATCCTAACTGCTGATAAAAAAAAAATACTCATTTCCATAAGTCAGCTAGTCAACAGAGAAAAACTAACACAGTCATACAAGTCAACCATGAGTCAACCCTACTAAGTAGGGGCAGTCAAATAGTCACTAGTACAATGCTAATCAAATCTAGGACGAGGGACCGGGATGATCAGAAGAGCCTGGCTGCCAGGATCGAAATAGTGTCATCATCTCGTGATACTGTGCGTCTCTGGTCTCCCTCTCAGCTCTAAGGGCACTCATATAGTCAGTATAATAGCCTAGATTTGTCTCCATATCTTCACCATGGTTTGCCTCCACTTCTTCTCGGAGGCTCTGGACCTGTGTCTCCAGCCGTGTCACTCTCTCGTAGAGTGTTGGTGGAGGGGGCTCGTCTATGTGTGCTCGGGCCTCAGCTGCTAGATCTGCAACGTCAACGTCTACCTCCTCGTCTGAGTCGATCTGCGCTCCGGCTCGCTGTCGTCTCCAAGTCAAAACCCCGGTGGCCGATACATCTATACCAGCTAAAGAGAAGTTCCTAAACCCTATTTCATCAAAATCGGTCAGCTCGGTTATTTCTCCTACGGTAATGTCACGACCGCGGTGATGAAGGATGGAGGTGATGATGTGGCAGAAGGGAGTGCGCACTCGTTCCTGAGTGGTAACACTGGACGCATGCAGAATAGCGTGAAACATGTGTAGTCCAATGTCAATGTCAAGATGATGGATCAGGGCATACAGAAGGAATGTATGAAAAGGTCGCATGGTCACGACATCCCTAGAGGATAATGGTAAAATGTAGCGGACCAGGACTCTGTACAGGGCGTAGTCCTGGGCCTGAAGCTCAACGGACTGAAATCGTCTAGCTACGGGGAGTCTAGCTTCCCTATAGAAATAGGAGTGGAGAGTGTCTAGAGTAATGTGGGAGTAGGGAGCATCAAATGGAGGATCCCTAGGTGGATAACAACAAAAGGTGGACTGGGAAGGTCGTAGTCCAAGAAATCAATTTAGTAGGATAGGGGTAATTGACAAGGGTATTCCATGAACAGTAGTGACAAACATGAGATCGGTCTGTCTAACTATGTTATTATTGAATTCTGCACATAAAGATGTGTTAATGGAATGAGTGCAGAATACTAAATTGTCTAGTTGATAAAAGTTTATAACATTAATGGCTAAAGGACAGGATTGGGTGAAGAAGTGTCTATTTAGATAGCTAGTTTTGATAGGCTTATAGGTTGTTCGAGCAAACTTATTACAAAGTTCTAGAGTTGGGAATCGAGGGTCGGGACTCGGTTCGGTACCGGGGTTCGCTTGGTTTGCTCGGCGTTTTCTAAGTTTAAGAAACATGCATTTATAAGGAATGAATTAAGAAAATAATTCTAAAAGCAAAAAAATCATACCGGGGAGGCATGGTTGAGATTGAGGAAGCACAAGTGTCACTTGATCTCCTTGGAAGGAAGGAAGTGAGGAAGGAGGATGGTTTTTGGTGTGGGAAGAAGAGGGGGTTCGGGTGCCTTTTTATAGGCAGGTCATTGGGGGCGCCCGGGAGCTCCCGGGCGCCCGGGACAGTGCCTACTGCCTTTGGCAGTGACTTAGGCTGGTTGGGGGCGCCCGGAACGGCCCTGGTGCCCCGGTCAGGCTGGTCTTTGCAGCTTTTGCTGCTTTGACTGATATAGGGGCACCCGCGAGGTTCGGGGCACCCCGATCAAGGGACACGGGCAGCTTTTTGCTTTGAGAGGAGTAAAAGTAATGGGGGGGCGCCCGAGGAGTCACGAGCGACCGGATGGGGTATTGATTGGAATTTTTGTTGTCTTGTCATCATTTGACCATGGTTTAAAATGATTTAACTATGGTTTGACAACTTTGACCATCGTTTGACTGCTTTGACCATAGTTTGACTACTTTGACCATAGTTTGACTATTTTGACCATGGTTTGACTGCTTTGACCATAGTTTGATTTATTGTTAGGTCAATGCCTTTCTAAACTAAAACAACAATACAGTTATGAATTCTGATTAAGTTAAGTTTACTGTCTTACCCAAATCTATGATTTTCAACCATGTTAGCCTTATAGGTTTTGTGAGACAGGTTTTGATAAAAGAATTTTTGAAAAACATGATTTATTTTGAAAAACTTACTTAATTTTGAAAACAATTGAATTTATTTTGAAAAGAATGTTTTAAATCTATAACAAACTGAAAGTTTGTGTTAGATTCGAATTTGACAAAAAATAATTTGAATTTGAATTTCAGAGATTGGCTTCCAGGTCTTGGCGAAGCACTAGGCCTTCTTTGGCCGTAGCCTTATTGGATCATCAACCCTTTCCTTGACAAAGCCTTTCAGTAAAATTTCATTTTCAAAATTAATCTTTGAAAAATTCTGGTCTAACTAGTTTGGGTCTTGGATCGGTAGCTTCGGCTAGTTTCACCAGTCTAAAGAGACCAAGTAGAGTATACTTGAGCTTATTAGAATTGGCTTCCCTAACGTACTATCATCTCACCTCCTCCCAATACTATGTTGTCAAATTTCAGTTAAGTTGGTTTGGTCCTTAAACTAGCCAATCCTAAGTCTAAGCATGGTAAATTGTAGAAATAAAATAAACAAGTAAACATGCAATTTGAAAGCAAGAATTAAATTTTATCTAACAATAAATATGGTTTTTAACTTGGCTCCCCCTGGACTATAGCCACGATAATGGTTTGGCAAGATGTGAATCTTGTCCTTGGGGATCCAATATTGATTTGATCCAGTTTGTTTGTTCAGGCATGGTTTTGGTACCCATGCCTGAACTTTAGGTCTGGACTGGTTCAGTACAGCAAAGTAGGATCTTTGTCGAGACTTGGTTCTATAGCCTAGTCCGGATCGATTTAGAACAGATTTCTGTTTTCCAAGGATCATGTCAAGACCCTTGGAACCAGAGGTAAATCGTTCTAAAGCTGATCTAAGGTCCTTAACCTGTGTTTTCAGGGAGGAGTTCTCTTTCTCAAGTTTTTCACTTGAGTAGAGGTTCCTTCTTGAACTTTCTCGGTTAAGGGTCTAGAGTCAGCTCCCTCTTTCAGGAGTTTTACTTCCTGTCGGAGGGACTCAACTCGGAGTTTGACTTTCGCCAAATCTCGAGAAAGATAAGAGATTAATTCATTTAATTGACTTCTAGTAAAACTAGTTACCTTGATTTCGCCGTCTTCTGAAAATGTCAGTCTGCCGTTGTCCTGTTCTGATTCTGACTCGGACTCGAATTCTTCTGAGGCGGTTAGTGTGAGCAGGTTCGACTGTGGGACCTCTTCTTCTTCAGAGGAGGAGGACTCGTCCCATGTTGCCTGAAGTACCTTTTTCCTTCTATTCTTCTTGGTCTCCTTTAGGTTCGGACACTCCGTCTTGTAGTGACCCTTTTTCTTGCACTCGTAGCAGGTCACGTTGGGATTGTTCTTTTAATTTGCAGGTTCAGCTGGTTCATCCTTTCTTCGGCTGGCTTTCATTTTATTGGTTTGGTTTTTTAGTTCCTCGTAGTAGTTTCGGGCTAGTCGGACCAGCTTAGGTCGATCTCCTTCTTTGTCTTCTGAGTCTGAGTCTGAGTTAGACTCGGGTTCAGGTTGAAGCTTTTTCTTGTTTGTCCTTCCAATTTTTCCTGCAACAAAGGCAATACCTTTCTCGGCCAGATTGCAGTTAGTCTGTTCATGTAATTCTAATTCAGAGAACAATTCATCTAATTTAACTTTTGAAAGGTCCCTTGAAACCTTGTATGCGTCTACCATAGATGCCCACAAGGTGTTTCTTGGGAAAGCATTTAAAGCGTACTTTATTATATCACGGTTTTCTACCTTGTGACCGATGGTGTGTAGTCCGTTCATTAATTCTTGAATACGGGAGTGGAGTTGAGCTGCTGTTTCGTTGTCGGTCATTTTGATCGTGTACAGCTTGTTCAGGTGGAGATCCCTCTTGCTGATCCGAGTGTCTGATGCTCCCTCATGCAGCTCGATCTATTTCCCTCACAGCTCCTTGGCATTGTCGAAAGGACCCCACCCGGTTCAGCTCCTCATTTGTTAAGCCGCATTGGAGGGTCTGGGTCGCCTTTGCATCAGCTTCAATCTTCTGTTTTAGAGCGGTGTCCCACTCTGTGTAGGTTTGAGGTACTCCTTCAGCATTTTTCGGAATCTCCAGTCCGGACTGGATGATTATCCATATGTCCACCTGAGTTTTCAGGTGGACCTCCATTCTGCTCTTCCAGTAGGAGAAGTCTTCCCCATTGAAGAGAGGTGGTCTTGCAGTGCTGAAGCCTTCTTGCATGACCATTTTATCTGAAAAAATAATACTAAAAGAAAAAAAATATCCCAAGACTTGGTCTTGGATTAGTAGTGCGGGATAAAGAGAAATACTTATCAAGGGGTGTTGCACCAACCTCGATTACCGAAAAAAAATTTCGAATAAAAAAAATATTTTAAAAAAATCATAAAAATCCAAAAAAAAAATCTCAAATTGGTGGTTGCACCAAATTTGAGCTTCCCCGCTCTGATACCACTTGTTGGATCAAGAGAAACGATAGAGGGGGGGGGTGAATATAGATAAATGTTCGGATTTTAGAGTTAGAGAAATTACGCAGCGGAAATTAAAACAAACACTCGCAAACACCAAGTTTTTTACTTGGTTCGGAGTCGCGGTTGGCTCCTACTCCATGGCCCACGGTCGTTGACCATTTACTGTGGGCAATTCTATATGTGCGCAAAACGGTTTACAAATAGATGTTACAATTGCAGTATAGTAAACACAAAAAGAAAATAGCTCTTCGTTACCGACGTCCGATGTGGAATGTTTCTCGGAGCAGAGGGACGTCGTCGGCGCTTGTGTCTTGAGTCGGGAGGTTTCTGGAGCAGAACGCGGGAGCAGAAGAGTGTGGATGCGTTGAACGAATTGAGTGCTTGAAGCCTTGGGGTCGAGGGCCCTTTTATAGCCCCTGGGGGCGCCCGGAACGTCGGGGTCGCCCCCCCCCCCCCCACGTGTCAGCTGATTCGAGTTCTTCTCGGTCAGCTTTGATGCCTTCCATCTCGGGATCAGGCTTTGACGGGGGCGCCCGGGTTGACCGGGTCAACTCTTATCCGTTGGCTTCGCTGGCTGCTACTTCGATGGCTTGACTTGGGGGCGCCCGGGTGCATGGGGGGCGCCCCGCCCACAAGATGTCGAAGCGTGCATTTGCTTTGTTCCTTTTGTATTCACCTTGGGGGCGCCCAGGACACTCCGGGAGCCCTACTCAGTTGCTGCCTCACTCCTTTATGGCTCTCTGAGCTGCAGACACTCGTTCCTTCGGTCCTGCATCCAGGGTTAGTCCAAAACAACATAAAGCAATTAATATGTTAGTTTATACAGCCTTAGCTGTCTTGGTTCTGACTTTGGGCGTCCAAAATGGAGCCCTAGGTCGAACCGACGCCTACTGTTCCCTCAACAGGGAACGCGTCTTCACCTACTCCTCTCGGGAGAATGTACCTGATGCCAACCGGCTCCTCCAGTTGGACTTTTGCCCAGCAGTCGTTCGCCAGGTGCCTAGCTGTCCTTTGCTAGGTCTTCAGTACCAAGCTGCCCTTCGCTTGGTGCCTAGCAGTCCTTCGCCAGGTCTTTAGTACCAAGCTGCCCTTCGCCTGGTGCATAGCAGTCCTTCGCTAGGGCTTTGTATCCTGACATTCCTTCGCCAGGTGCCTAGCAGTCCTTCGCTAGGGCTTTGTATCCTGGCATTCCTTCGCCAGGTGCCTAGCAGTCCTTCGCTAGGGCTTTGTATCTTGGACACTTGAGTAACATGTTAGACAAACATTATACCTTAACTTTTGAACCCTATTGCCATTATCAAAACACAGGTTCGACTTTGGTGCTTTCTGCACCAACAGTTTGTTGCTTTAGATTGTTTTTGTTTTCTGCGTTTCTGCATTTCTCTGTTTCCATTTGTTTCCGCTGCTCTATTGTCTAACTTCTGAAGTGCAGAGAAAATTTAAAAACTGCTATGTTTCAAGTGTCTGGCTACATTCACCCCCCCTCTCTAGCCATCCAAGCACCAACAGTGAGGGTTCGAGTGCTGAGAGAAATGTACTCGAGAAGGGTAACCCAAGACTTGGGGAGTGGATCTGTTGACTGGTGAGGGATCAGTCGACTGATAGGGTCCACAGAAAGATCAGTCGACTGGTCCAGGACCAGTCGATTGATGGTGACCAGAATTTGAATTGCCATTTGAATTCGACCAGTCGACTGGTAATGGACCAGTCGACTGGTAACGGTCATATCACCCTCGAGCTCTATTTAAGGGAGCTCGTTTATGACTGTTTCTTCTTGGCGAAACCCGCTTGGTTAGAGCTTGTTAGTAGCCTAGTATTGCTCAGGGATTGTGCAAGGTTTGTGGCAAAGTTTCTCCACCCACAGACAAGAGCTTGCCGGAGTTGCTCTGGGGAATCATCCACCGAAGGATCGGGATCGTCCACCTTACAGACAGCCGTTGAGTAGGAGTTTCATCTCCGAACCACATAAATTGGTGTGTTCTTCATGTTTGTTAGTTTTAATTTTTATTATTCCGCTTACGCACTAACATTTGTAGGAAGAAAGATCGAAAAATTGCTATTCACCCCCTCTAGCAAACAGTAAGATCATAACAAGGGGAATCAGAGCGAAGGTTCACTCATCTACAGACTAACCGCAGAAATAGCAAAAAGCTAGAGGAGATGACGATTGAAGAAAAGTTGGGTGATGACATCAATGTTCCACCTCCCTATGATCGCGAGGATTTCGACTATTGGAGGATGCGGACAAAGACTTGGTTCGGCATGGATTGGAACTACATGATTGCGCTTGAAGAACCATTTGAAGTTCCAAAGGATAAGCACGGGAAAAAGCTCCGACCAAGATATTGGAATAAGGAGCAACAGGCACAATCAAAGGCAAACGAAACGGTAATCTTGATTTTACTTAGTATTTTGCCTAATGAAATAATTAGTGGTGTAGGTGAATACAAGAGTGCACATGAGTTATGGAACAAGATGGTAGCATTTCATGAAAACCCTACACAAGCTCAATTAGTGGAAGAGATCGAGGAAGTGAGTTCAATGGTCCAAGAAGAGGAGAAGGACCAATCGGATGAAGAAAGAAGGTCAACATCCGAAGAAGAGGAGAAAGAGGAAAAGAAAAAAGAGGCATCCATCTCTTCAAGTGAAGTGACATAAGAAAGTGAAAGATTATCCACTTCATCAAGGGAAGAAGAAGAGGTCTCCACTTTAAGGATTGAGGGAGAGGAGAGACCCTCTTCAATATCAGAGCAAGAAGGAGCATCCACCTCCACCAAAGCATGGGCTAAAGATCACATCATTTGCTTTGGATGCAACAAGAAGGGACACTACAAGGACAAGTGTCCATTAGGTAAAAAGGAGGTAAACCCTAAACCAAGTCAATTCATTTAAAATCTAACATGGGTTGTAGGGAAAAGAAGGAGAAAAAGCACATTAGATTCTTCACATGTGGAGAGCTAGGGCATTATCACACCAAATGTCCAAGAAAAGGAGAACTCAAGAAATTGGAACATTTGAGAAAATGGGAGAAGGAAGAAAGGAAGAAAAGCTCACATCAAGGGGGAGCTACAAGGGTAAGGGAGGTAATCCCTAATCTTAAGCATGTTTCAAATTTCTCTATGTATGCTAGAAATAATGAAAAATGCTTGCCTTTGCGTAACTTTGGATTTAAATATTATGATAGAAATCGGGTTAACATTGTATCCCAAAATCTCAAGGAACACATGTATCATGATAAATCTAGGATTGGTAAACCTAAGGATCAAGACATTAATCCTAAGAAAGGGAGACACATGCCTAGACAAATGGGTAGATCTAGGAATGTCCAAGATGGACATGGTGATGCTAAGGTGAAAAGTCTAGAAAGGGAAAATCAAGCTTTGAGGGCAAAGCTTAAAAAATTAGAGAAAAATCTAGATAGACTTATTAGGGGATTCAAAGGGTTAGGAATAATGTTGGGAAGTCAAGAACCCAAAAATGATAGGTCGGGTCTAGGATACCAACCTATGAGGTCAAATGTTAGTAGAAAGTCATATGCAAGGATGTCATATGACTATAGCAAGGGGAAGACCAAAAATGGCAAGGGGAAGCCATTTAAAGGGGAGAAGAAAAATTTAACCAAGGACAAGGTGTGGAAAGTAAAGGAAGCAAGGGGTGTAGGTCAAGAAGTACCAGAGGTACATAGGTGTAGCCTTGCCATTATAGATGAGTCACCTAGGGAGGCGACTAAGGCTAAGAGCTCAAGGGAGAGCTCTAGGAGTCAAGATGGGATCCATGGCCAATGGATCTCTGGAGGATTTCTCCTAGGGGACTAGATGGATTGTAGAATGTGCCAATGGATTTGGAAGACTCACTTGAGTCTTAATCCTAGGGAGTTGGCACATCAAGAGGGAGTTTTTTGGATGAAAAGATGAAAATGAGACTATATTGCATGGAAATTTGGTTTCAATGTGTAGATGCTGTTGATGCAGTCTGACCCTGATTGTTGTTTTGGTGTTGACATCAATTTTAGTTTAGGTCGATGATTATGATTATGGTTAAGTCCTGATCGGGGATTAGGTATGGTATGGAAAATCCTAGCTTGGAGGGTTAGGTGTTGGAAAATCCTAACCTGGAGGGTTAGGTGTGGAAAATCCTAGCTTGGAGGCTAGGTGTTGAAAAGTCCTAATTC
>JAGFNQ010007110.1:0-19243 GCA_024364735.1 Boesenbergia rotunda | reverse complement strand
TCTTGTCGCATTCTCGGAGAATCTAGTAGTTCTCGAGAACACGAAACTCGTGGCTTTGCGAAGTCATCCCGAAGATACTCAGTGTGGACGCGAATAGAGGCGAAGCTTCCGAGGGACGCTTACGGTTGTATCTCGTCCCTTCCTTCGAGTTACGCGAGGTAATAAGTAAATTAGTTTACGTTTCTGTAAAATTTTAAATATATGATCATGTCTACACAAGATAAAGTTGCATGCTTAGATGTGTGGTTAAATAATTTGAGAAATTATTTATGCTAAACCTTCCGCTGCACGTAATTAATTTTAAAATTACGAACCCGCATCCATGTCAACATGCACCCGGTCCCAACAGCATCATCATCCTGACTCACCAGGACACGTATTCCGTCAATAATCAAGGACACACCATATAATTAATATTATTTCCCAACTTACCGGGTCTATCGATTTAGCAGAATAAATCTCGTCCATTGGTAAATCAAAGAAATAAATATTAACTATACGTGCCCGTTATTATATTGGGATTTAGGGATTGTACTCCCTAATAATCTGATGTCCAATCGAATTATTAAGTTAGTAAAATTGGATGACCTCTGGTTTTGGTCCTGCTCAATGCACACAAAGCACACTAGTGTAATTCTATGGTCAAGACAAACCACACCTAATTACACTACAACCATCCCGATGGTTTATTCAACTCCATCTCGGTTGTGAGCTTAATCTAATTATCAAGTCAGTACAAATTGGATGATCTCTGGTTTTGGTCCTGCTCAATGCACACAAAGCACACTAGTGTAATTCTATGGTCAAGACAAACCACACCTAATTACACTACAACCATCCCTATGGTTTGTCCAACTCCATCTCGGTTGTGAGCCTCTACTTATACTATGCAAGGGACTGATAACATAATCTTTGTGCGTCACCAAACACCATGTTATCTACAATGCAAGGTATTGGACTTATATGCATATACTAATATAAATACGCATCAGCGTTATTGTGATTCTCTTTCAAAATGTGGATGACCATACAGAAAAGGCAAGGCTTTTAGTATACATCCTAAAAATCTCCCACTTATACTCAAAGACTTTGCTGTCCTCAAAATACCATACATCTGACTCCCTGATCCCCCACATGCCTAAAGCTCTCGCTATCAAGGGCTTAGTGAAAAGATCTTCCTAGGGTGTCCTCTGATGCAATCTAGGCAACAACAGCTTTTCCTCTCCTGGGTGGTACTTGCACTCTATGTGTTTACTCGCCTTATGGGCTCATGATTCCTTCGATTTTGCAACTGTACCATTGTTTATCACAACAAACTGTGATAGCTTTGAGCAAATCAGGAATCACATCGAAGTCCATCTTGAGGTTTCTGAACCATATAGCTTCCTTTGGCTGCCATTGAGGCTGCCTCATGCTCAGTTTCCATGGTGGAGTCCGTCAAGCAGCCGCTGCATGACACTCCTCTAACTATGGTTCCACCTCCTAAAATAAACACAAAACCCCAAGGAATATTTATATTTGCCCCTATCCGATTGGAAGTCTGTATCCGTATAACCCATAGGAAATTGGTCTGCCCGGTAAACCAGCTTATTAGTCCTTCTCAGGCACTAATATATGCTTTTACCACAATCCAATTTCCTTGACCTGGGTTACTCTGATATCTTCTAACCATGCCCACGGTAAAGCAGATATCCGATCTCGTTTTTAGCATACACGAGATAGCCGATGCTAAAGGGACCGCCATTACCTGCTCTATTCCTTTGATATTCTAAACACATCTCCTTAGATAGAGTAGCTCCACTGTTGAAAAGTACAAAACCTTTCTTGGAGGTTTCCATGCTAAAATGAGCTAAGACAGTGTCTCTGTATGAAGCTTGGGATAAACACAACATCCTTCTCTGGTGATCCCTTAGAACTTTGATCCCAAGGATGTGTCCTGCTTCTCCTAAGTCCTTCATGTCAACTGTGTGGACAACCATACCCTTACGTCTGATAATACTTTGTCATTGTTGTCAACTAACAAAATATTATCTACGTATAGTACAAGAATATCACTACGTTTCCGTCACATTTCTTACATACACAAATCTCATCCATCCTTTGAACAAATCCATATGACTAGATTATCTCTTCAAAGCAGCGTGTAATGGTGCACACTTAGATGCGAATAATAGTATCCTCCCCATCGGAGTCACTGCTATTATTTTTACAGAGCTGAAGGAAACCAACTGTTGATCTTACTTGTCAAAAAAGTTAGGTTGACAAGATAGTAAGATTGATGGGTAAGACCTCCTCTTACGAATGTGGGGATTCGTATACGTCCACACCATCGTGGCATACGAGTTCCTCGGTGTTTAGGGGTGTTGGTTGATTTCGAAAATTAATTATTTTGAGGAATCAATTTATTTTCGATTTTTAAAGTAGTGTATGTTGTGATTCTCAGGTTTTTCGTAATAGCCTTTACTCCACTAACAACAATTCTTAAGGACAATAAACTTACTGGCCCAAACTACATAGACTGGAAGGGGAACCTTGACATTGTCCTCACTGCTGAGGAGTACAAATTTGTACTCTTCAAGGAATGTCCGAAAAGACCTAGAGAGGACTCTGGTGAAGAGTTGAGGGAGTGTTACAAAAAGTGGAAAAAGGCAGATGAGATGGCGCGGTGTTACATTCTGGCATCTATGTCGAATGTGCTGCAACATCAGCATCAGGCCATGGCCACTGCTAGTGACATAATGCTGAACCTCAAAGATCTCTTTGGGCACCATGGTCGATTTGCTAGGCAAACCGCGATGAAGAGTCTGATGTCAACCACTATGGTTGAAGGGACACCCATGAGGGATCATGTCCTAAAGATGATGGCTCACCTTAATGAGATTGAGGTACTGGGATCACAAATCGACGGGGAATCCCAGGTCGATATTATACTCCAGTCACTGCCTAGGAGTTTTGAGCTGTTCAGGCTCAACTATAATATGAATAAAAGGGATTATACGTTGGGTGAACTGCTAGGAGAACTCCAGGCGACAAAGGCCATCTTTCGTCAGAACTCACATGCCTTAATGACTCAAAGGGTTTCTTCTTCTGAGCTGAAAGGCAGGATGAAGAAGAAACCAGGAGGGTTCAAGAAGGCAGGAGCATCGCAAGGACCCCGGACTGGCGTGAAGAAGCCGAAAGGCAAGTGCTTCATGTGCAAGCAAACTGGGCACTGGAAGGCAGACTGTCCCCATCGTCAAAGCAAAGGTATTTCTTCAGCCTTAGTCGTTGAAACATGTTTAGTGGTGTTATCTACCAGTACCTGGTGTGTAGATACAGGTGTCACTGACCATATCTACAATACTCTGCAGGGGTTCTAGGAAACCCGACGGCTAGCAGATGAAGAAATTGTGGTCTACATGGGCGATGCTACAAAAGTGGCAGCTATTGCAGTGGGAGTCTCCTATTTATCATTTGAGAGAAATAAAGTATTAGTTCTGAGAGATTGTCTTTTTGTACCCTCGTTTAGAAAGAATTTGATTTCGGTTTCTAAGTTAATAAAGGATGGATATTCTGTTGCTTTTAGTAATAAAGTTGTTATTAAGAGAAACAGAGAGATTATATGTTCGGGTACAATGGTTGGCAATCTGTATACTCTAAAACCAATAACTCCCACGATGCACACTGAAGTAAATAGCTCATCATCTAACTTGAATAAGAGAAAGAAGCCTTCTAAGATGAATCAGACATATCTTTGGCACCTTAGGCTTGGTCATATTAACCTTAGTAGGATTCAGAGGTTGATATCCGATGGGCCCCTGGGTTCATTGGTGGTGGAGGATCTCCCGACCTGTGAGTCTTGCTTGGAAGGTAAGATGACCAAGAGGCCTTTCAAGGCTAAGGGGTATAGGGCCAAATATGTGTTAGAACTGATTCATTCTGATTTGTGTGGTTCTATGTCAATCCAGGCTAGAGGTGGCTTTAAATATTTCGTCACCTTCATTGACGATTATTCAAGGTATGGGTACATTTACCTGATGCGCCGCAAGTCTGAATGCTTTGATAAGTTAAAAGAATTCAAGGCTAATGTGGAGAAACATCGAGGTAAAAGTATCAAGACACTGCGTTCAGATCGTGGTGGCGAGTACCTCTTTGGAGTGTTTAGGAGCTACCTATCAGAAGCGGGGATTCAGTCCCAGCTAACTACACCCGGTACACCCCAACAAAATGGAGTTGCAGAAAGAAGGAATAGGACTCTTATGGGAATGGTTAGGTCAATGATGAGCTATTCAGACATACCTGATTCGTCCATGGGATACGCTCTGGAAACAGCAGCGTACATACTAAACTTGGTTCCATCTAAGTCAGCCCCTCATACTCCCACAGAACTGTGGACTAGGCGCAAGCCCAGTCTAAGAGATGTTCGAATTTGGGGTAGTCCAGCACATGTGCTGAAGGGAGATACTGATAAGTTGGAATCTCGTACAGAGGTACGTCTGTTCGTAGGCTATCCTAGAGGAACGAAGGGTGGTCTGTTCTATAGTCCTAAGGATCAGAAGGTAATTGTCAGCACAAATGCCAGATTCTTGGAAGAGGACTATGTGATGAACCATAAGCCAAAGAGTAGACTAGTGCTTGAAGAGTTAAGAGGGGAGGTTCCGACCTTAGGACCAATTGTACAAGAGGGCACATCACAAGCCACTGCACCGCGTGTCACTAAGGAAACACAGGTAGTACCTCGTCGCAGTGGGAGGGTTGTGAGACAGCCTGAAAGGTTCATGTTTTTGGGAGAGTCTTCGGACTTGGTCTCTGGTAAACATGAACCGGATCCCTGGACCTATAATGAGGCCCTCCAAGATAAGGATGCAGATTTTTGGCAAAGGGCAATGAACTCCAAGATAGAATCGATGGATTCTAATCATGTCTAGGAGCTAGTAGAACCACCCAGTGGTGTAAAAGCCATTGGATGCAAGTGGATCTACAAGTGAAAGAGAGGATCAGACGGGAAGGTTGAGACCTTCAAAGTAAGGCTTGTTGCGAAAGGGTACACTCAAAAAGAGGGTATTGATTATGAGGAGACCTTTTCACCGGTAGCCATGCTTCAGTCGATCCGGATTCTCTTATCTATCACGACTCATATGGATTATGAGGTATGGCAGATGGATGTCAAGACAGCTTTCCTTAACAGAAGCCTTGAGGAGACCATCTACATGAAGCAACCAGAAGGTTTCATTACAAAGGGCAAAGAGCATCTAGTGTGCAAGCTTAATCGATCCATCTATGGATTGAAGCAAGTTTCAAGGACTTGGAACATCCGCTTTGATGAAGTAATCCAGTCATATGGTTTTACTCAAAGCCCGGATGAGTCATGTGTGTATAAAAGATGTGACAGAAATATCGTGGTGTTTCTTGTACTTTACGTAGATGACATTTTGTTAATTGGAAACAATATCAGTGTTATTAGATGTCAGGGTCTGGCTATCAAAGCAGTTTGATATGAAGGACTTAGGTGAAGCGGGACACATCCTTGGGAGCAAGGTTATAAGGGATCTCCAGAAAAGGATGTTGTGCTTATCCCAAGCTTCATATGTTGATACTATCTTGTCTCGTTTTAGCATGGAAATCTCCAAGAAGGGTTTCCTACCCTTCAGGCATGGAGTTTCTCTATCCAAGGAGGTGTGTCCGAAAACATCAAAGGAGATAGAGGAAATGAAAGTGGTTCCTTATGCTTCGGCAATAGGAAGCCTCATGTATGCTATGTTGTGCACGAGACCTAATATCTATTTTATCGTGGGCATAGTTAGAAGATATCAGAGTAACCCTAGTCAGGGACACTGGACTGCGGTAAAGCATATATTGAAATACCTGACACGGACTAGGGATTATATGCTGGTTTACCGGGCAGATCAATTAGTCCCTGTGGGTTATACGGACTTAGATTTCCAGTCAGATAGGGATAAGAGTAAGTCTACCTTAGGGTTTGTGTTTACTTTAGGAGGTGGAGCCATTGTCTGGAGGAGTGTCAAGTAGAAGTGCATGGCGGACTCCACCCTGGAAGCTAAATATGTGGCAGCCTCAGAGGCAGCCAAGGAAGCTGTATGGCTCAGAAACTTCATCATAGACTTGGATGTGATTCCTGGTTTGCCCAGATCTATCACAATCTTTTGTGATAACAGTGGTGCAGATGCAAACTCGAAGGAACCACGAGCCCATAAGGCGAGTAAACACATAGAGCGCAAGTAGCACCTGATACGAGAAATCGTAAAGCAAGGAGAAGTGGTTGTCGCCAAGATTGCATCAGAGGACAATCTGGCAGATCCTTTCACTAAAGCTCTTCCAGCTAGAGCTTTTGACCGGCATGTGGAGGATATAGGAGTCAGATGTATGGAAGTGGGAGTAGAGCAGTGTCTTTAAGTATAAGTGGGAGATTGTAAGATGTGTATACTAAAAGGCATGACTTTTATATATGAACATCTTTATTATGAAAAAAGAATCACAACTACACTAGGTGTCTGTTTACATTAGTATATGCATGAAGTCCAATACTAAGTATTGTAGATAACATTGTGTGTGGTGACACACGGAAGATTGTGTTATCAGTTCTCTGCCTAGTATAAGTAGAGGCTCACAACCGAGATGGAATTGGACAACCCATCGGGATGGTTGTAGTGTAATTAGGTATGGTTAGTCTTGACCATAGAATTACACTAGTGTGCTTTGAGTACATTGAGCATGACCAAAACCCAAGGTTATCCAATTTGTATTGACTCGATAATTGGATAGGACCTCAGTGTATATTATGGAGTACGATCCCTTAATCCCGAAATAATAATGGGCATATATTATTAATTATTATTTCTTTGATTTACCAAAGGGTGAGATCTATTCTGTTAGATCGATAGGCCCGGTAAGTTAGGAGATAATATTAATAATATGATGTGTCATTGATTATTGACGGAATCCGTGTCCTGGTTAGTCGGGATGATGATGCCCCCTTGATGAGCTCAAAAGGTTCATCGTGCTAAACCCTACAGGTGGATTTGATCCGGCACGATGATAAGATTGAGTGGTACTAATCAAGGATCCAGAAGTAAATTAATTTAAATTGTTAGTAATTTAATTAATTAACAGGCATCTGAGATCTTAAACATGGGGGGATGGACGAATCATAATATGTGGAGCCCATATGAAAATATGGGGGTTGGTGAGGAAGTTCAATTAAGATCCTTTAGTGGAATGGATCTTAATTAATGGATCGGGTTTAGATCCATTAGTGGGTCAAGAACCAACTCCTCCTCTTGGTCCCTACCTTAGCCCTATAAATACCCTATGAGATCAAGAAACCAAGGCTGAATCCAATTAATCCAACCCCAAGCTTATTTTTCTCTCCTCTCCTTCTCTCTCCTAGGTCACGGCAACAAGAGTTGGGACAACTCTTGTTTTCTCCTCTATTCCTCAAGCTCACCGAGATCAAGCCCCACTAGACAAGAAGAGAAGAGTCTCCTTTCCTTTGTGGTGATCTTCGATGAGAGAGAGGGAGGTCAGGTGGCCGGTAGGAGGCGGTGGCGGGTCCTTGGTCGGCGGCGCCGCAGGGTGAGGAGGAGAGGGCTTCTAGGCTTGAGTCGAGTATGAAAGGAAGGTGATCTTCTCCTTCATCCTCTTCTGAGCTTTCCTCTCAAGGTGGGCTGATGGTCCAAAGGCTGGGAGGCGGCTCCGGCGGTCGGCAGCGCAAAGGGAGAGGGAAGGAGGCCGGCGGCACAAACCCTAGGGACTATGGTCTTGGTCGACTAGAAGATAGGATTATTTTGGAGCTCTTGATGATCCTGGTTCGCGGTAGATCATCACCCACACGACCCCCGAAAAGGGAGGGACATAAGGTAGAAGACCCCGAGGTGATTGGAAAGGTATATCTTTCCCCATGCTCCCTTGTATTTCCTTATGTCAATTTTGTGCCTTGATTATATATCTTATCATTTCATGTTTAATAATTTATTATTTTGATTCCAAATCTTGATGAAGAAATTATTAACTGGACCACTAACCATAAACACAAAAGTCGGCGATCAACTCGTCGCCTTTTTCGGAGTCGAACGGTCGAGCAAATTACAAGGCCGATTTTGGTAATTGGCTAAGTTGTAATTTGAATCATTCGATACGGCACGAGACGGTCGATGGGAGACGAGTCTCCACTCGGATTAATTTTTTAATCCGTAGATGTGGAGAGATCTCTCAGATCGACAGGTATTCGCTAAGGAAACCCGCCAAGCCATACCATACATTACACTAGTGTACTTTGTGTACATTGAGTAGGACCAAAAGAGAGGTCATCCAATTTTGTACTGACTTAGTAAATTGGATTAGACCTCGGATAATATTATGGAGTACGATCTCTTAATCCCAGAATAATGGTAAGTTGGGAAATAATATTAATAATATGATGTGTCGTTGATTATTGACAGAATTCGTGTCCTAGTGAGTCGGGATGATGATGCCCCATTGGTGAGCTCAAAAAGGTCATCATGTCAAATCTTGCAAGTGGATTATGTTCCGACATGATAAAAAGGTTGAGTGGTACTAATAAAGGATAAGAAGATAATTAATTTAATTATTAGTAAATTAAATTAATTATCGGGCATTCGATATCTTAAACACGGGGAGATGGACGACTCGTATAGGTGGAGCCCATATGAAAATATGGGGGTTGGTGAGGAAGTACAATGAGATCCTTTAGTGGAATGGATCTCCATTAATGGACTGGGTTTGGATCCATTAGCGGGCCAAGAGCCAACTCCTCCTCATGGTCCCTATCATAGCCCAATAAATACCCCATAGGAGTCATGATACAAGGCCAGTTATTTAAGAAATTAATCTCTGATTAATTGAAGAAATAATCTTTAATTAATTGGAATGTTTACCAATTAATCCCATATAAATATAACCTCTCTCTCTCTCTCTTTCTTTCTAGTCTCTCATCTCTCAAAACCTAAGGGCGCTGGTGGAGGAAAAGAAGAAGAGGATCACCTCTTCTCCTTCCTATGTTTTCTTTGCATCCCTAAGGCCGTGATCGATCACAGAGCAAGGGAGGAGGAGGCTTCGACCCTTGGTGGCGCGCGGCTGAGCTGGGAAGGAATGAAACTGGCGGCGTAAGGTGGAGGGATCGCACCGGCGTTGGAGGAGAAGGGAAGCCTCTCTTCTCCTTCTTTCTTGCTTTCTTCTTCTTCTGCTTCTGCTGTAGACGTACACGGGACAAGGAGGAGATCTCTACCTTGTTGTGGCGTGCGGAAGCAAGGGAGGAAGAGGTTCAATGCACCAACGAGAGTGGCTCCTCCCTTTTGGTGTTTGTCGCCGGAAAAGGTGTTGGGACCGGGTGCATGCCGACACAGACACGTATTGTAATTGTAACATAATTACATGCAGCGGAAACAAAAGCATGAATAATTTCCTAAATTATTCTAACACATATCCTAAGCATACAATGTGTTCACATAATCGTAATATAAAATTTTTGCAGAAAAGGAAATTACTCTACGAATTACCTTGCATAACTTGGAAGAAGGGACGAGATCCAACCGTTAGCGTCCCTTGAAAGCTCCGCCTCTATTCATATCCACGCCGAGTATCGTCGGGATGACTTCGCTAAGCCACGAGTTTCGTGTTCACGAGAACTACTAGATTCTCCGTGAACACGACGAAAACCGAGAGAGTAATCAAATCGAAAGACTCACCACCAAGGTTGGCCGAAGAGGAAGATCGTCACAAGGAAGAACTTCGTCGCCTTGATGCTTCTCCTTGTGCTCACGGCAAGAAGAAAGAAGGAAGGCCTATGGCCGGCCAAGAGAGAGGGAGAGAACAAGAGGAGAGAGCCCAAGCAATTCTTGGATGGATCATCTTCCATGGCACCCCTTGGGTCCTTTATATAGGGAGAGGTTTCTTAATTCCCAAGCAAACCTCTCCTTGATTATGGAATAATTTCTCAATCAATCCACAATCAAGGCTCTCATGATCATGCTTCTTCTTCTTGATTATGGAATAATTTCTCAATCAATCCATAATCAAAGCTCTCTTTCTTTTGGCATGATTATATAAAATTTAAAAAACAAACCAACCATTGGTTCATTATATAAAATTTTATAAAACAAAGCAACCATTTGTAACGTCCGCCCTTATATCTACCCTCAAGGCGGGGTTACGTACATTCAATCATATAGTAATATTTTTTTTTTCTATTTCTATCTCCTAGCATGACATTAAAACAACAATGCAAGGGCTTAAGAGAACTAGGTACTAAGCATGCTTGCAAAAATTATTAAGTGACATTATATAACATGATAGGTTCACATATTATTTCACACCATAATATAATCCAATAAATCAAGTATATGAAAATTCCAAGTGTAACTATTATCATGCAATATCAATCCTAATCACTATCATTCATTGTCAAGGAGCATAACATAAGCATAAATATGTAGATATAGAAATCTTTCTTCCCGAGCCACCACCCCACACATCTTCAGCCTCCTGCCTCTTCCTTCCATTTAAGTGTTATCTGCAGCATAAGACAACACATAAACTAGTAAGCACAATACTTAGTAAGGATCCTGTCCTACTCGCAAAATCCGTGCGAAAGAAAATAACATGTACACATAATTAATCATAAGTATAAGTTCATCAAAGCATATCAAACATCTAAGTTTCTAAGCATGCAGTATCAAGTACCATAAGCATACTCTTCACATATAACAAATGTTTTCAATGAATGTTTTCAAAACAATTCCATAATGGTATTACTTAAAAATACATCCATATCATATTGGGCCCTGTTGTGTACCAACTATCGCGCGGAAACTATTGCGCGTTCCCTAATGAATTGGGGTAGCGAGCCACCAAGTCATTAGAGCAGGACCCTTCCGTCCTACCGGAGCCACGTTAACATGCACCCCGGATTTATTTAACGACCCCCTTACGAGTCGGGTACACAACTTAAAAGTAAAATACTTATCATGCTTTTACATATATGCTAAGGAATACTCCATATTCACTCTTATGGGACACACCACTCTTCAAGGGTGCTCATGATCCCGTAGGGACACACCACACAACATAAGGGGTGCTCTTGATCCCATACTTATTTGAGTATCCCTTCAAGCATTTTAACATATCACATGCAATTTCATAAAGGTACCCCCCAGGGGCTATAAGGCATGCTCATAAATACATCATATTTCATGCATGTCCATACATACATCATAGTTCACACATGTTCATATATACATCATATTTCATACTTGTTCATACATGCATCATATTTCATACATGTTCATACGTACGTCATATTTCATACTTGTTCATACATGCATCATATTTCATACATGTTCATACGTACATAATATTTCATACATGTTCATACATATATCATATTCCATACATGCTCATACATATTATTTTGCTAAACATAATCATGTCCCGTAGGGTAGTTTAGCCTTCACATATTATTCATGCAACTTATTAAACATAAAGCATATCATGAGATAATTATACAACCCTAAACCTTAGTCCTTCTAGGGTTGGCCGAAACTTAAGTATAGGGACAATTAGGGTTTGAACTAAATATTCACTCATACATTCATTCAAACACCTCATACATAAACATATCATAGCATGCTAACAATTAAGGTTTACATATCAACCCTTCCATTTAACACCACATACATATACATATGATCATCCCCAACCATAAACATATATCATAGGGTAGTTTGACCTTTACAAACCCTAGTCCTAGTGGGTTGGCCGAAACATCAAGAGTAGGGAAATATTAGGACTTTTGCATTAATCATTCACACAACAATGATACAAACATCTTGTATACAATATCACACCATACACTAAGCATGAATATTTTCTAGGATAATTCAACTCTCCTTGACCCTAATTCATTGCCTTGGCCGAAACTTGTAGGGTAGGGTAGGCTAGGTTTTTGACATCCAATCTTTACACAAACATTTACACAAATACTTTATCTACAATACTAATCATGGGAACACAATAGGATAGCAACCAACCTAAAAGCCCTTGCTTATTCCCTCTTGGCCGAAACATGTAGGGTACCAAACCCTAATTTTTGTCCTCTCAAAAATTTGGAAAACAACATACATCCATACCCTAAGTTCCTAGGGATATCCTCATGCATCAAGAATCAACCAAAACCTATTTCATGGTGGTGGCCGAAAGTCTTATAAGGCAGAACTCCCATTTTCCAAAACAAGAACACAAGGAAATCATGCATAAACCATTATACTGCAGGCGAGAGGATACTTACATCCTAGCGCTGGAATTTAATCTTCTTTTAATCGTTGGGTACCCTACACTTGAAGGGTATGTGAAAGCCTTTTTCTTCAAATTTTCCTCTAAGACTCCTTGGTCTTGGTAGAAGGCAAAGACACTTGGCTTCCCTCCTTACAATTGCCCTAGGGTTAGAACCCTTGGATGAGGTTTTCGAAAATGGAAGAAGAGAAAGGGAAGAAGGAGGTTTCGGTGGGAAGAAGTGAGAAAGAAGAAGAGAAGAAAAAGGAAGTTATTCCAACTTCCCTTATTTATACTTCTCTCATGAAAAGACATGTCTCTTCACTCTTACTCACTTAACAAGCATGTTCCTTAATCCTTCTATATGAAATATTGCTTGGTTCATTGGTTATGACATGGTGAGTGCAACTAGGAGGTTCAAGGTTCAATCCCTGCTTCCTTCCTTCTATATTTCCTTTTTATTACATTTTGCACTAATCCAAGCCCATTAAGCCAAGCCCATCATGAAATCTCATAATATTAATTATATTCCATGAATTCATATATTTCATAATATTTCATGATAATATTTCATGAATTCCATAATATTTCATATTTATGAATTCATAATATTTCATGATACTATTTCATGAATTCCATAATATTTCATATTTATGAATTCATAATATTTCATAATATTTCATGATAATATTTCATGAATTCCATAATATTTCATATTTATGAATTCATAATATTTCATAATATTTCATAATACTATTTCATGAATTCCATAATATTTTATATTTATGAATTCATAATATTTCATAATATTTCATGATACTATTTCATGAATTCCATAATATTTCATATTTATGTATATTTACTTTTTATTACATTTTGCACTAATCCAAGCCCATTAAGTCAAGCCCATCATGAAATCTCATAATATTAATTATATTCCATGAATTCATATATTTCATAATATTTCATGATAATATTTCATGAATTCCATAATATTTCATATTTATGAATTCATAATATTTCATAATATTTCATGATACTATTTCATGAATTCCATAATATTTCATATTTATGAATTCATAATATTTCATAATATTTCATGAATTCCATAATATTTCATATTTATGAATTCATAATATTTCATAATATTTCATGATACTATTTCATGAATTCCATAATATTTCATATTTATGAATTCATAATATTTCATAATATTTCATGAATTCCATAATATTTCATATTTATGAATTCATAATATTTCATAATATTTCATATGGGAAATTTTGGGGCGTTACAATCCTCCCTACCTTATAAAAAGTTCGTCCCGAACTTTAAAATAATTCCGGATACTTCAATCGTATTGCCTCCTTTCGTTCCCACGTGGCTTCTTCGAATCGTTCGTTCCGCCACAGAACCTTTACTAAAGGTACTTCCTTGTTCCTTAGCTTTTTGACTTCCCGGTCTAAGATCTGAACAGGTCGGCGTTCTGAACTTAGGTTCTCTTGATCTTGTACTGGTTGGGGCTCTATTATCTGATTCACATCAGAGATACATTCCCTGAGCATTGATACGTGGAAAACATTGTGGATAGCCGACATTTCTGGCGGTAACTCCAGTTCGTAGGCCACTTTGGCTACCCGTCTCAGAATCTGAGACGGTCCCACATATCTCGGACTCAGCTTCCCTTTCTTTCCGAATCTCATCACCCCTTTCATAGGGGCTACCTTAAGGAATACTGAATCCCCAACCTCAAACTCTAGTGGTCTGCGTCGCTTATCAGCGTAGCTTTTCTGCCGACTCTTAGCAGTCTCTATTCTCTGACGGATATTCTTTATAGCCTGAGTGGTTTCGTCTATAATATCCGTCTGGAGTCCCATCTCCTTCTTTTCACCACTCTCAAGCCAACATATAGGAGATCTGCATTTTCTTCCGTACCGAGCTTCATACGGTGTCATCCCGATAGTAGCCTGATAACTGTTGTTATAAGCAAACTCTGCCAGGCTCAGGTATCGACACCAGCTTCCCTTGAAGTCCAAGGCACAAGCCCGTAACATATCCTCTAACATCTGGTTCGGAAAGCCGTCTTCGGTATATCCTCCTTTTTCACCCTGACTTGGTGATAACTAGACCTCAGGTAATCTTAGAGAAAACCGTGGCTCCCTTCAATTGATCGAACAGGTCATCTATCCTGGGTAGAGGGTACCTGTTCTTGATAGTCACATTGTTCAGCGACCGATAGTCGATACACCTTCGCATCGACCCATCCTTCTTTTTCACGAACAGTACGGGAGCTCCCCAGGGAGAATGACTAGGGCGGATGAATCCCTTGTCAAGTAGCTCCTGTAACTGTCCTTGCAACTCCTTTAATTCTGTCGGCGCCATACGGTACGGTGCCTTAGAAATAGGGTTGGTACCAGGAACCAACTCAATTGCAAATTCTATATCTCTTTCAGGTGCTACCCTGGTAAGTCATCGGGAAATACCTCTGGGTAATTGCATACAACCTTGACGTCTTCTAGCTTTGGCCCCTCTGTAGGACTGGTATCAACCACATGAGCTAGAAATCCAGAGCATCCCTTTTCTAACATCTTTCCTTGCTTTCAGAGCCGACAAGAATTTACTTGTCCTCTTCTTCGGCTCTCCGATAAATTCGAACAGAATTTTCGCCTCAGGTCGGAAGATAACTCTTCGTTTACGGCACTCAATGGAGGCGCCATATTTGTTCAAGAAATCCATGCCCAATATCACATCATAATCTGACATATCAAGCACTATCAGATCGCAGTAGAGTTCCCTATCTGCGATTCTGTTTGGTGCGGCACGTAGTATTTGGGTAGAGGGCATCACCTCACCCGAGGGAAGTGCTGTCAGAAATTTGCAGTCTAAATCTTGTAGTGACATATTATTTCTTTTGGCATATTGCATAGAGATAAACGAATGCGTTGCCCCAGTGTCAAATAAAGCAGTAGCATACTGACTGTAAATAAATATCTGACCTGTGACAACGGTAGAGGCAGTCGCCACTTCTTCTTTCGTAAGAGAGAAAACCCTGGCGTTTGTCGTGGCAGGCGGGGCTTCTAATCTCCCCTGGCATATATGTGTACCATCTATAGCTGCCTGCATCAGGTGTAACTGGGGAGGAGCACCTTTGTACTGATCATATTGCGGCTGAGGTGCTTTGGCTGCAGCAGGACACTCTCTGGCCATGTGTCCTTCCTTTCCGCAAGTATAGCATCTCCTAGCGCCTAAAAGGCATGTCCCTTGGTGCATCTTCCCACAATTGGCACATTGGGGATATTTAGGCTTCTTGCCTAAATAACCACTGGCAGATTTATCCCCTGGCTTTCTCTTTCCATTTTGGTTCTTCTTCCAGTGGGGGTTGCTATTTGGAGGTTTCTGACCTCCCGACTGATCCTGACTCTTGCTGGCGGTCAGTGGTTGGCTCTGTGGGTTCATCTTCTTTAGATAATGCTCAGTAATAAGGGCACTGCTGAACAGCTCCTCTGTGGTCTGGGGCCTATTCACGCCACCAGCTACATTCAGAGCTATCTCGGGCCTAAGCATCTTGAGCATTAATCTGACCCTTTCTTTCTCTGTACTGACCAACTCCGGACATAATCGTGCCAGTCGGTTAAATTGCTTAACGGCATCGTTGACTGAGAGATTTCCCTGCCGGAATTCAGTGAACTCATCAAAATGTCTGTTTGTGACTCGCATATTAAAGAATTCCTCCAGAAATTCGGACTCAAAGTCCTTCCACTTCATCTGGTCCACTGATCTTCTAGCCTTTACCCGTTCCCACCACATCCTGGCGTCGCCAGTGAGGCAGAACGAGACACATTTAATTTTCTCATGCTCAGGCCAGTCTAATAATTCCACTGTGCTCTCAACTGTCTTGAGCCAGGCCTGAGCATCCCAGGGCTCGCAGGTGCCCGAGAACTTTTCCGGCTTCAGTCTCTGCCACTGAATCAAATAGGCCTCCTGTCGGGCTCCCCGGGCCGGAGTGTCCGGGGGTGCCTGTGCAGTTGGAGGCTCAGTAGGCATTACATTCTGACTTCCCTGCGGGGTTGCAGTGTTCCCCTGCTGGGTCATCAGAGTGTTTATTATCTGCTGTTGTTCAGTGACCTGACGCTGCAGATCTGTGATCACTTGCATCATATCAGGTGGGGGTACTGTCTCGTTACCCCGATTGCTACGTCTTCTAGCCATGTCTATCATACAGGTGATAATTAAGTAACATAAGAATTATCACTACTTTCATTTGTTATGCAAGCATAAATCATCTCTATATTATGCAAGCATAAATCATCTATATCTCATGCAAGCATATATCATCTCTATATATATCATTACTGTACATGAAATAAATAAGCGAGTTAGGATTTCTTACTTGGAAGCGGCAGGAAGAAGCTTGATGTGTGTGTGGTGGAGGGGAAATCTGCTCTGATACCAACTTGTAACGCCCGCCCTTATATCTACCCTCAAGGCGGGGTTACGTACATTCAATCATATAGTAATATTTTTTTTTCTATTTCTATCTCCTAGCATGACATTAAAACAACAATGCAAGGGCTTAAGAGAACTAGGTACTAAGCATGCTTGCAAAAATTATTAAGTGACATTATATAACATGATAGGTTCACATATTATTTCACACCATAATATAATCCAATAAATCAAGTATATGAAAATTCCAAGTGTAACTATTATCATGCAATATCAATCCTAATCACTATCATTCATTGTCAAGGAGCATAACATAAGCATAAATATGTAGATATAGAAATCTTTCTTCCCGAGCCACCACCCCACACATCTTCAGCCTCCTGCCTCTTCCTTCCATTTAAGTGTTATCTGCAGCATAAGACAACACATAAACTAGTAAGCACAATGCTTAGTAAGGATCCTGTCCTACTCGCAAAATCCGTGCGAAAGAATATAACATGTACACATAATTAATCATAAGTATAAGTTCATCAAAGCATATCAAACATCTAAGTTTCTAAGCATGCAGTATCAAGTACCATAAGCATACTCTTCACATATAACAAATGTTTTCAATGAATGTTTTCAAAACAATTCCATAATGGTATTACTTAAAAATACATCCATATCATATTGGGCCCTGTTGTGTACCAACTATCGCGCGGAAACTATTGCGCGTTCCCTAATGAATTGGGGTAGCGAGCCACCAATTCATTAGAGCAGGACCCTTCCGTCCTACCGAGCCACGTTAACATGCACCCCGGATTTATTTAACGACCCCCTTACGAGTCGGGTACACAACTTAAAAGTAAAATACTTATCATGCTGTTACATATATGCTAAGGAATACTCCATATTCACTCTTATGGGACACACCACTCTTCAAGGGTGCTCATGATCCCGTAGGGACACACCACACAACATAAGGGGTGCTCTTGATCCCATACTTATTTGAGTATCCCTTCAAGCATTTTAACATATCACATGCAATTTCATAAGTGTGCCCCATGGGCTATAAGGCATGCTCATACATACATCATATTTCATGCATGTCCATACATACATCATATTTCACACATGTTCATACATACATCATATTTCATACTTGTTCATACATGCATCATATTTCATACATGTTTATACATCATATCATATTTCATACATATTCATATTCATACATGTTCATACATATATTCCATACATGTTCATACATACATCATATTTCATACATGCACATACATATTATTTTGCTAAACATAATCATGTCCCGTAGGGTAGTTTAGCCTTCACATATTATTCATGCAACTTATTAAACATAAAGCATATCATGAGATAATTATACAACCCTAAACCTTAGTCCTTCTAGGGTTGGCCGAAACTTAAGTATAGGGAAAATTAGGGTTTGAACTAAATATTCACACATACATTCATTCAAACACCTCATACATAAACATATCATAGCATGCTAACAATTAAGGTTTACATATCAACCCTTCCATTTAACACCACATACATATACATATGATCATCCCCAACCATAAACATATATCATAGGGTAGTTTGACCTTTTACAAACCCTAGTCCTAGTGGGTTGGCCGAAACATCAAGAGTAGGGAAATATTAGGACTTTTGCATTAATCATTCACACAACAATGATACAAACATCTTGATAACAATATCACACCATACACTAAGCATGAATATTTTCTAGGATAATTCAACTCTCCTTGACCCTAATTCATTGCCTTGGCCGAAACTTGTAGGGTAGGGTAGGCTAGGTTTTTGACATCCAATCTTTACACAAACATTACACAAATACTTTATCTACAATACTAATCATGGGACACAATAGGATAGCAACCAACCAAAAGCCCTTGCTTATTCCCTCTTGGCCGAAACATGTAGGGTACCAAACCCTAATTTTTGTCCTCTCAAAAATTTGGAAAACAACATACATCCATACCCTAGTTCCTAGGGATATCCTCATGCATCAAGAATCAACCAAAACCTATTTCATGGTGGTGGCCGAAAGTCTTATAAGGGAGAACTCCCATTTTCCAAACAAGAACACAAGGAAAATCATGCATAAACCATTATACTGCAGGCGAGAGGATACTTACATCTAGCGCTGGAATTTAATCTTCTTTAAATCGTAGGGTACCTACACTTGAAGGGTATGTGAAAGCCTTTTTACTTCAAATTTTTCCTCTAAGACTCCTTGGTCTTGGTAGAAGCAAAGACACTTGGCTTCCCTCCTTGCAATTGCCCTAAGGTTAGAACCCTTGGATGAGGTTTTCGAAAATGGAAGAAGAGAAAGGGAAGAAGGAGGTTTCGGTGGGAAGAAGTGAGAAAGAAGAAGAGAAGAAAAGGAAGTTATTCAACTTCCCTTATTTATACTTCTCTCATGAAAAGACATGTCTCTTCACTCTTACTCACTTAACAAGCATGTTCCTTACTCCTTCTACATGAAATA
>JAGFNQ010007109.1:0-43864 GCA_024364735.1 Boesenbergia rotunda | reverse complement strand
AGATAAAAGAGATTGGCTATATTCACCCCCCCCTCTCTAGCCATCCGTTTCCAACAAGTGGTATCGGAGCTTGGGGCTCTGTTTACGGCTTAACATCCAAGAGTTATCAACAAGATGGCTTTGAGAGAAGGCTTCTCTACCACCCGACCTCCATTCTTTGATGGCGCCGACTTTCAATATTGGAGATCAAAGATGGAATACTATTTGAAGATGGATATCTACACTTGGTTCGCGGTGAAGGAGGGATTCATCCCTCCTAAGGATGACGAAGGCAAAGAACTCGAGTCTTCACGGTGGACTGCCGAACAAACTCGAAAGAGTGAAGACGACGCGAAGGCGGTTGTCACTCTACAATGTGGCATGAACAAAGACCAACTCATCAAGGTTGGTCCTTTCACAAGTGCAAAGGACTTGTGGAACAAACTCATCGAGCTTCACGAGGGCACCCGGGACTCAAGAATAGCCAAGAGGGATTTGTTCCTCAATCAACTCCAAAACCTCTCCATGAAGGAGAATGAGTCGGTAAGTGAGCTCCATAGCCGGTTCAAGGAAGTCCTCAATGGGCTTCATTCAATTGATGAAAAGGTCGAGAATCGCGACCTTGTGAGGTATGTCTTGAAAGCATTTCCAAGGAATGCTTTGTGGTCATCCATGGTGGATGCCTACAAAGTATCCAAGGATTTATCTATTGTAAAGTTAGATGATTTGTTTTGTGAGATGGAATTGCATGAAATGGCTAACAAAGGCCCCAAGGAGAAGGGGATTGCCTTAGTTGCAGGGGACCGAACCAACAAGAAGAAGAAGGAGAAGAAGAAGGAGAAGGAAGTCTCTTCATCTTCATCCTCTTCCGAATCCGAGCCCTATTCCGAAGAAGAAGGCAGTGACTCCTCTTCATCCAAAATGGCGAACTTCGTGCGAAGGATGATGCGAAGGGATTGACGATTCAAGAGTAGAGGTAACTCTAGTGAATCCAAACTTGATAAGACTAATGTCTCTTGCTTTGAGTGTGGTAGGAAAGGGCATTTCAAGAATGAATGTCCAAAACTAAAGAAGAAGGAGGAGAAATCCAAAAGGAAAGAAGAAAAATCCAAGAAGAAGAAGAAGACTTTGAAGGCCACTTGGGATGAGTCATCCTCAAGCTCATCCGATGAAGAGAAGGAGGAGAAGAGCACAAGGCAAGTGGCACTCATGGCTCTTGGTGAGGAGAGCAGTGATGAATCTCCAAGCTCCTCAAGTGCGGCTTCATCATCTTCGGATGATGAAGAGGTAACTTCTCCCGAGCTTGAAAAGTGTTATAGAGCAATTGCATTTTTAACTAGTATGCTTAAGAAGTCCAAAAATAAGGTTAAAGTATTGCAATTAGAAATTGATCAATTGAAAGCATCTAGGGATGATAACATTGATGATTTACATGTTGAACTACTAGAAGATGAAATTAAATCATTGAAACTTGAAATTGAAAATTTGAAGTCCTCTAGGGTTGAGGAAGTCAATGATTTGCATGATGAATTGCTAGTAAAGGAAAACCAATCATTGAAGAGTGAAGTTGAGAAGCTCAAGAATATTCTTGGGAAGTTCTCAACTAGCTCTAAAACCCTAGATATGATCCTAAATGCCCAAAGGGCGGTTTACAATAGGGCCGGTATTGGTTACCGTCCTAAGGAACCGTCATTTGTGTCTCTCATGTCTAGGACTGATATGAGACAATCTAGGACACCCAAAATCCAAAAGAAAATGGTCAAGGCATGGGTGCCTAAGTCATGTTTAGTTGATGCTTTAGGTCCCAAGGTTTGGGTACCTAAAACTTCTATTTTTCGAATTGTGTAGGTTATGATTGAGGGGGAGCATCTATCAACTTGGTTCGTTGATAGTGGATGCTCCAAACACATGACCGGGGATAGATCATTGTTTACCACACTTCACAAGAAAAGTAGAGGTAATGTATCATTTGGTAACAATGGTAGTCTTAAGGTCATAGGGATAGGTGACATTCAAATATCCGAATGTCTTAGAATTTTAAATGTCCTTCTAGTCAAGGGGATGAAATTTAATCTCCTAAGTGTGAGTCAATTATGTGACACGGGTTACACAATTGACTTCCAACCAAGTCAATGTCTAGTTAGACAATATGACACCTTGGACACGGTACTAGTAGGAGCAAAAGTAGACAATATTTATCAAGTTTCATTTAAAAGTGCTACTAATGTTTCTGCTAAGTGTTTCATGTCAAAAGAAGAAGAGTCCACCCTTTGGCACCGGTGGTTAACACATGTGAACATGAAGAACATCCGGAAGTTGGCCAACAAGGGACTAGTCCGTGGCTTACCAAGCATCAAGTATGAGAAAGATAAACTTTGTGATGCATGTCAAATGGGTAAGCAAACAAAATCTGCACATAAAGGTAAAAGCGCTATAAGTACTTCCAATGCATTAGATTTACTTCATATGGATTTATTTGATTGTAGTACTATCATATCATTGAATGGAAGTAGATATTGCTTTGTGATCATTGATGATTTCACTAGATATACATGGACTTACTTTTTAAAATAGAAGGATCAAACCTTAGATATCTTCATTTTTTTTTGTAGAAGAGTTGAAAATAAAAAATCATCAACCATTAAGACAATTAGAAGTGATCATGGAGGTGAATTTCAAAACCAAAGGTTTTTAAAATTTTGTCAAGATAGAGGTTATAAGCATGAGTTCTCTACTCCTAGAACACCACAACAAAATGGTGTTGTAGAGAGGAAGAACCGTGTACTTCAAGAGGCTGCACGAAGCATGCTCAATGAGTACTCACTCCTGAGTTACTTGTGGGCCGAAACTGTAAATATAGCTTGCTATGTGCAAAACAGAGTCCTCATTCATCGATTTCTAGGAAAGACTCCCCATGAACTTTGGTTTGGGAAACCACCTACGGTTAAACACCTTAGGGTGTTTGGTTGTAAGGTGTTCATTCTAAACACCAAGGACCACCTTGGAAAGTTCACGGCAAAGGCTGATGAAGGGATACTAGTCGGGTACTCCCTCGTTAGCAAAGCCTACCGAGTCTACAACAAGAAAACTAGATTAGTTGAAGAGTCTTCTGATGTGGTTTTTGAAGAAATTCCAAAATCAATTAACCAATCAGAAAATGTAGAAGGAGTTCAACTCGAACTTAGGAGACTAAGTTTGAATGAAACTCCAAGTGTTGTTGATGGTGATGAGTTTGATGACGGTGAACCTAGACAACCCATTGATCAGCCAGATCCTGAGGCTGAACTTGTGTCTAGTGAACCCGTTCAAGAAGCACCACCAACTCCTAGGCAAACTAGATTAGCCTCTAGTCATCCCCAAGACCAAATTGTTGGAGACATCCATCAGGGGGTTAGGACTAGATCATTCTTCCGGAATGAGGCTAATGAAGTTGCCCTAATTTTCGAAATTGAACCTAGGAAAATTGATGAAGCATTAAGTGATTCCGATTGGATCATTGCAATGCAAGATGAACTAGGTCAATTTGAGAGGAGTCAAGTTTGGGACTTAGTCCCTAGACCTAAGAAGACCATCATTATTGGAACCAAATGGGTCTTCAAAAACAAATTAAACCACAAGGGAGAAATCATTAGAAACAAGGCACGCTTGGTAGCCAAGGGCTACAATCAAGTTGAAGGCCTTGACTATGATGAGACTTATGCTCCCGTGGCACGATTAGAGTCCATCCAATTGATGCTTGCATTTGCAGCACATCGTGACTTCAAGATATACCAAATGGATGTCAAATCGGCCTTTCTAAATGGTTTAATTCGAGAAGAGGTCTACATCGAACAACCTCCGGGGTTTGAGAGTACCGAATTTCCAAACCACGTGTTCAAGCTCAAAAAGGCACTTTATGGCCTTAAACAAGCACCCCGAGCTTGGTATGAGCGGTTGTCGACATTTCTAATTGAGAAGGGCTTCGTTAGAGGCCAAATAGACCCTACACTATTTCTACGAAGAGATGGTGACAACATTTTTGTAGCCCAAGTATATGTCGATGACATAATTTGTGGCTCAAACAATAAGGGCTATTTGAATGAATTTATTGGACACATGGAGAGTGAGTTTGAAATGAGTCTAGTGGGAGAGTTGACCTTCTTCCTTGGACTTGAAATCAAGCAAACTCGCGATGGTATCCATGTGCACCAATCAAAGTATACACAAGAAATGCTTCGAAAATTCAATATGAGTGATTCAAAAGAGGTAACCACTCCTATGGCTACAAACACAAGATTAGACAATGATGAAAGTGGTAAACCTGTTGATTTGACTCAATATCGAAGCATGATAGGTAGTTTGCT
This sequence comes from Boesenbergia rotunda, assembly GCA_024364735.1. Lineage (NCBI taxonomy): Eukaryota > Viridiplantae > Streptophyta > Magnoliopsida > Zingiberales > Zingiberaceae > Boesenbergia > Boesenbergia rotunda. The sequence goes on along the minus strand of JAGFNQ010007109.1, from coordinate 39,542 downwards.
ATACCTCACAGCTAGTCGACTAGATATACTATTTGCTGTGGGTATGTGCGCTAGGTATCAAGTTTGTGCCAAGGAATCTCATCTAATCGCCGTTAAGCGAATTTTGAGATATCTCAAAGGCACGATTGGAGTCGGTCTATGGTACCCCCGTACCGAATCTTTTGATTTAATTGGCTATATGGATTCCGACTACGCTGGATGTAAGTTGGACCGAAAGAGCACGAGTAGGGGTTGCCAATTCTTAGGTTCGTCCTTAGTAAGTTGGTCAAGTCGGAAGCAACATTGTGTTGCTCTCTCCACGACCGAGGCAGAATATATCGCCATGGGAGAGAGTGTATCACAATTATTATGGATGATACATACTTTAGAGGACTATGAATTGAGTTACCAAGGGGAGGTCGATAGGTTCAGGCGCCAGCCGCTGCTGCTGCTGATGATGACTATGACGAGCCGGATCCAGATCTGCGCTGGCAGATCTCAGAGCTGGATCAGACGCTACAGGAGTTTGTTCAGTTGAGGGAGACATATCGCGAGGAGTTTCGGTCAGGTTTTCGCTCTCTTGATTGCCGACTGACCAGGATCGAGACTGAGGTCTCGGGGACCCGTACCCTCCAGCAGACATGGTATGATGAGTGGCGCAGCCACACATTTCCAGGAGGTGCACCTTCATCGAGTACTGTACCTGGGTCTCGTGCTCCTACTGATACCACGATGGATGATCTCGTGGACGATGACGACCCTCCCGCTGATGGTTGAGCTTGGATGCTTCTTACCTTTCTCTGTGGTCTGTATGGATGATTTGTGTGACTTTTGGGCTGTATGCCCTGTGACTTGACTATTGTGGCCTTGTGCCACACGTATCTTGCTACTTGTCTGGATATTTTATGCTTGACTTGTCTGACTTTGCCTCATATGCTTATCTACTCTTAGTATGTCTATTGTTGATGTCATGTTGTTTATATGACTATGATCTGCATATTTGCTACATTGCCATGTTCATGCTTATAATGCCATGTTTACTTGATACATATGAATGTTATGGCATGCTTTGTGAGTTGATACTTCGTGTTTATATGATGTATGTGATTGCTATATCTTGCTCTATCTTTTTCACATGTGTTCGTATGGTTATCCAACAACCTATCACATCTTTGTTGATTTGGGATACCCCTAGGGTTGAGGGGGAGTTTGTTTAAAACTTAACAGCCCCTCTAGCCCCTTTTCGGTGTTAGACAAAGGGGGAGAGTGTGGATTGGTTAAGTTTAGGATGATCATGTTGTAGGGGGAGGATCTGGATTCCCCTATGATTCTAAAGTTGAGCTATTGATTGAGAATCCCTAAACTTAAAATCGGATTGTCAAACAACAAAAAGGGGGAGATTGTTGATGCAGTCTGGCCCTGATTGTTGTTTTGGTGTTGACACCGATTTTAGTTTAGGTGGATGATTATTGATTATGATTAAGTCCTGATCGGGGATCAGGCATGGTATGGAAAATCCTAGTCTGGAGGGCTAGGTGTTGGAAAATCCTAACATGGAGGGTTAGGTGTTGAAAATCCTAGTCTGGAGGGCTAGGTGTTGGAAAATTCTAACCTGGAGGGTTAGGTGTGAAAAATCCTAGCTTGGAGGGCTAGGTATTGGAAAAGTCCTAATTCGGAAGGGTTGGGTGAAAAGTCCTAGCTTGGAGGGCTAGGTGAAAAGTCCTAACTTGGAGGGTTAGGTGCAAATTCCCATCCTGGAGAATTAGGTGAAAAAGTCCTGGCTTGGAGGGTTAGGTGCCTAGCTTGGAGGGCTAGGTTGGATGATGTTCTAACTCGGAAGGGTTGGGTGAAAAGTCCTAGCTTGGAGGGCTAGGTGAAAAGTCCTAACTTAGAGGGTTAGGTGCAAATTCCCAACTTGGAGAGTTAGATGGAAAAATCCTTAGCTTGGAGGGCTAAGGTGAATGAATTCCTAGCTTGGAGGGCTAGGTTTGAGTCCCTGGATCGGTCTGGTGACCGATCAGGGACATTGGCATGCTGCTCCTTCGTGGATCGGTCTGGTGACCGATCCAGCGATGTCTGATCGGACTGGTGACCGATCAGGGAGCGCACAGTGAGGTTGGGAACCTACTGTGTGGCTCCTGATCGGACCGGTGACCGATCAGGGAGCAGGCTGCTTCCTCACTGCCTTGCTCCTGATCGGTCTGGTGACCGATCAGGGAGCGGATGGTGAGTGAGTTCCCTTGCTGAACAAGTCCTGGATCGGTCCAGTGACCGATCAGGGACTTTGGATCTGATTAAAAAATCACTGTTCATCTGTCCTGATCGGTTTGGGTGACCGATCAGGCCTCACTCTGATCGGTCTGGTGACCGATCAGGCTTCACTCTGATCGGTCGGGTGACCGATCAGGCGTGTATAGTCGCGAGAGCTGGGAATCCCAGTGAAGCAGTGGATCAGTCTGGTGACCGACCCACACGCCCTGGATCGGTCCGGTGACCGATCACTTTAATTCAAATTGCGTTGTCAGACGCTCTGATCGCGTCTGACCATATCCGATTTGCTGCCACTTACATCTGATATTTGATTTACTGTGTGATACGCTGCTCTAACATTCTGATTAAGCTGCAGGTGATAGGGGAGGATTCAAACACTCAAGGAGAGGTCAATGAAGGCTTTCCTTGGAGCAGGTTTGTCCGATTCTCCATTTCAGGTTGCAACGGCCGAGCTGCAGACTGGAGTCGAGACTAGGGCTTGGCTGAGGGGATCTCAGGAAGACCAGAGAGGGCTTAGTGGTAGCTGGCGTTGGCAGTGTGGTAGTTGGAGGCTACGGAGGATGTTGTCACCTGGTGCTGTGTGGAGAATCAAAAACGTGGAAGCTAGCTTCATGGAAGCAGAGTTCGAATACAGTCTTCTTGCTGCGCCTTGAGTTCTCCATTACAAGCTTGCTGCGTTCTTGAAGTTTCATCACTTTGAGCAAGCTACTGATTTTGATAAGCAATTATCCATTACTTGAGCGCTTGAAGGAGAGAACAAGGAGCTTGGAGTCCGACAGTGGGAAGACACGAAGAAGGGTTCTTGCGTGAGATCGCCACTGGGTGGAGCTCAGGGAAGCTTGCTGTGTTCTTGTCCTTGCTAAGTGTTTGAGTAAGATCCTTCTTGTTGTTTCTTTGTGCTTAAACTTTATCTGTGATTGAAACACTGTGGAGAGGTTTCTCCACCGAGAAGGAGGTTGCTTCCTATCCGGTGATAACCGGGGCTTGATCTGCCGACGATCAAGGGATCACCCACCTTAAGGGCACGCCAAGGAGTAGGGGCAAGTTATCCCCGAACCTTGTAAACCCTCCTTGTTAGCGATCTTGTTAATTGTGGTTGTTTGTTTTCGGTTTCTGTTTTGGTTTTCTGCACTGCTCTATTGCTTTATTTCTTCCGCTGTGCTACTGATAAGATTGAGTGTAGAAATCTTGATAAGTGCCAAAGATAAAAGAGATTGGCTATATTCACCCCCCCCTCTCTAGCCATCCGTTTCCAACAGCAGATTCTTGGAGAAGGGCATGAACTCCGAGATTGAATCGATGGATTCTAACCATGTCTGGGAGCTAGTAGAACCACCCAATGGTGTAAAAGCCATTGGATGCAAGTGGATCTACAAGAGAAAGAGAGGATTAGACGGTAAGGTTGATACCTTCAAAGCAAGGCTTGTTGGGAAAGGGTACATTCAGAAAGAGGGTATCAATTATGAGGAGACCTTTTCGCCGGTAGCCATGCTCAAGTCGATCCGGATTCTCTTATCTATAGCAGCTCATATAGATTATGAGGTATGACAGATGGATGTCAAGACAACCTTTCTTAACGGGAGTCTTGAGGAGGCCATCTACATGCACCAACCAGAAGGTTTCATTGCCAAGGGCAAAGAGCATCTACTGTGCAAGCTTAATCGATCCATCTATAGATTGAAGCAAGCTTCAAGGTCTTGGAACATCCTTTTTGATGAAGTAATCCAGTCATATGGATTTACTCAAAGCCCGGATGAATCATGTGTGTATAAAAGATGTGATGGAAACGTCGTGGTATTTCTTGTACTTTACGTAGATGACATGTTGTTAATTGGCAACTGTTGGGACCGGGTGCATGTTGACCAGGATACGGGTTCGTAAATTTTTAAATATTTACGTGCAGCGGAAGAATTAGCATAAATAATTTCTCAAATTATTTTTAACCACGTATCTAGCATGCGACCTTATAATGTGTGGACATGATCATAAATTAAAATTTTTCAGAAAAGTAAACTAATTTACTTTGTACCTCGCGTAACTCGAAGAAAGGGACGAGATCCAACCGTAGCGTCCCTTGGAAGCTCCGCCTCTATTCGCGTCCACGCCGAGTTCTCTTCGGGATGACTTCGCAAAGCCACGAGTTTTGTGCCGACGAGAACTACTAGATTCTCCAAAGACACAACTAGAATATCAAGAGAGAAAGATGGAAACTAACCACCAAGTAACGGAATCAAAATTCCGAGAAGGAAGGAGTTGCGACCCGCTTCTTCTTCTTCTTCTTTGGCACCTACTTGGTGGAGATGACTCACGGCAACCCTAGGGTGCGCCGGCCCTAGGAGGGGTGTGCGCCGGCCCTAGGATGAGGAAGGGGGGCGCCGGCCCTAGGAGGAGGAGAGAAGGAGAGGGAGAGAGCTACTTAATCTCTTGATAACTCAATTGAGGAATTCAAGCCTAGCCTTGGTTCCTTTATATAGTAGCCTCTCCCTTGCCAAGTCTCCCTTTTAACGGAATTTTTCATAAGAAATTTATGCTATAAATTTTCTTATGAATTATTTCGTTTATGCCAAGTTTTATTATAACTAACTTTATAATAAAACAAATACATCTCTCCTTTTAATTATGGAATAAAATTTGTATAAAATTTTCTTATCGTGGAAAAATCAATTCATAATTGATTTTATAAATTAAAATTAAACCAATTCATGGTTCATTTTAATTTCCATAAAAAAAATAAATTTCTACAATTTTCTTTATAAATTTCTTTATATAAATCTCTTTATATAAATTAATTTATTTATCCATAATTTTATAAAACAAATCGCGCTTGATTTATTTTATAATTTAAGCCAAATTAATTGGTTTTCTCTCCTTGTGGTGGCCGGCCAAACCAAAGAGGGTGGGCACCCTCTTTGGCTGGCCAAACCAAGCCAAAGCCCTCGCGAATTAAACTCATTTAATTCGCCCAATAAGCCTTCAAAAGACTTAGCCATTTTAAGCTTCCGTTGCGCCTCTGATTAATTCAGATTCAACTTATTTCTCTTGATTGGAAAATCCAATTTTCAACTCGTTTTAAATCCCTCGGATTACTCGTAGTGCGTGTGACTAAATAGGCTTTCGATTTATGTTGGCCGTCTATAATTCATCAATTATAGAATGATCATGAGTGGCACCTAGTAGTACATCATGATCCCCAATTAATCGAAAGATCAACGGTTGACCTCAGAAATTATTCTGAAACCCTTCAGCAGCTCTAATGAATCGTGCCTCATTCCCTTCACCATCTTATACCCACATGGTTCAGGACACGGTCTATGTGTGTCAGTCCCCACTAGGCTGACTATGTCACACCTAGCCCAAGTAGTGTTCTCTCGTCCTTTGGATTTCTAATTACTCTCATGTATTTAAGAGACTCATACTCTAAACATGACGTGCTCTGGCCAGAGGCTTTGAGTAACAATCAGACGATAGGCCTTGGGTATACATCTCCTCGCAAGGAGTGGTGAATCCTTTGTAGGCTGTTCAAACATCTTCGGGCACTTCGGCTTATACCCAACCATCCTGGGTCCACACCTCCTTGGAGATGCTTGCTTAAGATGTTAAAGTATAAGTCTCCATGACCAAGATGACTTGAACACCGCAAGTCAAAGGAACATCACACTTAAACTGCGGTAAGAACTTCACTGACATGTCTATGTATAGACTACCATGTGAAGTTTTACAGCTAGTCACTCCAATGAACTAGTTCCCTTAACTAGCATCCATGTTTATCTCCGGACATCCCAATGTCACCAGCCAGTGAGAATCAGCTGATTAGAGAATAACTCATGCTAGTCTCAACAGAATTGATAGTGTCCGTATTTATCAATTCATCGACTAGGGATATTTTCAATACTTCACAATTACACATGTAGAGATAATTACTAGTTGTGATTCCATTACAAATTCTCTCATGCTGTGAATTGTATTGCGGACATTCAGTAGATGAGTTTAAGATCTCAATCAAATACACAAACATGTATACTCAAATAGTGAATTTTCATTTATTAAAATAAATGTTTACAATCATAAGGTGATTGCCTTAGGACACTTCTCTCATATTACTAACAGCAACAATGCCAAAGTGTTATCAAATGTAAAGGTTTGGCTATCAAAGCAGTTTGATATGAAAAACTTAGGAGAAGCGGGGCACATCCTTGAGATCAAGGTCATAAGGGAATTTTATATAGAGAATTATATTTTCAAAAAAATAAGGTTCAGTATTATTAAAAAAACCTAAATGTGAAAAAGTTTAGTCACTATTACATTAGTAAGCAATCAATGACTATATTGCTAGTCTATGAAAATTCATTCAAATCTGTTGCTAAATTTTACCAATAGGAACCTAATTCAATCTAGTATTACTAATGTAAAATATATGTATTCATCAAACACTTACATTAATAGATTCCACAATCCATTGAACTATTCAACTAATCCAATTGATAGAGATCCGCCTCTAATGGACCGAATCAAGTTAGTGATCACTCTCTTCTAGCCTAATACCCTTGTAAGTAGAGATGGTTCTATACTGTATATTAAATCCTAAACTCATATATTGTATTGAAAAGTCAGTATAAAAAAAGTTATTACCAATACAGTATTGAAATTTTGATATATCAAATTTTAGATAGGTTCTAAATTACATACCACTTATATTATAATTTTGAAATCAATAGTAGAAGCAGTATATTGATACTAAATCTCATACCAATACTAAAAAATAAAATATACCTATAATATATATTGGTATGATTTAGTATATTTTGATACGACATATGCAATATATCGAATTTTTGATATTTTTTTCCTCACTCCTTGTAAGCTTAGGCAAATTTCTAAGATTGAGTTAAGCTAGAGACTCAGGACATATTTTTCCTACGTTGAAGGTTTCAACCAACTCCACTAGGTAGCCCTATCATTACCTATCTACAGACATCATCTTTGATGATACTAACCAAATTAAAAGTGGCTTTTTACCAAAGAATGTATCCAAGAATTGGTAATTACCAAAAGGCGTACCATGGTTTATTTTTTACCAAAGGGCGCATCCCTATTAGTCAACTTCCTATTATACCCCTCCAGCCAAAAAATGACTTTCTCAAATCATAATTTTGAGACATTCGATCCACTTTATCAGTAAAATAATATTTTATGGTTCGGATGGTCATGGAGTCAAATTTTTCTCCTTTCTCTCACAGCGCAACAACGTAAATGGTATTGTCGAAGGTGGCGGACAGTGTGCTATAGTCGCGAGCTCATCCCCCAAATCCGTCCCCCCAACCAAAAGCTAGGGAAGTCTCCAAAGTGTTTGTGTGTGTCCCATAGGCGACTGTAAGTGTTAACGTTGAAGTCTAGACTGCTTGGCACTATCCATAGTAGGGGTTAGGGTTTCTGTAAGGTTTATTTTTTTGATAATGGTAGGAAAAAGGTCTGTGGCTGTTTCAGCGTTTTCTTCCTTGGCAATATCCACCAAGCTATGTTAGCGATAGTCTTAGGTCAAAACAGCAGAGTTTGTGCACATGTTTAAACTTATTTTTGCTGAATAAATTTATAATGTATAAAAACTGTAGGTTTCAGATGACTTTGGACAAAAATTACATTGGTGTAGTGTTTTAGGCCACTTTAAATATTTTTTTGAAGCATTTCAAATTTTAAATGATCGACACATTGCGAAAATCAAAGAGTCGTCCTTCAGTGTTTTCTTGGACATACAAGAATTACAACATATTCGTGGAATTTTAGTGAATATATTTGAAAGTTGAGATTCAACCTCGCAAGTTTTTAAATTCTCAGGTAATAGTTTTAGTTATGAATTGTAAACATTATCTATAGTAAGATAAAACAAGGATAAAGATGGCCTGAAATGATTTAATTTCGATTCATTTCACTTCAGGCCTACCGAGGGCCTGAAGTGATTTCACTTCAGGCCCTCGGTAGGGCTGAAGTAAAATCATTTCAGACCTACCGAGGGCCTAAAGTGAAATCACATCAGGTCTAACGTGGGCCTGAAATGAAATCATTTCTGGTCCAAAGTGAAATCATTTGAAACTTATATTCTTGATGATAACTAAATATTTTAAATGTTTCAGGTGTACCGGTTGCGTTCGCCAGACGAGATGTTACTTTGTTACTGGGTATAGTGGACCGTGGTGTTTCGGTCCTTATTAATTCAACTAAAGCATCGGGTGACCTCTATCTTACTTACTTCTCATAAGAAAAATAAACTACCAGAACAAGAATTGAGGAGTTACTTAAATATTATTCAAAAAGTGTTGAATTCAGAGGATGATGTTTTATTAGTGTGTAAATTATATATTTTGTATATATTTGTTTGTGTTTTATTTTTGTCTAGTACATATAAGGTCCCTCTAGGTCTTGTAGATATAGTAGATGATTATGAGAATCTTGTAGATTCAACTGGGTAGAAGCTATCCATCAATTTTTGTATTCACAATTACCTAAGATTGGGGACTTATTTTCATCAACTCAGGGATACCAGATCAGCACCAACCTCCCTTACCTAAAGGGATTTGCTGGGCTTTTGGTAGTGAGTAGAATTTTCTTGTTAAATTTTATAATATTTTACTGTCATTAATGTATTTGGCTGGAAAACTTAGTGTAGGCATGATTTTTTGAGCATGTACCAATTCAAAAATCATACAATGTTAAAGGACCCCGAATAAATAAGTGAAGGAATATTCCTTCGCATATTAGTAGGGTGAGGGCCCTTGTCGACCGACTCTCGCCGGAAGAGGTAATTATTCTAAACTGTTATCTATGTTAGTTTGATATAGAGGCAGTAACATTTGTGTACTTGTTAATTGACAGGTCATTGTTGAAATAATTCCTAACCTACATGAGAACACATTGTTTGAGAACCTTGATATTGGTGATGACATTCCACAGCCAATGGAGACATCACAAGGAGATGACACAGAAGATGTAAGGCTATGTGGTGAATGCATTCTTAAAGACAACCGAATCAAGGAGCTAACAACCGAATCAAGGAGCTAACAGAGGAGAATATTCGTTTGAATGAAAGGGTTAAGGAATTGCTTTCAATAATTGAAATAAAGGGCATGGAGACTCAAGAAAGCTATCCTGAAGTCGATCCTCTTTCTGATCCAGTATCTTGTAGAACAAGGAGAGGATGTGACCGAACTCAGTATGATTACAGGGATACTCCAATTGACAGTCTAGTATAGCACCAGCTATTACCAAAGGGGAAGCGGAGCAAGAAACAAATATCAGATGTCATGGACAAGGGAAAAAGGAAAATTAGTGAGGAGGATATGGATGAAGCAAGAGAAACCATAACTATAATGGAAGTCATGTTTGAAGAAGACATAGAGGAGGAAACAAGAAGAACCTCCGAACTATACAAAATAAGGCAACAAGGCATTGATGTATCATGTATGTGATTTACTTTCATATAATATACCTCAATTTTATTGAATTTGGTCATTAATTAGTGTTTTGATAACTTATCGATGTAGTTTGTGAAGAAGCATTTTATGAATTCAAAGAAGAAAAATCAAGATAAAGAAGTGGTCTACCTGATAAATAAATTGGAGAACCTAAAGTAAGTTACGAAACATAGTTTAGTTAATATATCTTGTTCTTTAATATATAATCTTATCAATTTACTTGGCAGGTTAGCATCTGAATTTATTTGGGAGGATGCACCCTTTGCTTTGAATTTGTATTCATTCTTACAAATCCTCAATGGAGAGGTTTTTACAAAAGGCGAGGTAATTGATGCCTTTTGTAAAATTCTATTTAGGGGAGCATCCGTGTGTGGTAGGTCATACAATAAGTCAATATATTGTTCAACCTTTTTTACAATAAGTGATATAAATGAATTTACAAGATAGATTGTAGAAGACCTAATATTATGATTTGGCTATTAATAATTTTGTGTATGCATTTTTTTAAGCATCAATAAGATTGTCAAGAAAATTTTCCCTGCAACAAGTGATGCAGACTGATATGATACAACAAGAGTTTAGATATATTTTAATACCATTGTGCTGTGATAATACACACTTTCACTTATTGGCGGTGGATACAGAAGCCATGACTTTCAATCATTTAAATTCTCTTGCTAGTGGCCATAAATATAAGAATGAATTTGACTCAGCGGTGAGCAACCTTTATTCATATATATGTTAATCAGTTTGTCTAAAACATCATTGATGGTGATTATTAAAGTCATGATATATTTTACAGGTAAAAGAACTTAAACAATATAGTCGCGAGGAACATACGATTATTCATCAGTATCTACAAAGTCATCATCCCTTGAATAATTGGTCCTTCATCAGTCAAAAATGTCCCCAACAAAAACATAGGTAAGTAAATGAGGATGAGTTTAAAAATATGAAAGTATTTTATAAACCCACTTATTGAAATAAAAAATACTCTATTGTTATTTTCAGCGTGGACTGTGCCTTTTTTGTGATGCAATACGTTCGATGTCACCTATATGATGAGAAGATGGATTTCAAACAAGGAGACATGAGGAAAATGAGATTTGATCTGACAGTTAATATTCTGAGGGACATATTTTGTAAAATATGAGACTAAATATCGATGTATTCTTGTCAAAAAATCCTTTACTGTTGATTGAGCTCCATTTGTATGGAAAATTCTGATTATGTAGATGTTGTCATATGAATATAATTGATTGTCAAGAAAAACATAACAATTATGTGATGTTGATTCACCTCCAGTCGCTGCAATGTTGTGTGCCAACTGATACGGTAAGATAACATAACTGATAATGATTGGAACTAAGGTTAGACACCAGAAATAACATCTCTATGGTTAACTCTAACAAGTGATATCGAGTATGGACATACCCAACTAGTGATACGGTACGATACATTGAATAAACTTTATGACTGTGTTGATAAAATTGAAAAATTAAATAAAATGAGAGGATTTTGTCACATCTTGTAGATATATTGAATTTTATTCTATAAATCAATATAATATTTAATCATGATTAAATATTATATAAAATTATTTTAAAATAGGGATTAAATCTGGAATCCATGTAGGGGCTGAAGTAAATTGATTTCAGGCCCACGGTGGGCCTGAATTCACTTGATTTCAGGCCCACGGTGGGCCTGAAATAACTTGATTTCAGACCCATTTTGGGCCTGAACAGGTATGAAAGGCCCTATGATAATCATAAAACCATTAGAAGCTTGGACACGAAAAATATCATCTCCTAGCTCTACTATAACTATTCATATAAGGTTTTCAGAAATCCAAATATCCTAGGTCCATCGGTGGGTTTGGGTGGAAACCCACTGATAGATGTACAGAGTTTTCTATTGCAACATAATGTATAACCATCAGAAGTTTGGACACCAAAAATATCATCTCCTAGCCCTACTCTAACTATTGATATAGGGGTTCCAGAAATCCAAATATCCTAGGTCCATCAGTGGGTTTGGGTGGAAACCCACTGATAGACCTTGCAACATAATGTATAACCATTAGAAGTTTGGACACCAAAAATACCATCTCCTAGCTCTACTCTAACTATTCATATAGGGTTTTCAGAAATCTAAATATCCTAGGTCCATCAGTGGGTTTGGGTGGAAACCCACTAATAGACCTACAGAGTTTCCTTTTGCAACATAATGTATAACCATTAGAAGTTTGGACACCCAAAATACCATCTCCTAGCTCTACTGCAACTATTGATATAGAGTTTTCAGAAATCCAAGTATCCTAGGTCCATCAGTGGGTTTGGGTGGAAACCCACTGATAGACCTATAGAGTTTCCTTTTGCAACATAATGTATAACCATTAGAAATTTGGACACCAAAAAAATCATCTCCTAGCTCTACTGTAACTATTGATATAGAGTTTTCAGAAATCCAAGTATCCTAGGTCCATCAGTGGGTTTGGGTGGAAACCACTGATAGACCTATAGAGTTTCCTTTTGTAACATAATGTATAACCATTAGAAGTTTGTGTTGGTGCAGAAAGCACCAAAGTCAAACCTGTGTTTTGATAATGGCAACAGGGTTCAAAAGTTAAGTCTTACTTGTTATCTAACATGTCACTTGAGTGTGCAGAGTAAAAAGCCCTAGCGAAGGACTGCTAGGCACTGGCGAAGGAATGCCAGAGTGAAAAGCCCTAGCGAAGGACTGCTAGGCGCCAGGCGAAGGACAGCTTGGGACTGAAGCCCTAGCGAAGGAATGCTAGGCACCGGGCGAAGGACAGCTCGGCATCTAAGACCTAGCAAAGGACCGCCAGGCAAAAGTCCAACCAAAGGAGGCAACAGGTACATTCTCCCGAGAGGAGTAGGTGAGGACGCGTTCCCCATCGAGGGAACAGTAGGCGTCGGTTCGACCTAGGGTTCCATTTTGGAGACCCAAAGTCAGAACCAAGACAGCTAAGGCTGTATAAACTAATATTTTATTGTTTTATTGTGTTTTGGACTAACCCTGGATGCAGGACCGAAGGAACGTGTGTCTGCAGCTCAGAGAGCCTCAAAGGAATGAGGCAACAGCTGACCAGGGCGCCCGGAGTCTCCCGGGCGCCCCCAAGGTAAACACAAAACACAAGAAAGCAAAGCAAGCTTCGACAGTTCAACTCCTGGGTGCCCCCAGCGCCTCGGGCGCCCCCAACAGCAAGTCATCGAAGCTCAAGCCAGCGAAGCCAAGGGATAAAGTTTGACCCGGTCAACCCGGGCGCCCCCAGCGCTCCGGGCGCCCCGGTTAAGGTCTGATCCCGAATTTGAGGGGATCAGAAGCTGACCGAGACCGAGGCGGATCGTGTGACACGTGGGGGGGCGCCCCCGACGTCCCGGGCGCCCCCATGCCCTATATAAAGGGCCCTCGATCCCAAGCTTCAAACAACACTTTCAATCAACGCTTCTACGCTCTTCTGCTCTCGCACCTCGCTCCGGAAACCTTTCAACTCGAGCCGACGACGTTTCGCTGCTCCGAAAAAGACAACCTACATCGGACGTCGGTAAAAGAAGAGCCTCTTTTTAAATTGTTTACTGTGCTGTATTTGTAAATCAATCTTTGTAAACTATTATTGCGCCTCATATAGAATTGCCCAAAGTAAACGGTCAACGACCGTGGGCCTTGGAGTAGGAGTCGACCTAGGCTCCGAACCAAGTAAAAATTACTGTGTTCGCGTGTTTGCTTTTATCTTCCGCTGTGCAATTTCTTTTTCCATAAATCCGAACGATTTCCGATATTCACCCCCCCTCGATCGGTTCTCTCGATCCAACAAGTGGTATCAGAGCGGGGAAGTTCAAACTAGGTGCAACTACCAGTTTGAAAATTTTCAGATTTTTTTATTTATTTTTTTCGTTCGAATTTCTTCTAAATTTTTCGTTCGAATTTCTTTCGTTAATCGAGGTTAGTGCAACACCCCTCGATATTTATTTTTCCTAATCCCGCACTACTAATCCAAGACCAAGTCTTGAAAAATTCTTTTTTTTTGTTAGTTATCTTTTCAGATTAAAATGGTCATGCAAGAAGGATTCAGCACCGCCAGACCTCCACTTTTCAGTGGAGAAGACTTTTCTTACTGGAAAAGTCGAATGGAGGTCCACCTGAAAACTCAGGTGGACATGTGGATTATCATCCAGTCCGGACTGGAGATTCCCACAGATGCTGAAGGACTACCTCAAAGCTACTCAGAATGGGACACCGCTCTGAAGCGCAAAATAGAAGCCGATGCAAAGGCAACTCAGACCCTACAATGCGGTTTAACAAAAGAGGAGCTGAACCGGGTGGGCCCCTTCAACAGTGCCAAGGAGCTGTGGGCAAAATTGATCGAGCTGCATGAAGGAATATCAGACACTCGGATCAGTAAGAGAGATCTGCTCCTAAACAAACTATACACCATCAAGATGGCTGACAATGAAACGGCAGCCCAACTCCACGCACGAATCCAAGAATTGATGAACGGTCTTCACACTATAGGTCATAAGGTCGAAAATCGTGACCTAATAAGGTATGCCCTAAATGCTTTCCCTAGAAATACCTTGTGGGCATCTATGGTAGATGCATACAAGGTTTCAAGGGATCTCTCAAAAATTAAATTAGATGAATTGTTTTCTGAGTTAGAACTTCATGAACAGACTAACTGCAATATGGTCGAGAAAGGTATTGCCTTTATTGCAGGAAAAACTGGAAGATCGACAAAGAAGAAACCTCAACCTCAACCCGAGTCTAACTCAGACTCAGACGCAGAAGACGAAGAAGGAGATCAATCTGAGCTGGTCCGACTGGCCCGAAGCTACTATAAAAAATTGAAGAACCAAGCCAACAAACGGAAAACAAGCCGAAGAAGGAACGAACCAGATGACCCCGCAAGTGACAAAAACAAGCCCAACGTGACCTGCTACGAGTGCAAGAAGAAGGGCCACTACAAGACGGAGTGTCCAAACCTAAAGGAGAACAAAAAGACAAGAAGAAAGAAAGCACTCCAAGCAACCTGGGATGAATCTTCATCAGAAGAAGAAGAAGAAGCACCCCAGTCAAACCTACTAGCCCTGACCGCCTCAGAAAAAGTCGAGACCGAGTCAGAATCAGAAGAGGACGACGGCAGACTAACCTTTTCAGAAGACGGCGAAATCAAGGTAAGTGGTTTCAATATAAGTCAATTAAATGATCTTATTTCTTATCTTTCTCGAGATTTGGCGAAAGCCAAACTCCTAGTCGAATCCCTCCGACAGGAAGTAATACTCCTGAAAGAGGGAGCTGACTCTAAATCCTTAACCGAGAAAGTTCAAGAAGGAACTCCTACTCAAGTTGAAAAACTTGAGAAAGAGAACTCCTCCCTGAAAACTCAGGTTAAGGATCTTAGAGCGGCCTTAGAACGATTCACTTCTGGTTCCAAGGGTCTTGACATGATTCTTGGAAAATAGAAGTCCGTTCTAAATCGATCCGGACTTGGGTATAGAACCAAATCCCTACAAAGATCTTATTTTGCTGTACTGAATCAGTCCAGAGGTAAAGTTCAGGCATGGGTACCTAAACTGTACCTGAACAAACCAACTGGATCAAATCAGTATTGGATCCCCAAGGACAAGATACACATCTTGCCAAATTATTATCGTGGCTATAGTCCAGGGGGAGCCAAGTTAAAAACTATTTTTATTGTTAAATAGAATTTAATTCTTGCAATTTGCCTGATTGATTGTTTATTTAAATTTCTGCAATTTACCATGCTTAGATTTAGGTTAGTATAAGGACTGAACAAACTTAACTGAAACTTGAAAACATAGTATTGGGTGGAGGTGAGATAATAGTACGTTAGGGAAACCAATTCTAATAAGATCAAGTTCACTTGGTCTCTTTAGACTGGTGAAACTTGCCGAAGCTACCGATCCTAAATCCAAACTAGTTAGACCAGAACTTTTTCAAAGATTAATTTTGAAAATGAAATTTCATTAAACGGCTTTGTCAAGGAAAGGGTTGATGATCCAATAAGGCTACGACCAAAGAAGGCCTAGTGCCTCGCCAAGACCTGGAAGCCAATTTTTGAATTTCAAATTCAAATTACATTTTATAAAATTCAAATCTAACATAATTTTCAGTTAAGTATAGATTCAAACATCTCCTTTCAAAATAAATTGAAATGTTTTCAAAAATTAATTAAGGTTTTCAAAATAAATAATAATTTCTCAAAATAATTTTACTTATCAAAATCTGTCTCACAAAACCTATAAGGCTAACGTGATTGAAAACCCTAGATTTGGGTGAGACAGACTAGGTAGTGAAAATCAATTTAAGCTATTCTTGACTCTAGTTGGATCCAAATCAACAAAACTCTTTATGTGTAGGAACATAAAGATTTGGACCAATGGATGTTGGATAGCGGTTGCTCCAGACACATGACTGGAGATAAATTGAAATTCACCAAACTCAAGTTCAAGAACCTAGTCACAGTAGCATTTGGCAACAAAGCTACCCTAAAGGTAATTGGGTCAGGTAATATTGAACTTAAATCTGATTTTGTTATTAAGAAAGTTCTCTTGGTTGAAAACTTCAACTTTAACTTGCTTAGCATAAGTCAGTTATGTGATTCTGGTTATATAGTCACCTTCAACAACTCTAACTGTCTGATTAGAAATGTACAAGACTCAGAAATCATGCTTAAGGGCACTAGGAAAAATAATGTATACACTATAAACCATCCCCTAGTACCCAAATGTATGTTAACTCAGTTAGAATAATCAAACCTCTGGCATAGGAGACTAGGTCATACTAACTTAAGAACTATCTCAAAAATCACCCAACTTGGACTAATTAAAGGTATACCTAAAATTAAAAATCATGGAAACTTAATATGTGAATCATGTAATCAAGGTAAACAAACCAAATCTAATCATAAACTAATCCAATCTGACCTAACTCAATCCACACTTGAGCTCCTGCACCTTGACCTATTTGATTCACATGGAGCCAAGTCACTAAGCGGAAATCGATACTGCTTAGTAATAGTTGATGATTATTCTAGATTCACCTGGGTTAGGTTTCTAAAAACCAAAGATGAAACCCTAAACCTATTTAATAAATTCTGTAAATTAATTGAAAATCAAAACGACACCAAAATTAAAAGACTTAGGAGTGACCACGGGGGAGAATTTGAAAATCAACGGTTCGAGGAATTCTGTAAAGTCAATGGGTATTTACATGAATTTTCATGTCCTAGAACCCCCCAACAAAATGAGATAGTCAAAAGAAGGAATAGAACCTTACAGGAAGCCGCTAGGGCTATGCTCAACGAATTTAGCTTAGCAAACCAATATTGGGCAGAAGCGATTAGTACGGCTTGTTACATCCAAAATAGGGTTCTGATTAACAAGCGACACAACAAAACACCCTATGAACTGTACTACCATAGGCTCCCAAATCTACACTACCTAAGGGTCTTTGGATGCAAAGTTCATATCCTAAACACCAAAGACTACTTAGGGAAATTTCAATCCAAATCAACCCTAGGTATCTTCCTAGGATACTCAACCACAGGTAGAGCCTATAGAGTTTACAACAAACAAACTAAAAAAATTGAAGAAACAATTAACTTAATATTTGATGAAGAAGTCAACTCAACATCTGATAATCCAGACCTAACTTCATCAAATTCTGATCAAGAAAATAATGAACAAACTAGTGAACCCTTAATTGAATCCTTAAACGAACTAACTATTGAACCAATTAATGAGTCAACTGAACCAACAAATGAACCAGCCCAAAGAGCCGAATCAAATAGTGAACCAAACCGACCAGCCAGACCTGAGGCTGAACCATGTTCTAGGAGAACCAAGAAACCCAGACTTAGTCACCCAACCGATCAAATTGTGGGTGATCCAACTCTAGGAGTCAGGACTAGATCCTCCTATAGAAACCTTAGTCAAATAGCTATGATATTAAAAATAGAACCCAAAACTATAGATGAAGCCCTACCCGACCCTTATTGGATCATAGCTATGCAAGAAGAATTAGCCCAATTTGAGAGGAACCAAGTCTGGGAACTAGTGCCTAAACCTGAAGGCAAATCCATCATAGACACTAAGTGGGTCTTTAGGAATAAGCTAAATGATCAAGGAGAAATAGTTAGAAATAAAGCCCGCTTAGTAGCTAAGGGATTCAGCCAAGTAGAGGGATTAGATTACGATGAAACATATGCCCCAGTAGCTAGACTTGAGTCTATTAGAATGTCGTTAGCCTTTGCATCCCATAAAGGATTTAAGCTATACTAAATGGATGTAAAGTCAGCCTTCTTAAATGGATTCATTAAAGAAGAAGTTTATGTAGGACAACCCCCTGGGTTTGAGGACCTAGACAAACCTGACCATGTTTATAAATTAGCTAAAGCACTATATGGGTTAAAACAAGCACCTAGGGCTTGGTATGAACATTTATCAACTTACTTAACCTCTAAAGAATTCAAACAAGGACAAATTGACTCAACCTTATTTATTAAAACTCTAGGAAAAGAGATATTTATTGCGCAAATTTACGTAGATGACATAATCTTTGGATCCACCAACACAAACTTCCTAAAAGAGTTTGTCAAGATAATGGAAAATGAATTTGAAATGAGCTTAGTTGGTGAGTTTACCTTTTTCCTAGGACTACAAATCAAACAAACTAGAGATGGAAACTACGTCCATCAATCCAAATATGCTAAAGAGTTAGTAAAGAAATTTAAAATGGATAACTCTAAAAGCATAAGTACCCCCATGGCCACTAATGTAAAAATAGATAGTGACCCTGATGGTAAGCCAGTAGACCTCAAACTGTATAGAAATATGATAGGTAGTCTATTGTACCTTACACCCAGCAGACCTGACATTCTTTTTGCTGTAGGGATGTGTGCTAGATACCAAACCTGTGCTAAGGAAACGCACTTAGCAGCCCTAAAAAGAATACTAAGATATGTAAAGGGCACCCTAAATGTAGGGATCTGGTATCATAGAACCTCAACCTTCAATTTGTCAGGATACTCGGATTCTGACTATGCTGGTTGTAAATTAGATAGAAAGAGCACAAGTGGAAGCTGCCAACTGTTAGGAAATAGTCTAGTAAGTTGGTGTAGTAGAAAACAACACTGTGTAGCTCTGTCCACAACTGAAGCTAAGTATTTAGCCTTAGGAGAGTGTGTAGCATAACTTTTATGGATGATGCACACTCTTAAGGACTTCCAGCTCAACTACACCCAAACTCAAGTATTTATTGACAATATAAGTTCAGTTAATCTAACGAAGAACCCAATCCAACATTCCAGAACAAAACACATAGAAGTTAAACATCACTTCGTAAGAGACCATGTAGCCAGGGGTGAGATAGTACTTAAACATATAGACTCAAAATCCAACTTAGCTGATATATTCACAAAACCCTTACCTGAGTCTGAGTTCAGCTCACTAAGAAGGCAGTTAGGATTGTGCTCTGTAGAATAGATTAACTCTACTTTTATTTTTTATTTTTTAATTTTTAATTTTAAAATCAGTTTCTAAAAGAATTTTGAAAAAAAAAACTGTTGTTTTTTCAGTTTGTTTTAAAATCTTTTCGGACTTAGTTTTATTTTCAAAACTACCCCCTTTCAAAACTAGGGCTTTTTCGCAAATGGACTTAGCCTAGGCCCTAACCCTAGAACTGCATGCACCTATAGATTTAGAAACCAGCATCTCACAAGCACTTTAGGGTACTTTGATTGATAACCTAGAAACGGTTGAGATGCTTAGGTCTTTGCCTTAATTCAAGATGCTTTAAGTCAGTGCATCTGCAGTAATTGGGGCACTAAAAACAACTTATACAGCAATCAAGTTAAGTGTCAAGTTTAGAAAATCTAACTTGAACATAAACACTTAACTTGACTAACCCTAGTGAAAACTACTGCTTATAACAGTTAGTAAGTAGCTAAATGGGTTAGACAGGTCCCTACAAGAGACAATCAACTGATTTGGTCTAGTCTTGGTTCAGTACAGCAAAATCATACGAATATTTTCCTTTATGAAAGTTATTTCTTTTATGCAATTTAATTTCTGCTATATCTATCTGTTTTTGATATATGGCAAAGGGGGAGAGATGAGATAGGAGAGAGTTCAAATTTTTTTTTTCAAAATCTCAAAAAAAATTTCAAAAAGGTAGCTACTTTTCAAAACTTTTCAAAAAACTTAGCTACTTTTCAAAGCTTTTCAAAAAAACTTTTCTAGAAGTACTTAAGTTCTTTAAGTGTTTTAAAAAACCCTACTAAGTACTAAAATTGTTTCAAAATTTATTAAGTACTTAAATTGTTTCAAAATGTACTAAGTTTTCATAAGTACTTTAAAGCTTAACTTCCATAAGTACTTTAAGCTTAAGTTTTTCAAAATTTACTAAGTACTTAAATTGTTTCAAATTTTACTAAGTACTTAAATTGTTTCAAAATTTACGAAGTACTTAAATTGTTTCAAAATTTTACTAAGTACTAAAATTGTTTCAAAATTTACTAAGTACTTAAATTGTTTCAAAGTTTACTAAGTACTTAAATCCTACTAAGTACTTAACTTAAAGTTTTCAAAACTTTTGAGTACTTTAAAACTTAAATGCTTCAAATTTTTTTTAAGTACTCTAAACTCATGCTTTCAAAAACTCCTCTATGTACTTTTAAAACTTAAGTGATCAAAAGATTTCCAAAGTACCTAAACTTAAGTTTTCAAAGTGCAAAATCATTCTAAGCAAATTTTTTTTTCTTTCTTAAAACCCCACGAGTTTTTGAAAAATCTAGGGGGAAATTCCCTCCAGGGGAGGGAACAAATACTTATGCTCTTGATTAAACTTAACTTTTTGAACTAGGATTGCCATAAATCAAAAAGGGGGAGATTGTTGGTGCAGAAAGCACCAAAGTCAAACCTGTGTTTTGATAATGGCAACAGGGTTCAAAAGTTAAGTCTTACTTGTTATCTAACATGTCACTTGAGTGTGTAGAGTAAAAAGCCCTAGCGAAGGACTGCTAGGCACTGGCGAAGGAATGCCAGAGTGAAAAGCCCTAGCGAAGGACTGCTAGGCACTGGCGAAGGAATGCCAGAGTGAAAAGCCCTAGCGAAGGACTGCTAGGCGCCAGGCGAAGGACAGCTTGGGACTGAAGCCCTAGCGAAGGAATGCTAGGCACCGGGCGAAGGACAGCTCGGCATCTAAGACCTGGCAAAGGACCGCCAGGCAAAAGTCCAACCAAAGGAGCGGTTGGCATCAGGTACATTCTCCCGAGAGGAGTAGGTGAGGACGCGATCCCCGTCGAGGGAATAGTAGGCGTCGGTTCGACCTAGGGTTCCATTTTGGAGACCCAAAGTCAGAACCAAGACAGCTAAGGCTGTATAAACTAATATTTTATTGTTTTATTGTGTTTCGGACTAACCCTGGATGCAGGACCGAAGGAACGTGTGTCTGCAGCATAGAGAGCCTCAAAGGAATGAGGCAACAGCTGACTAGGGCGCCCGGAGTGTCCCGGGCGCCCCCAAGGTAAATACAAAACACAAGAAAGCAAAGCAAGCTTCGACAGTTCAACTCCCGGGCGCCCCTGTGCTCCCGGGCGCCCCTGTCCTCCCGGGCGCCCCTGTGCTCCCGGGCGCCCCCAGCGCCCCGGGCGCCCCCAACAGCAAGTCATCGAAGCTCAAGCCAGCGAAGCCAAGGGATAAAGTTTGACTCGGTCAACCCGGGCGCCCCCAGCGCTCCGGGCACCCCGGTCAAAGTCTGATCCCGAATTTGAGGGGATCAGAAGCAGACCGAGACCGAGGCGGATCGTGTGACACGTGGGGGGCGCCCCCGATGTCCCGGGCGCCCCCATGCCCTATATAAAGGGCCCTCGACCCCAAGCTTCAAACAACACTTTCAATCAACGCTTCTACGCTCTTCTGCTCTCGCGCCTCGCTCCGGAAACCTTTCAACTCGAGCCGACGACGTCCCGCTACTCCGAAAAAGACAACCTACATCGGACGTCGATA
The DNA here is from genome assembly GCA_024364735.1 of Boesenbergia rotunda. Lineage (NCBI taxonomy): Eukaryota > Viridiplantae > Streptophyta > Magnoliopsida > Zingiberales > Zingiberaceae > Boesenbergia > Boesenbergia rotunda. Next base: position 17,776 of record JAGFNQ010007109.1, on the reverse strand, counting down.
AAAGAAGAGCCTCTTTTTAAATTGTTTACTGTGTTGTATTTGTAAATCAATCGTTGTAAACTATTATTGCGCCTCATATAGAATTGCCCAAAGTAAACGGTCAACGACCATGGGCCTTGGAGTAGGAGTCGACCTAGGCTCCGAACCAAGTAAAAAATTACTGTGTTCGCGTGTTTGCTTTTATCTTCCGCTGTGCAATTTCTTTTTCCATAAATCCGAACGATTTCCGATATTCACCCCCCCCTCTATCGGTTCTCTCGATCCAACAGTTTGGACACAAAAATACCATCTCCTAGCTCTACTCTAACTATTGATATAGGGGTTTCAGAAATCCAAATATCCTAGGTCCATCAGTGGGTTTAGGTGGAAACCCACTCATAGACCTACAGAGTTTACTTTTGCAACAAAATGTATGACTATTAGAAGTTTGGACATCAAAAATACCATCTCCTAGCTCTACACTAACTATTCATATAGGGTTTTCAGAAATCCAAATATCTTAGGTCCATTAGTGGGTTTGGGTGGAAACCCACTGATAGACCTATAGAGTTTCCTTTTGCAACATAATGTATAACCATTAGAAGTATGGACATCAAAAAAACCATCTCCTAGCTCTACTGTAACTATTAATATAGAGTTTTCAGAAATCCAAGTATCTTAGGTCCATCAGTGGGTTTGGGTGGAAACCCACTGATAGACCTACAGAGTTTACATTTGCAACATATTGTATAACCATTAGAAGTTTGGACACCAAAAATGTTAGTAATATGAGAGAAGTGTCCTAAGGCAATCGCCTTCTGATTGTAATCATTTACTTTAATAAATGAATATTCACTATTTGAGTATACATGTTCGTGTATTTGATTGAGATCTTAAACTCATTTACTGAATGTCCGCAATACAATTCACAGCATGTGAGAATTTGTGATGAATTCACAACTAGTGATTATCTCTACATGTGCAATTGTGAAGTATTGAAATTGTCCCTAGTCGATGAATTGATAAATACGGACACTATCAATTCTGTTGAGACTAGCATGGGTTATTCTCTAATCAGCTGATTCTCACTGGCAGGTGACATTGGGATGTCCGGAGATAAACATGAATGCTAGTTAAGGGAACTAGTTCATTGGAGTGACTAGCTGTAAAACTTCATATGGTAATCTACATATAGATATATCAATGAAGTTCTTACTGCAGCTTAAGTGCGATGTTCCTTTGACTTGCGGTGTTCAAGTCATCTTGGTCATGAAGACTTATACTTTGACATCTTAAGCAAGCATCTCCAAGGAGGTGTGGACCCAGGATGCTTGGGTATAAGCCGAAGTGCCCGAAGATGTTTGAACAACCTACAAAGGATTCACCACTCCTTGCGAGGAGATGTATACCCAAGGCCTATCGTCGAATTATTACTCGAAGCTTCTGGCCAGAGCATCACATGTTTCGAGTATGAATCTCTCAGAAACATGAGAGTAATTAGAATCCGTTGGACGAGAAAGACATTACTTGGGCTAGGTGTGACGTAGTCAGCCTAGTGGGGGCTGACACACATAAACCGTGTCCTGAACCAAGTGGGTATAAGATGGTGAAGGGAATGAGGCATGATTCATTAAAGCTGCTGAAGGGTTTCAGAATTATTTCTGAGGTCAACTGTTGATCTTTCGATTAATTGGGGATCATGATGTACTACTAGGTGCCACTCATGATCGTTCTATAATTGGTTGATTATAGACGGCCAACATAAATCGAAAGCCTATTTAGTCACATGCACTACGAGTGATCCGAGGGATTGAAAACGAGTTGAAAATTGGATTTTCAGATCAAGAGAGATAAGTCGAATCAAATTTTTCAGAGACGCATCGGAAGCATAAAATGGCTAAGTCTTTTGAAGACTTATTGGACGAATTAAATGAGTTTAATTCGTGAGGTCATGGCTTGGGTTTTGCCGGCCAAAGAGGGTCCCCACCCTCTTTGTTTGGCCGGCCACATTAAAAGGGGAGAACCAAATTGTTTGGTTCAAATTATAAAATAAACCGAGCGCGGTTTGTTTTATAAAATTATGGATAAAGAAATTTATATAAAGAAATTTATATAAAGGGATTTATTTTTCATGAAAATTAAAATGAACCATGGATTGGTTTATTTTATTTTATAAAATCAATAATAGATTGATTTACCATGATATAGAAATTTATATAAAGAAATTTATATAAAGAAGTTTATATAAAGAAATTTATATAAAGAAATTTCTTTCCATAAGAAAAGGGAGACATGGTTGTTTTTATTATAAATTAAATTATGATAAAAACTTGGCATGATGGAATAATTCATAGAAAAATTTATATGATAAATTTCTTATAAAAATTTATTCCATAAAAAGGAGACTTGGCGATTGAGAGGCTACTATATAAAGGAACCAAGGCAAGGCTTGGAGATTAAGAATCTAAGAGATCTAGAAATAAGCCCTCTCTCTCTCTCCTTCTCTCCCTCTCCCTCCTCTAGTGCCGCCGGCCCTAGAGGCCCTCCCCTTTGCCGTGAGCTTCAGCCACCACCAAGCAGCTGCCGAAGAAGAAGAAGAAGCGGGCGCAACTCCTTCCTTCCTCCCGGAATCTTGATTCCGTTATTCGTTTGGTGGTTAGTCTTTCCATCTCTCTCTTGGTATTCTTGTCGTGCCTTTGGAGAATCTAGTAGTTCTTGTAGGCACGAAACTCGTGGCTTTGCGAAGTCATCCCGAAGAAAACTCGGCGTGGACGCAAATAGAGGCGGAGCTTCCAAGGGACGCTACGGTTGGATCTCGTCCCTTTCTTCGAGTTACGCGAGGTAACAAGTAAATTAGTTTACGTTTCTGCAAAATTTAAATATATGATCATGTCTACACAACATAAGGTTGCATGCTTAGATGTGTGGTTAAATAATTTGAGAAATTATTTATGCTAAACCTTCCGCTGCACGTAATTAATTTTAAAATTACGAACCCGCATCCATGTCAACATGCACCCGGTCCCAACAAAAAATACCATCTCCTAGCTCTACTCTAACTATTGATATAGAGTTTTCAGAAATCCAAGTATCATAGGTCCATCAGTGGGTTTGGGCGGAAACCCACTGATAGACCTACAAAGTTTACTTTTGCAACATAATGTATAACCATAAGAAGTTTGGACAACAAAAATATCATCTCCTAGCTCTACTCTAACTATTGATATAGAGTTTTCAGAAATCCAAGTATCATAGGTCTATCAGTGGGTTTGGGTGGAAACCCACTGATAGACCTATAGAGTTTACTTTTGCAACATATTATATAACCATTAGAAGTTTGGACACCAAAAATACCATCTCCTAGCTCTACTATAACTATTCATATAGGGTTTTTAGAAATCCAAGTTTCCTAGCTCATGAAAAATAATTATGAATTTATTTTTTTAAACGGGAAAACAAATTTCAGTCGACGTTGGGCCTGAATATCTCATATTTCAGGCTTATGGTGGGACTGAAATCAGAGATATTTAGGCCCACGGTGGGCCTGAATATATCTGATTTCAGGTCCTGGGTGGTTCTTAAATATGTTCATTTCACAAAATTTAAAAATACATATAAATACAAAATCAATAAAATTATAAATAAATCAGAGTAATGTATGAACAAGGAATAATACAGATGTTATATCGTTGAGTTATAAAAATAAATGTTATATAGATGTTATATCTTTCAAATACAAATAAATATAACTCAAATTAATAAATAATACATATACAAAATAAGGCCCGCGTTGGGCCTAAAATCCTATTATATCAGGCCCAGCAGTGAACGAGGTTTAAAGCGTGCTCGGGAGCCTAGTGGTGAGCAATCGTCTTCTAGCTCCTGTTTTCTTAGCATTTGAACGTAGTGTGCTTTCGTCAATTGGAGTCGTGTGGGCGACGCCCTCCTCATTGGACTAGTGGAATTGTGTGTACCCTCACATTTAGTTTTTCATTTTAGTTTTTGCTTTTGACCTAGGGTTAGCGATAGTCTTCACTCACCGACCGAATATGAGGAGGCTCTTTATGAACGAAATCTAAGTATTATATTTGTTTGTGTCAAATAATTTTTGTTTGATGGTTGCTAAGTTCGGGATGGCTCCAACAAGATCATGTTCAAAGCAACCAGCTTCCAAAAACTCAAAGAAACAACAATGCCCTGGTGGAAGTAAAAAAAAACAGTTGACACAAGGAAAAAGGAAATTGTGTAGCGACTATACAAGTTTTGTCAACAAAGGTTGAACTAAACGAATGAACTGGAAAAGTAGCCTTTTCCATTTCCAAAATTGTATTGGTTTAGTTCCACCCACACCAGCACAAGAACAGTTGCTTCAAGATACACCCTTTTCTTGTGTCCTGGACCTCCCTAATAGTTCATGTGTAAAATTCCAGGTTTAGAATATGTTCGATAATTGGGATGAAGAAGAACAGAGCTGTTCCATGGGAAAAAATTGAAATTCACAAAGGTTGATATATCACTTATTCTAGGGCTACCTGATAATGGAGAGATAGTCCAACTTGATTTGAACGAGGCCTCCAACCCACTGTACAAGTAGTATTTTAAAGAGTCAAGTTATTCTGCCAAGCATTTGGAGAAACTGATAATGAAGTCTACATCCAATGACAAGCTCTACTATCAGTTGTATATACTCTATTTTTTTTTCTACAGTTCTATTTTGTGGTACTAGCAGGATACTTGTCATTCCTGCTCTGTCACTAATTGATTGCGTAGATGATTTTGACAACCTACCAACCTATAATTGGTGCAATGCCATCTACAATTTCATGGCTCCTCAGTTGGAAGCCATTGGAAAAGAGGTTATACTGAGGCATAGACTACATGTTGGTGATTCAACCCAAACGGCCAAGGCTCCCTTGCTCAAGGGTTTTCCAAATATTTTAGCTATAAGTTAGAGTAGATATATCTGCTCATATATGTTATGATGGATATTAATTACTGAATATAATCATGTTGCAGGTATGGGTGAGTGAACATATTAGTATTGCTACTCCAGAACATCCTCATAGATTGCCAAGAATACTTCGTTGGACTTGGCCTAAAGCTCATGTTGAGAGTATCAAAAGGGATAGACCGTGTGCCCACAAATTTAATTATTGTTGATTTAATTCTGATTGAGTCAGAGTTTGATTTGGTACCTAACTACTCTCCTCTAACTCAAGCACTTGAGGTACACTGTGAGGTATTACAACAGGTAGAATAAGGAAGCCAGACAGCAAAAGCAAGCCTACAGGCCTTAGAAATGGAAGCCTGCAATCTATGTATAGCAAAGCAATAACAAATTGATACCTTACAACAACAATTAACTATAGCTCTTAAAAGTTTGGAGGATGTTAAAATTGAGAAGGCAACAACCATTAGTGACAAGGATCACATTATTGCTCAGAAGGGAACAATAATTGCGGAGAAGGATTCCCAGCATAAACAAAAAGATGAAATCATTGCTGAAAAGGATACAATAATTGGTGACAAAGATTCCCATCTTAAAGAACAAGATGATCACCATAAAAAAATGATAGCTGAACAAGATAGGATCATACAACACGCTGACCAGAGAATCATGAAGCTGCATAAACAATTGGAAAGCAAAGGGTCAGATGAGGCTGAGTCGCTTCCCAAAAAGAGGAAAATTACTCAGATCAGACCAACCTACGAGGCCAAAGGCAAGGGCAAAGAAGTTGTTCAGGATTAGGATGAGGATGAGGATGAAGATGAAAATGATGAGGCTCCTGCCCCATCAATGTCACAAACTATAACGCAAACAACAAAATCTGCGGCCTCAACCCAAACAAACATATTTAAACAATAGGCAGCTAAAGCAAAAGAAATTCAAAAGGTGAAAAGCAAAATCTTGAAGAATGTCAGGGCATTTATTAAGAAGAATAAAGATGCAGAGATTGCTGAAACCTTATTAAAGCTTAGTAAATTAAAGTAAGTTAGTTGATATTGCGATTGCATAAATTTATAAAACAATAATGATTATTGTCATTCATTAATAAAATTTATTCGTTCACCTTCTTATTAAGTTGTTTATATTATGTTCATGTAGGCATCAGAATAATCCAGTATGGTCCAATGAGACCTTTTCATTAGATATGCAATCATTATTGACAATATTTGATTGGAATGACTATACCACCGGGAACTGTATAAATACATACTGGACAATTCTTGTAAATGAAGCAAAATCTTGTAACTCACCATACCACCCCTCTATATTCTGTGGGGATGAGGTTAGATGTAAGTCAATTAGCAAGTTGTTTTATTTTTTTTCTAGGATTTAGTCCACTAACACTTCCTTTTTAATAAACATAGAAACTGTTTGAGGTGATTCACGCTGCAACATTTGAACAAACAATTGCTACTGATACAGATAATCCAATTAGATATATCATCTGTTCCCTAAATAATGCAGATGATCATTGATATCTATTGATTATTGACCTCGAGGAAGGTAGTTATTGAGTATGACTTGACAGTTTCCAAGACAACCACGGGGTCGTATCTGAAAGACCTCTCTATGGCTACGGATTAAAAAAAAATTTAATCCGAATAGAGACCCGTCCTTCTAACGATCGACTCGTCATCGTGTTAATTAATCCAAGTTACAACTTGGCCAAAACCGAGGTTAGAGCCTTGTAACTTTCCGGATTAATTAATCGTAGAAAAGATGACGATTTGGATCGCCGGTTTTTGTGTTTATCTTCGGGGTTCAGTTAGTTAATTATTAACTATGATATCAAATCAAACAAATAAACTAACAAGCATGAAATGACGAGACAAAGCAAAGTGGTACAAATAAAACATAACATAAAGAAAACTGAGCCCGGGAGAGTTATACCTTGCTGTTTACCTCACAGTCTTCTATCTTATGACCCTCCCCTCCTGGACGTCATGTGGGTGACGAACTACCATGTCATGGAGTCACTAAGGCCTCTGATTAATCACCTTTCTTCAAGCTACTTCCAATCACCAACACAAACCCCAGAACTCTAGGGTATCCTTGCGTCGATTGCGTTTCTTCCTCTCCACCTCAACCCGCCGGCCACCTTGAGCTTCAAGGTCTGCCAGCTGCTAGGAAACTCTGAGTGGAAGGCTTGGAAGATGAAGAACAAGAGGAAGAAGAGAAGCAATCCCTTCTTCTCCCACCAAACCTACTAAAAACCTAACCCTTGCTTCTTCACCTTCACCGGCGCCAATAAGATTGAGAGAACTTGTTCTCTGGCCGTCAACGTGCTCTTCTCCTTGCTCTTAGCCTGCGCACACCAAGGAGGAAGATTGTGAAGGAGAACACCAGAGGAAAAAGGAGAAGAAGAGGTGCACCCTTCTTCCCCAAACCGCCGACGCCGCAACCCACAAAGGATCGCCGCCGGCGTGCCTTTTCCTCCTTTTCTCCGACCACCAACGTGATCCTCCTTGACCGGGTGATCCTTCACGCCAAAGAGGAGGAAGAAGTGAGGATGGTTGAGGGAGAGAACCACCTCCTTTCTCCTCTTCTTCTACCCGGCGCAAACAACCCTAGGAGAGAGAAGATGTGAGAGAGGGAGAGGAGAGGAGGCTTGGGGTTGTTGTGGATGATTGATTCTAATATTTATAGAGAGTAATTCCTTAATTAATTAGAAATTAATTCCTTAATTAATCAGAAATTAATTCCTTAATTACTCCGAGATTAATTCCTTTAATTAATCAAAGATTAATTCCTTAAATAATCAAATATTATTCCCTCATTTAATCATAGATTAATTCCTTAAATAACCAAAGATTATTCCTTCAATTAATCATAGATTAATTCCTTAAATAACCGGAGATTATTTCTTCAATTAATCATAGATTAATTTCTTAAATAACCAGCCTTGTATTATGACTCCTATGGGGCTTTATTGGGCTAAAATAGGGACCATGAGGAGGAGTTGGTTCTTGGCCCGCTAATGGATCGAAACCCGATCCATTAATGGAGATCCATTCCACTAAAGGATCCCATTGTACTTCCTCACCAACCCCATATTTTCATATGAGCTCCACCTATTACGAGTCGTCTATCTCCCCGTATTTAAGATATCATATGCCCGATAATTAATTTAATTTACTAATAATTAAATTAATTATCTTCTTGATCCTTGATTAGTACCACTCAACCTTTTTGACATGTCAGACTATGGTCCACTTGCAAGATTTGACATGGCGATCCTTTTGAGCTCACCAAGGGGGCATCATCACCCTGACTCACCAGGACACAGATTCCATCAATAATCAACGACATATCATATTATTAATATTATCTCCCAACTTACCGGGCCTATCAATCTAACAGAATAGATTTTGCCCATTGGTAAATCAAAGATATAATAATTAATAATATATGCCCGTCATTATTTTGGGATTAAGAGATCGTACTCCATAATATTATCCGAGGTCTAATCCAATTTACTAAGTCAGTACAAAAATTGGATGACCTCTCTTTTGGTCCTACTCAATGTACACAAAGTACACTAGTGTAATCCTATGGTTAAGATAAACCACACCTAATTACACTACAACCATCTCGATGATTTGTCCAACTCCATCTTGGTTGTGAGCCTCTTTCTTATGCTTCGGTAAGGAACCTGATAATTCATCTGGGTTGTAATTCATCTGGGTTAGTGTAATCCTATGCCTAAGTATACTTGTACTGGGTTGTAATTCATCTGGATTTCAGATTTCAATTTCTTCCTCCCCACTCCAGGTTGGCTCAAAGAATTCAACAACTCTTGTAGAAGAATTCAGACCCTCATCTTCTAGATTAGTTGCTTCTTCATTTAGATCAAATGTCAAATTCCTTGTAATTCTATTATCACCATACTGGGAAGATAATGGAATATTATTACTGGCTATTTCTGCTCCATTCCCCATGACAGCATTATCATCAAGAGTATTCCATATCTCAGAGAGAATTTCGTTAATAACATTATCATCCCTGAAAAATAAATTACAACTACATTTAACAAACTTTGAAAATCATAATCAAGGCCCTAGGAGGGTCTGGAATAAAAGGAATTCAGACCCTACGAGGGCCTGAAATCATAAGATTTCAGGCCCTCCTAGGGCTTGAAATATTTTGATTCCAGGCCCTGGGAGGGCCTGAAATCTTTTGATTTCATGCACTCCCAGGGCCTGAAATCCTTTAATTTCAGGCCCTTCTAGGGCCTGAAGTTCTTTTATTTCAAGTCCTCCTAGAGCCTGAAGTTCTTTTATTTTAGGTCCTCCTATCATTTTATTTCAGGCCCTCCTAGGGCCTGATATGGTAAGATATCACCCCTAGGTCGAATTCAAGCATTAATTTATCCTAAGTTTAAAAAATTTCAGGGAACCCTAATTATGTAATGCATGACACCCTTAGAGTCCTTCTCTAAATATAAAAATAGTAAAAAGAGTTTATCATGTATAAAACTAGGTCTGAAACCATATCAAAGATGACAATCATACGTACATTACTATTTCTATTTGTTAACAAACTGTTGCTCTTGCTTTATCTTCTTCAACACCTATCTTTCTCAGGTGCCTTGGTGATGAATCGAGTTGTGTAAGGTAGAAATATATATGTACCTTCATGATGAATCGACTTGTGCAAGGTATAAATATATATATAGGCTGAGAAAAATTCGACTCCATAGCCATCCGAACCACAAAATATTATTTTACTGATAAAGTAGTTCGGATGTCTCGAAATTGTGATTTGAGAAAGCCATTTCTTGGCGGGAGGGGTATAATAGGAAGTTGACTAAAAGGGATGCACCCTTTGGTAAAAAATAAGCCATGGTACGCCTCTTGGTAATTACCAATTCTTGGTTACTCCCTTTGGTAAAAAGCCGAATTAAAAGCCTAAAATTAAGTATCACTTAATCTCTCACAACATGCTTCTAGGTCGACCTTGTCAATATTTTTGTTATCCTTGAGTCCACTTTGTGTTTGGTCCTTAGTCTCTTAAATAAACAACGCCACAAGCTTGTTTCATGTGTCCTCCATCTCTCACTTATGAGTCCAGGTCACTTCAGGTTATCCTAGAGTATGTCTCACTTCAAGCTATCCTAGAATATTTTATAATTTTTTTTCTAAATAGGACGCAAATTTTAAGACGCTAGACTTCTAAACTATCCGCCATGAGCACTTTTCGATTTATTCTGGTAGTCGGTGAAAATTTTTTTTGGGGCCGGACCAATCACCCTAAATTCGCCTATTACCTGATTCATCATTTTATTTAACATGTCATTCTATAACACTTGCTTGCTGAGTCACCTTATAGAGTGCATCTGACTTCAAGTCCTCAATATCTTAATTAAATGTACCAAACTACCAATCTCTCCGAGTTTTTCCCTATGTCATCCTTCATCCCTCGCCTACTATTCCATATGACTTTAGGTTATCCTAGAGTATGCCTTACATCAAGCTAGCCCTTGATATCACTAAAAAAAATGAACAATATGACCAGATAATTAAAAGTGGTTGATGAATCGGTGTAAAAATATACCAATAGGAGTAATTTTTACAAATCATTTATATAAATGGTTTAGTTGATATAATGTCTCTAACAATTGTTGATGAAAATCTATAAAAGCGGTACTGAACTGCTCTTTTAGAGTACTTATAGAAGCGGTTATAACCACTGCTAAAACTCTTTAATTTGACCCTATAAAAGCGATACCAATGACTATTTCTATGTGTTTCATTTAGGAGCGGTTAAGATCACTTCTAAAGGTCAAATACAAGATTTTAAACAACGGAGCAAATTTAAGTATTATATTTCGTTCGTATACAATATTTCTAGGATTGAAAATTTCACCTAACATTATTTTGGCACTTCCGCTTCATAAATTATCAAATATTTTATTTGTAGAGGTATGCAAATTCATTGTTAAGTTTTTTATTGTGCGAAAGATTTTTTCCAATGAAATTCTTGTGAAAGTTATATCTTATTATACCTTTTTTTACAAAGTTGAATAATATCAAAGTTGAAATTCATTTTAGAAAAAGGTATTTTGCACCTTTTTCCACTCAAGAAGTTATGCATGATCTTATTTTATATTAATTTAAAATATTTATTATTCAAATAAATTATTATTTAAATAAATTATAAAATTTTAATTTTATTTATATCTATTTTCATTTTTTAAATTTTTTTAAAAACTATTCTTAATTTTATTTATACTAATTTTATTTCTTTATCTTAAATTTATTTTTCTTATTTTTTCATTTTGTGTTTTTCTCCTAAACTCATAGTTTCATGTTTCGCACGCAATGCCTTCATTCTAATCTTCAACAAATGACTATAAATTAATTAATAATAAATATCTCTCTAACTCTTCTTCTAATTATTAAGAATATTATAACAATTAGTTATTGAATAATTAAATAACATATAATTGCATTAATAGTTGTAGTTTAGTTACGATATTGGATTGTAATTGAAGAAACCAAGGTTCGAATCCCAGCACCAATATATTTTTTTAATACCTATACATCTATAAAAAAAAATTTGATTTCGGCGGTCAGTTAATTTAGGCTAGAACTAGATCAATGGATACTTGACACGATTACGAGCCCGGGTCGAGTCTAGCTCGAACCTGGCCCGAGGCAAGTCTACTATACTGATATTTAGATATTTTAAAATCGCTTTTATAATATAGTAATGATTTAAAACTATTCTTATACCTAAAAAATTTAGAGCACACTACTCTAGAATTTATAGTTATAGTAACGATTTAAAATTAGAATAATGATTGAGAGAGTGAAAATGAGAGAGTAAAAATCATAGTGAATGATGTGACACTTTACATACATGATTTTCGACGGGTTCACCGTGCCCCCTAGGGTATAGTTTGATTCGAGGCGGCGGCCGAAGGCTGCCGATGGTGTCCAAGCGATAATCAGACGTGTGCATATAAAGTGTCATGTCATGCCACGTCATGCCACATCATTAACTATAATTTTCACTCTCCTATTTTTACTCTCTCTATTATTACTCTTAAAATTATTGTTAGACGTACAACATGTAGAATTTATTTCAAACTGTACTTAAAAGTAAAAAAAAACTGTTATTATATGGATTTTTTTTTTTTACTACTGTATCTCAAATGCACAAAGGTCTCCGAGCTTGTTTTACATGCCATCTTACTCCCCCTTGCTTTCTGAGTTCGCCTGGTGTACATCTCACTTCAAGCCGTACCAAACTATCCATGTTTTTTTCCCTATGTCGTCCTTCTCCCCTCGTCTTCTAAGTTCACCACCTTCGATCCACTAAACCAATTAACAACCATTTAACTACGTCGAGTTATCCGCCAAACCAACTCAACTATGTCAAGTCACTAAGCTCTACCGTACGTTCTTATGTATATTGTTTCAGTCCCTATATAATTGACGCACGTATCAAAATCATTGGTAAAAGTACCAAGCTAAAATCATTTGCTAAACACACTAAAGGAATCTGGTTAGACATGACCACTTTAGTATATACATACATATGTATATATTTAATCAAATATCATTAATTTTTATATTAATCACGAGAATGGCAAATCACTAGAGGATCTATATTTAGAAAAAAAAATAATAGAAAATACATTTAAAATATAATATAAAATGGTAATAATAAATTACATAAAGCAAAACAAATAAATCTCATACATAGATGCAAAACTCAGGCAACTTACTATAGAATTTGTTGCCTGTTGTATTAATGTGCCAAATCACATAAAAAAAATAAATGTGTATGCGAGATCCCATTAATTTTTAAATTTTCTACAAATTTTCAAAATTTGAGTATAAAATGATTTTAGAACCTCAGTTAACTATATCAGTTGATTATATATCTCAGTCAACTAATAGAGACATTGAAAAGTTTCATTCCTTTAATCATGATCAAATTCTAAAACATTATATACAGAAAAAATAATACTAAAAATAAAATTTTTCTATATAAAATTGTTGTGCATCCTAAACTTAAATCAAGGGGAAGGGGAATCAATTCGTTTGTATACACACCAATGATATAAAATTAATCTTAATACAATTTTTTTTATATATGTACGATAGAGGGAGTAAATGATTAAGATAGATAAAGTTGATCATTAAAAGAGAATCCATAATATCAAATTTAATGGGGAGTTATCATTTTGTCTATTTTTTCTATTACCAATGTTTTTAGATCATATATATATATATATATATATATATATATATATATATATATATATATATATATATATATATATATATATATATATATATTGATTTTGATATTCTGGCAACGGCTTATATCAAATCATGTATTTACGATTTGTGTAAAGTGCGAAGATTAAAAAAAAAATCTCGATGGTAATTACTCCAGGCGTAATAGAGGAAGACAAATTGCATTTGTGAGTTGATTGGTCTGAATCCCTACGATCCTGTCGACGAATGAGTTGGATTTCTAACTATATGACGTACCCCATCTGTCGTTGGAGCTAATTCATGGAAGACAGAGGGCCAAGCTGAGTACTCCAAAGGGTGAATAACTCAATACCCGTAAGAAAGAGACTGTTAGTAGCTCATCGGGAATATTTTCGGTAAAGATTCTCCGACGGTCAAGTCAAAAATCAAGTGGAGAAGAAGAAAAAAAATGAAGAATACTATAGAACACTACTGTAGCTTGCATACCTCTGTGTGAGAGATGAAGGATTCTATATATAGCCGGGAGAGCCAATCACTTTTGTCCCTACCCTTATCATATGCGGGGACTAAGTCAGGGAAATGTATCAGTTGGCCGACCGACACTGTGATTTTCGGGCTTTGTAGGCGGCTTCGTGGTACGACCTTATCTTATTCACTGCAACTGTTAGAAATCGTACTAAACCGGCGAGATTTTCACAATTTCTGACACAAGTGGTGTCAGGGTTGGGTCGACGGACGCCGACACTATCCCTGCATCCAGACGCTAGTGTCAGAGAATGTGTACAAGCACTTACAAGAGAGACAGCCAGGAATACGACACGTCGAGTTGCAGAACACTCTAGTGTTTGCCGATTGACGCCTCATGGTCGCACCATCGGGCCCTCTAGAATGGAGTTTTTCCTCTCAGGGAGAGCAATAGGGGGCTTCTAAGTGGTAAAGCGCCAGTTGGAGTCTGATCGAATCGGAGGAACCAGTCAGGGTGTATTCTCGACCGGTATATGACAACCAATCCCCGATCGACATTTGCCGACCGGAGGTTTAACTCCTCGGGTTGGGGCTACGACCATGAGCTCGCGGTGTTCCTTCTGAATGACTAGGGTGGTCCAACCTCATTATCTCGGGAGCCGATTGGCTTTTCAAGCGGAGTTGGCATGGCTGGGACGACTCGAACACTGATATTAAGGCTCGTATTTTCTCCCGTGTCAGAGCCCAGTGCCCCACGTCCCTTAGGGTCATGCCCATCGGGACGGATTCGGTATCTGATCTGTCTTCCTAATGTATTGTGCTGACCAAATCGTCGTGTCTCCGTCAACTATGATGGGATCACCATAGAAATTTTTCGTCGGCCAAATTGCATCTAAATTGCATGCGTCTGTCAAATACATATGAGAAAGGTCTAATAAATTGGTATGCAAAATCAAGTCTACACGGTTAAAATAAATAATAAGTAATGTCAAATACATATGAGAAAGGTCTAATAAATTGATATGCAAAATCAAGTCTACACAGTTAAAATGAATAATGAGTAATGATACGTTAAAGAAAAAATTTAAGAAAAATTTTAAAAAATAACGTGGTAATTATTGTTTCGACGTCATCAATAATTTTTAACTATTATCCCGAATCAAATTATACCCTAATAGGTATGATGAATCAGTTGGAGATCGCTGTAATTACGATGACATGTCATTTTTAAAGATTTTTTTATGAATTTTCTAACATATTATTTTTCATAAATAATTGTGAGAAATTTTTAACAGCTTGTTTTTTTTACAGAAGGAGGCAATTAAAGTTTTAAAATTCTAAAAAAAAAATAACAACAACAAAACTCACCTTACTTTTATATTTTCCAAAAGACACATTTAATTCTAAAAATATCCTTCCCGTCTTTGATTCTTAAATTTTAGTAAAAAAAATATTTTATTTATTTTAAATCAAACTAATTCGAACCCAATCAAATCAAATCGATGATTTTCTTACAAAAATTATTGACCTAAAAGAACTCATTTAAAAGAAAATTTTATATTGTTAAAAAAAAATGATATTCTGAATTCCAACACAGTGAGTCCTATAATTATTTATAGAGAAGTAAATTAAAAAATAATAGATAATTTTTATGGGAGGATATATTTTGATTTTGATAAGGAAAAAATTTAAGTCATTTATTTATATATATTTTTTTAAAAAAATTGAAATTTCAATACAAATTTAAAAATAGTTATTAAAAAAATAAATTATATTAATTATTATTATTATTTATTGTCTTTTGAAATAGCTAATTATAAGAGAAAAAAATGAAATTAAAATAATTAAATTAAATTAAATAAGAAAAAAATAACTAAAATAAAAAATTACCATTTGTTTTTTTTGGATTTACAAGGGGTATCCAGACTTGCGCCTGACTAATCCACTTGACTGACCGGCCCTGCCTAACAGCCTTCAACGAGAGTTCTCACCGGTCAGTGAGGGTAAATCGCGGGACGGAGACACGTGACGACTTCACCACCGATGATATCGGTACTCGATGGCCCGACCACGCAGCAGTCTATGACGATTTATTCCGTTAGCATACTGTGCGTTTTACCAGGGAGGAATTGAATCCGGGAAATGAGGAATCACCCAAGTGAGCCATTATCAATCGTGTCATATCCGTGGAGGCAAAAAGAAAAAATAAAAAAATTACCGTTTGTGATCTGTTGGTAGAAGCATCATGACCTTTGTGCTTAATTAATCAAAACATCACCATCTTAATGTTATCTTTGAAAATCAATATCAAAATGGTCTTCAATCTTTGAAATCAACACCGCTGATAGGGTTAAATAACCGATGGCAGACACGTGGGATGAAGAAGCTTTGTAACAAAATGTAACAGGTCTTAGTGACTCCTTTTTCAGAGCCCTTGAGACACTCTCGGGAAGGAGAGTCTTTAAGGCCTCTTGGGAGACAAGTCCGGGGGAGTCAACCAGAAAATCCCTCCTGGGATCACCCTGGGAGGTGGGATCCCGAGACCACCTCGGGAGCTATAATGCCCTCCATCACCCGGGCCAGAAGACCCCGAGATCACCTCGGGGAAGCAGAACCCGAGCTACCTTCGACGTCAAATAACGGTTCTCTCCCTCCCTCGCGGATTTATGGATAAGCATCCTCGTTGGCACGGAATATCACAACCCTTAAATGTCGCAATGGGTCGAAATGTAATGATGGCGTAGATCGTTTCAAAGGCTATCCAGTAACCGCCGAAAGAGGGGGAGGACGTGGCATAAATCATGGGGGCGTAGCAATGCAGAAGAGACCAGTATAAAAGGTACCCCAACCCCTCTGGTAAGGGGCTGAAGCATTCTCTATAACTCACGCTCTCTTTTCTGTCTGACACCTTTTTTCCATCGAGGTACTGACTTGAGCGTCAGAGTGGGCTCTGGCGGACAATCTCCGGCGTGTTCCCCTAACACTCATGTTGATCTCGCAGGGTGCAGAGTTCCTCCCCTCCTGTCATCTTCTCGTGGGTAGAACCTCGGTGACTGGCCATCGTCGTCGACTCCTTCTGGAAAAAATTTGGCGTCATCTGTGGGAAACCAACAAAGCACCTGAAGGAGCACTGATGACAAGACCAGAAGGACAACCCATTGTCCTTACTAGGGAGGAACTCGAATGCTTGGTGGCCAACGCCGTCAAAGAAGCGCTCGAGCAACACCAAGTCGAACAAGTGGTCTCGCAACAAGGGGCTCTTGCGTGAGAGAAGATCCCTAGAGTCTCCGTCTCGCACTCACAGAGATCCGTCACACCAGTGGGCCGACGAGACGCAGCAGCCCCGGGTCCCCAAAGAGGCTCCCCTGGAGATATCGAGAAGGTTCACTCTGTAGCCTCCAATGCTCAGAAGCATGAAGAAGGACAAGAGAGAAGATGTTGGGGCAATCGACCTTAAGATGATCTGGAGGATCATGGGGTTTTGATGTGTGTGGTCAATATGATTAAGTTAGGATTTGTTGTTGGACTAATATATATACATGAGTGTGTAGGTGTACAGGTACACATGGACTTGGTTGATGTCTTCAGGTGAAGGATGGCATGGAGGCAAGCTGGAGGCTTGCGTGCGCATTTGAGGGACCGTGATTAGCAGGGACGATGAGCCGAGGGACGCGGACTTCGAGGCACACGTGAAAGATGGCATGGAGGCAAGCTGGAGGCTTGTGTGCGCATCCGAGGGACGAGGGCCGAAGATGAAGAGGGCATGAAGGCAACAGTCGAGGCTGTTGGTGAAGAGTCGACCAGGTTGTGAGGGTCCTAGTGTGAGTCGTTGTACTCGGGAACTAAGCTGGGAGGGTTCGAGTGCGGAGCGAAATATACTCGGGGAGTGTAACTCTAGGCTTAGGTTAGGACCAGTCGACTACCCCGTCTGGTGTCGGCTGGAACAACTGCTGGATTCGAACGTTGTACTGTAATGGTCGAATCTGAGTGGGACCAGTCGACTGCCCCAGGGGCAGTAGACTGGTAGCGGCTGTTTCAGACTCGAGCTCTATTTAAAGGAGCTCGTTTCATGCTACTTTCTTTTGGCGAAACT
>JAGFNQ010007108.1:0-110685 GCA_024364735.1 Boesenbergia rotunda | reverse complement strand
CTGACCCACGCGGACGTTGTGGACGATGTCCTGACTGGGTACAGGTTGCACAGCTCTACCCACGCGGACGTTGTGGACGATCCTGACTGGGACTAGGGGTGACACATGTCATTGCATCAGGGTGCTTTATATGTTTGGGGCATGCACCATCCTTGCATTATTGCATGCCGACCCACGCGGACGTTGTGGACCATGTCCTGACTGGGTACAGGTTGTCACAGCTCTACCCACGCGGACGTCGTGGACGATATCCTGACTGGGACTAGGGGGTGACACATGTCATTGCACCATGTGCATACTTTGCATCGTGCATTGTTTGCTGCACTTGATTCTTGCACTTGTTTGACATTGCATATACTGGAGACTTGTTATCCTGCTTATATGTCTATTTTGTTCCATTTGGTATTTATTACCCTCTTTCCAGGTTAGATGGATTCAGGTATGTATCTACCTCAGTATGTTCAGTTACTAGTCCTTCCCTACTGTTGATATGAGACTGTAGTAGCTGAACTCTTATGTTGTATAACCTTCTATGCATATCTATTGGGTATTCGCTGAGCTATGGACTCACCCCAGTTGCCATATATGTTTATTTCAGGTTGATGTCTGCGAGGAGATCCCGAGCCGCCAGTCCCCAGCTCCAGAGGAGCTCTTTTTGATTTTGGTTTTCCGTTGTTTCATTTATGGACCCTGTAGTATTTACTATGCTTCCGCTATTATGTTTTTAAATATGTATGCACGTTTTATTTGATGGCATTGAACTTTTGAGTCCTATGTTGGACTTCGATCGGTTTTGGTTTGTTCCTGCCCCCGGCAGCTCAGGTGAGTTCGGATTTAGTTTTTCGATAGTTATAATCATATAACTGTTGTTTCTGCTTATATCTGAGGCCTGAGGCCCTATAAACTGCGTGGTTGTGCAAATATTTAAACTGCGTGGATTGTTATATATTGTGTGTGTGTAAATTGTCCGCCGGACAGGGGAGGTGCTGTCCGATTTTATATTGGATCAGCGGCTCCTGGGTCTCGGGGCGTGACAATTTATTTTGGTATCAGAGCGTAGGTTTCGATGCCTACGTGTTTTACGGGATTTCGGTGTTTATCTGTACCGATTTTTTGGTATTTTTGGTATCAAGCCCAGGATGCGGGATACCATCGATTCGTGGATTTCTCGGAATTTAAATCTGACACTGTACTGGTAGGTGTCGGAGCTCGGGTTTGATGTTATTCATCCGAGTACATTACGGATTTTTAAAGCCGTGGTTGCGATACGACGGCAATTTGGGACTTGGCAGCGACAGGACTTCTCCAGGCAGCAAATAGGTAAATTAAGGTTAGCCTCTTGGTTTTGAGTTTTAATACTCGTTAATAATGTAACAGGTATGACGCGAGATGCTCATATTCCTGTATTGAGACGTGGTCGGGGACGGCCACGTAAGGAGACTTTAGAGCCTTCGGCTGTAGAGCCAGCAGAGAGAGTCTGATAGCCGAGGTCAGACATTGCAGGACATCCAGAGAGGTCAGGGTTCCCCGACTCAGAGGGTCCCTACTCCTTTTCCATCAGCAGTACCTACTGCCCCTCCTGCTGGGTCTACTCCGGTAGTATTTACTGTGTCAGCAGCCGTACCACTGCCGACCTATTCAGTACCTGTAGGTTCTGCACCGATGTTCCCGACAGTTCCATCAGAGGCACCCATTCCGAGGCAGCCTGCAGTTACCGCGGTGGTACCTGCCCCGGTCATTCCCCCTACACCATCGGAGACGCCTATACTTGCTCCGATGTACTCTACAGTTCCCCCAGCAGCACCGGTTCTATACTATCAGACTGTGCCATCAGCTGTACCGGCACCGTCATATGCTACTGCACCCCCGGCTATGACTACTGCAGTGTATCCCACTATTCCGACTACGATGCAGGCCCCGGTGCTCCCTTCAGTTCCACCGGCATTTGTTGCCCCAGGATTTGCTACTATACCTATGGCACCACCTGTGATGCCCACCCCGGTCAGGCCTATGGCTCCTTCTATGGTTCCTGCACCGGGATGTTCCACCGTGCCCCCTGCGGCATCTGCTCTTACTGATGGCGTTAGAGATCGTGCTCGGATTCCGATATTGGCGACGTCCGTAAAGGGCCGATTCACTTTATTCCAGGGAGGACCAGATCCAGCTGCAGCCCGAGAGTGGATCAGGACACTTGAGAGTACATTTCGTTATCTGAGGTGTTCGGAATGGGAGAAGGCTGAGTTAGCTATTTATCACCTGCGAGATCAGGCATATGCTTGGTGGAATTCACAGCAGACCGTCATTGGCGAGGAGTGCGTCACCTGGGACACATTCCGGGAGGCATTTGAGGCGAGATACCTTCCAGTATCGTTCCGCATAGCTAGACGACAGGATTTCATATTTCTCCAGCAGGGAGACCGATCAGTACTGGAATATGAGGCGGAGTTTACCCGCCTATCAGAGTATTGCCCTCACCTAGTGGCAAACGACATGGAGAGGATGACTCAGTTCCACCAGGGTCTAGCGGCATATATTCAAACCCGTATGTCAGGATTTATCCCGACTTCTTATCGAGAGGCATTAGAGCGTGCGCTCGTTATTGAGATGACCCAGCATAGATTATTTGGGGGTAAGAAGAAGGGGAAGCAGACTGCGACAAACTCAGCTCAGACTCAGCAGCCGCAGACTATTGGACAGAAGCGCGGCAACCAGGGTCAGTTCGCTCAGGGCACTTCTGAGGCATCGTCCAGGCCCCAGAAGTCAGGTCGTACTTCGGCAGGATCCTTTCGATCTCCTCAGCAGAATCAGGAGAGATCTACGGATGGATCATACTGTGTACAGTGTGGGTCTCGGGAGCATATTAGGGCGGATTGCCCACTTGAGCATTCTGTTTGCTACTATTGTAGGCTACCAGGGCATATCAAGCGTGATTGTGCGATGAAAGCACAGCATGAGGGTACGAGAGCTACTGGACAGAGCAGGCATATGAGTCAGTCAGGATCTCATAGGGGAGGGTATAGGACACAGTCTTCTTCCCGTCAGCCGCAGTCCGCCCCTCCAGCACCTGCCTATTGTATGCCAGGATACGAGGCTTGCTACACCTCAGCTGTATCGCCGAGTTCAGCATTAGGATCTCAGCAGCAGTGTTTTCCTCCGCAGCAGGATTATCCACCGTATCAGCCGCAGTCTCAGCCACACTATCAGCCACTGTCGCTGCCGCAGCAGTACCTGGCGGTGCCACCGCCACAGTATCAGCCACCGCCACAGCCGCAGCAGTACCTGGCGGTGCCACAGCCACAGCCGTACCCAGCAGTACCACCCCCACTGCCGGAGACAGGACGAGCGTATGCGACCACCAGAGAGGAGGCACCGCAGACCCAGGGAGCGACTTTTCGGGGTATGATGTTCGTTTAGTTACTTGTCAATTAAAATAGAGATAATTGGAATCAGTACCTGTTGTGGGTGAATATGGAAATTTGGGGACCAAATTTTTATTAGTGGGGGAGGATGTTAAATCCGACACTTTTAGTTAGGTCCCGAAAATTTTGGAGAATTACCGGATAGGTTCCGGAGCTTTCGAGCCCTCGGAGACAAACTTAGGGACCAAAATGTAATTAAACAAACATTTATAAGGACTAATTTGTAATCAATTTGAACCCTAGGGGTGGTTTTGTGATTAGATGGAAATTAGGTGGACTAAAGTGCAAAAATGCCACTTAAATAGCCGATTAGGGCTTTGGTCCGCCGCAGTCTCTCTTCTCTGCCCAATCGAACGCCGAGCGCCGGCCCTTCGTGTTGCTTCCCATCACGAGCCCTAGCCACCGAGGGACGCACTCAAAACGACTCCCTTCTCTGGGCCGAGGTCTTCATTTCCTTCTTGTTCCTGGCGCGTGCGGCTGGGCGTTGTCACCGGTCTCCTCCCTGCTTCACGCGCGAGTGTGAGGTCTGCCCTAGCTAGCTTCCGTCTCCAGCCTCTGCTTGGTGGTGAGGGAGCAGTGCGATTTTGGGGCTCGAGGTGATCAGGTGGAGGTCGCCGGCGATTCACAGGTAGGGGAGTAGGTAAATTGGTTTGCTTACGGATTTCCGAGTTTGATTTCGGATGAATTCTGGACTGAATCGACTTGATTGAATCTATAAGTATTGGATGAGGTTCTAAGGCTTGAGTGGTGGCTGGTTGTGCATGATTGGAGCAGGGAAGTCCCGCCAGTATACTTTGGTAAGGATTTCTAATCCATTTCCCTATAGAGGTGTTATTGGATCAGAGAGGGATTTGTGATCGGTTTGAAGTGGATGAATTCTTGTGTTGATGATGATCCCAACTTGAGTGCTATGTTTCATGTTTAGGAACCGAGGCGGATTTTCGACCAGAAAATTTGAAATCAGATTGAAGTGTTGTTTTGTTTTAAAGCTGGGATTGGAGGTAAGAAACTAATTGGGTTGCTATAGCAGTGCTTTGCTTTGATTTCGAATTTGCTAGAGTAATGGAAATGTTGAATCGAATTTCTTTTCATTACTTAACCCATGTGTGTGAATGAGGAATTGATACTGATGTGATGATGGTAATATATATGTAAATTTATAGATGTATCAGTTTGACATATGTAGGTTTGGTTCTTGATTTGGTGTTAATTTTGGGTTAGTTGATGCTTAGATCGGTAGGGCGGAGCCTGGTATAATGTTCTAATCAGCGGGGCAATTCGGCTGTAGAAGGGAGATATTGTGAGGGTTAGATTTGTTGATTTAAGTGTAATTAGGATTACGAGGTTAATCTGGTTACCATGTGAGATTTTTGGTTGGGTTGAGGTTAGGTTTAATAAGAGATTTAAACCTGATAATCTAAACTCGATGAATTTGAGTTCGGTGTAAACCTGACATAAACTTAATCTTAATTACGTAGAGTAATTAAGAATCTTTCATTTAATTACAAGTAATTAAATGGAAAGGAGCGGATTAGGTTAATCCTAGGACGGATTATGAATTAATTAGCCAGTTACTAATTTTGTAATAGCTAATTTAAAATGGGTCCTTTATACAGGGACTTGATCGGATCCATTATTGCGGACTATTGACGGGTGGTTCTATTCCAATTGATACGGACTTCCTCTATCTGGAGGCGGGTACCCTTTGACTTATCTATCTTGATATTGTCATTTTGTTATGCATAGAATGTTATAGATAGCAGTAAGATCCTACGCTATCCCTGGTTATTATGTTTGATCTGGATATTGTGGTTTACCCCTGTTTATTATGTCAGTTCTGGATACCTGTTGTTTATCCTTGAGTTATTATGCTGTTAGTTCCATACAGTCTCTAGTATTGTCATCTCTACATGTATGCTTAGATATTGTAGTGTATCTCTTGCATTTGACCTTGAGGGATCTGTATTTCAGTTCAGTATACCTTGTAGGATACCTGTATTTCCTGTTATAGGATTTCAGACTGAAACTTAGTATACCGAGGACTTGGGAGGGAGGTATGTGTATCTAGCATACACCATCTCTGCATTATTGCATGCTGACCCACGCGGACGTTGTGGACGATGTCCTGACTGGGTACAGGTTGCCACAGCTCTACCCACGCGGACGTTGTGGACGATCCTGACTGGGACTAGGGGGTGGCGCATGTCATTGCATCAGAGTGCTTTATATGTTTGGGGCATGCACCATCCTTGCATTATTGCATGCCGACCCACGCGGACGTTGTGGACCATGTCCTGACTGGGTACAGGTTGTCACAGCTCTACCCACGCGGACGTCGTGGACGATATCCTGACTGGGACTAGGGGGTGACACATGTCATTGCACCATGTGCATACTTTGCATCGTGCATTGTTTGCTGCACTTGATTCTTGCACTTGTTTGACATTGCATATACTGGTGACTTGTTATCCTGCTTATATGTCTATTATTGTTCCATTTGGTATTTATTACCCTCTTTCCAGGTTAGATGGATTCAGGTATGTATCTACCTCAGTATGTTCAGTACTAGTCCTTCCCTACTGTTGATATGAGACTGTAGTAGCTGAACTCTTATTGTTGTATAACCTTCTATGCATATATATTGGGTATTCGCTGAGCTATGGACTCACCCCGTTGCCATATATGTTTATTTCAGGTTGATGTCTGCGAGGAGATCCCGAGCCGCCAGTCCCCAGCTCTAGAGGAGCTCTTTTTGATTTTGGGTTTTCCGTTGTTTCATTTATGGACCCTGTAGTATTTACTATGCTTCCGCTATTATGTTTTTAAACATGTATGCACGTTTTATTTGATGGCATTGCACTTTTGAGTCCTATGTTGGACTTCGATCAGTTTTGGTTTTGTTCCTGCCCCCGGCAGCTCAGGTGAGTTCGGATTTAGTTTTTCGATAGTTATAATCATATAACTGTTGTTTCTGCTTATATCTGAGGCCTGAGGCCCTATAAACTGCGTGGTTGTGCAAATATTTAAACTGCGTGGATTGTTATATATTGTGTGTGTGTAAATTGTCCGCCGGACAGGGGAGGTGCTGTCCGATTTTATATTGGATCAGCGGCTCCTGGGTCTCGGGGCGTGACAACCTGGGTCAGGTTTCTAAAGACCAAAGATGAAACCCTGAACCTATTTAACAACTTTTGTAAATTGATTGAAAATCAAAATGATACCAAAATTAAAAGACTTAGGTCTGATCACGGGGGAGAATTCGAGAATCAAAGATTCGAAGAATTCTGTAAAATAAATGGATATAAACACGAATTTTCGTGTCCCAGAACCCCCCAACAAAATGGCATAGTAGAAAGGAAAAATAGAACCCTACAGGAAGCGGCTAGGGCTATGCTTAATGAATTTGACCTACCTAACCACTATTGGGCAGAAGCAATTAGCACAGCTTGCTATATCCAAAATAGGATTCTGCTTAATAAAAAGTTAAATAAAACACCCTATGAACTTTACTACCATAGGCTTCCAAACTTACACTATCTTAGAGTCTTTGGATGCAAAGTCCATATTCTTAACACCAAAGACTATCTTGGAAAATTCCAATCCAAGTCAAACCCAGGTATCTTTTTAGGGTACTCTACAACAAGTAGAGCTTATAGAGTCTACAATAAAATAACTAAGAAAATTGAAGAAACAACCAATTTAATATTTGATGAAGAAACTAACCAAAAATCTGATAATTCTGACTTAGCTTCACCAAATACTGATCAAGAAGATAACTCTGAAACCCTAACTGAACCCTTTAATGACTTAACAATTGAACCAACTTCTGAATCAGTTGAACCAACCAATGAACCCAGAATTGAACCTATTGGACCAGCGGGACCTGAAGCTGAGCCAAGTACTAGAAAAACCAAGAAACCCAGACTCAGTCACCCAACTGACCAAATTGTAGGTGATCCAACCATAGGAGTCAGAACTAGAGCTTCCTATAGAAATCTTAGTCAAATAGCCATGATTTCAAAGATTGAACCTAAGACTATTGAGGAAGCCCTACCTGATCCTGACTGGATCTTAGCCATGCAAGAAGAGCTAGCCCAATTTGAGAGAAACCAAGTCTGGGAGTTAGTACCTAAACCTAAGGGAAAATCCGTAATTGACACTAAGTGGGTATTTAGGAATAAGTTAAACGATCAAGGTGAAATAACCCGAAATAAAGCCCGCTTAGTAGCTAAGGGATTCAGTCAAGTAGAAGGGTTGGATTATGATGAAACCTATGCCCCTGTAGCTAGACTTGAGTCTATTAGGATGTTACTAGCCTTTGCATCCCATAAAGGATTCAAATTATACCAAATGGATGTAAAGTCAGCCTTCTTGAATGGGCTCATTAAGGAAGAAGTCTATGTAGGACAACCCCCAGGATTTGAGGATATAGAAAAATCAGATTATGTCTATAAACTTAGCAAAGCCCTTTATGGACTAAAACAAGCACCTAGGGCCTGGTATGAAAGACTATCCAACTACTTGATTTCTAAAGAATTCAAACAAGGTCAAATTGACCCAACCTTGTTTGTTAAAATTTTAGAAAAGGATATATTTATTGCCCAAATTTACGTAGACGATATAATATTTGGATCAACTAATTCTAAATTTCTAAAAGAATTTGTAACAATAATGGAAAATGAGTTTGAAATGAGTTTAGTTGGGGAACTCAATTTCTTCTTGGGGTTACAAATCAAACAAACCAAGGATGGAAATTATGTACATCAAACTAAATATGCTAAAGAACTAATTAAGAAATTTAAAATGGATAACTCTAAAAGCATAAGTACTCCAATGGCCACAAATGTAAAAATAGATAGTGACCCTGATGGTAAACCAGTAGACTTAAAATTATACAGAAGTATGATAGGAAGTCTACTGTACCTTACAGCCAGTAGACCTGTTATACTTTTCTCAGTAGGAATGTGTGCTAGGTACCAAACATGTGCTAAGGAAACTCACTTAGCAGCTCTAAAAAGAATTTTAAGATATATTAAAGGCACCCTAAGTGTAGGGATCTGGTACCCTAGAACCTCATCCTTTAAGTTATCAGGATACTCTGATTCTGACTATGCTGATTGTAAATTAGATAGAAAAAGTACAAGTGGAAGTTGCCAACTCTTAGGAAACAGCTTAGTAAGTTGGTGCAGTAGAAAGCAACACTGTGTTGCGCTATCCACAACTGAAGCTGAATATATAGCCCTAGGAGAATGTGTAGCTCAACTCTTATGGATGATGCACACTCTTAAAGACTTTCAGCTAGACTACAATCAGACCCAAGTCAATATTGATAATATTAGCTCAATCAACTTAACCAAAAACCCAATTCAACATTCTAGAACCAAACACATAGAAGTAAAACATCACTTTGTAAGAGATCACGTAGCTAGGGGTGAAATAGTCCTTAAGCATGTAGACTCCAAGTCCAACCTAGCTGACATATTCACTAAACCCTTACCTGAGTCTGAGTTCAGCTCACTAAGAAGGCAGTTAGGATTATGCTTAGTAGAATAGAATCATTCGGTTTTTGATTTTTTGAGTTTTAAATTGATCTTAAAATGTTTTTGTTTTTTTTACTTTAACTTGAAAAAAGTTTCTTTTAAAATTTTTTTTAGTTTTATTTCAAAAACTACCCCCTTCAAAACTAGGGTTTTCATCGAAATGGACTTAGACTAGGCTCTAACCCTAGAATTGCATGCACCTATAGATCTAGAAGCCAGCATCTCACAAGCACCTTAGGGTACTTTGAGTGATAACTTAGAAAGGGATGAGATGCTTAGGTCTTTGCCTTAACTCAAGATGCTTTAAGTCAGTGCATCTGCAGTAGTTGGGGCACTAAATACAAACTGAACAGCAATCAAGTTAAGTGTCAAGTTTAGACAATCTAACTTGAACAACTCACTTAACTTGACTAACCCTAGCCAAAACTACTGCTTATAACAGTTAGTAAGAGCTAATCGAGTTAGACAGGCCCCTAAAGAGTTAACCCAACCTAGGTCTTGTTTTGATTCAGTACAGCAAATGCTTTATTCAACTATTGCAAAAATTTTTTCTACATTTTTTGATATATGTCAAAGGGGGAGAGTTGGAAAAGAAACAGGGAACAAAATTTTAAAAAAAAATTTTCACAAAAAGGTTGAACTGAAAAATTGGTAAATCAAAGTTAGCCTTATTTCCTAACTCTGAACTGTTTTGAAACTTAATGTTTTTTTTGCTTAACATGATTTTTGCTTAAAATGATTTTTGATTAAAATGATTTTTGCTTAATTTTCAAAAGTGTGAAATATTCCAAAATTGAAAATTTTCTAAAGTCTGAAGTTTTTCTCAAAAAAAAACTGAAAATTTTCTATGTTTCCCAAACTAAGAATGTTTGTTTTCAAAAAACCTTAGCAAAAACTTTAGAGATTTCCTAACTTATTATCAAAACATGAAATCTTCCAAGTACTTTACTCACACCACCTATTTTTGAAAAACCTAGGGGGAGATTTCTTCCAGGGGGAGGGAATCTAACTTAGGATTTTATTTTTCAGCATTTTTTTCCTTAACTTTTTGAACTAGGTTGCCATATATCAAAAAGGGGGAGATTGTTGGTGCAGAAAGCACCCAAGTCAAACCTAGGTTTTGATATTGACAAAAGGGTTCAAAAGTTAAGGGTTAGTCGTTTTCTAACAAGTTTCTTGAGTTTACAGGAAAAGCCCTAGCGAAGGAATGCTAGGCACTGGTGAAGGACTACCAGACAGGAAAAGACCTAGCAAAGGGCTGCTAGGCTCTGGCGAAGGACTGCCAGAATGGACAAGCCCTAGCGAAGGAATGCTAGGCACTGGCGAAGGACTGCCAGACAGGAAAAGACCTAGCAAAGGGCTGCTAGGCTCTGGCGAAGGACTGTCAGACAGGAAAAGCCCTAGCGAAGGGCTGCTAGGCACCAAGCGAAGGGAAGCTTGGCAACTCAAGACCTGGCGAAGGACTGCCGGGCAAAAGTCCAACTGGAGGAACCGGTTGGCATCAGGTAAATTCTCCCGAGAGGAGTAGGTGAGGACGCGTTCCCCTACAGGGAACATTAGGCGTCAGTTCGACCTAGGGCTCCATTTTGGAGACCCAAAGTCAGAACCAAGACAGCCAAGGCTGTGTAAGATTAACTTATTAATTGCTATTTTGGACTAACCCTGGATGCAGGACCGAAGGACTGTGTTTCTGCAGCTCAGAGTGCCTCAAAGGAGTGAGGCAGTAGCTGAGCAGGGCGCCCCGGATGGTTCGGGCGCCCCAGAGTCAACCCAAAGTCAGCAGAGCAAGTAAACGCCCCGACAGCAGCACATTTGGGGGCGCCCCGGATGTTTTGGGCGCCCCGCGCGCATCGGGCACCCCGCGTGTCGCGGGCGCCCACTGTGCCACGCCACTGGCAGCTGCAGCGGCTCACCCTCGCGAAGAAGATGAAGCCTTGACCGGTCAACCCGGGCGCCCCGCGCGCGTCGGGCGCCTCAGTCAACTGTTATCCCGAAGTCGAAGCGATCAGTCACGACTGAGAGCACGCCGGATCACAAGCCACGTGGGGGGGGGCGCCCCGAGCATCTCAGGCGCCCCCAGCCCTATATAAAGGACCCTCGACCCTCTTCTTCAAAAAAAAAAATTCTTCAGACACTTCCACGCTCTTATGCTCTCGTACTTTGCTCCAGATACTGCCCAACTCGAGCCGACGACGTCCCGCTGCCCCGAAATCTTCGATCTACTCCGGACGTCGGTAAAAGAAGAGCATACTTCTTATTGTATAAGTTTACTGCACTTATTCTATATTCAATAATTGTAAACTGGTTTACGAACTTATAGAATTGCCCGCAGAAAACGGTCAACGACCGTGGGCCTTGGAGTAGGAGTCGACCCAGGCTCCGAACCAAGTAAAAATCTTGGTGTTCGCATTGTCTGATTTTAATTATTCCGCTACGCAATTGCTCTTTACGAAATCCGAACGATTTGCGACATTCACCCCCCCCCTCTATCGCATCTCTCGATCCAACAGATCTTACTCCCAAAGCGGTAAGAGAGAAGTGTGATTCGAGGAGGATGTACCTTGGTGTAGTAATTTGCAACCCCCTTCTCCCCGAGCGTCACCAGCAGAAGCTTGAAATCTGACCGCCATAGAGTCAGAACATCGGCGATTGCGAGAGAGAGAGATGGAGAGGGTAGTGGCGAGCGTCGTGATGCTGCCGCTGGGGTTCAATTTCCACTCGACGGACGAAGAGCTCGTGGAGGATACTTCTTGGTGGTGAGCTAGGAGAAGATGTATGTTCACCAGATCGTACACAATGTCGATTTCGTGGAGAGGAGAGGACGAGGGAGATGGCAATGAGGGAGGTGGAGGGAGATATTTCACGGAGAAAAGAAGCGCGGAGAGATTTTTCGCGAGCCGCCGAGGGTTGGCAATGAGCGAGGTGGATGGAGGGGATGTATTTTTTATTTTAGCGGGAAATACGACAACGCTTTTAAAAAACGCTTTTGTAACAGCGTTGTCTTTCATCCGAAACCACAACACTAAGCACATCGCATCATTATAAAACATTGTCGTTATTAAAAAAGTAAAACACATAGACAACGATTTTCACTAAAAACGTTGTAAAACAAAAAAAGACAACGTTTTTTTTAAAAAACGTTGTCGATTGGGCGTTGTTGATTGCAAAAATTCTTGTAGTGACTATAAGGACAAGTGCCCATTAGGTAAAAAGGAGGTAAATCTTAAACCCAAGTCAATTTCATTAAAAGCTAACATGGGTTGTAGGGAAAAGAAGGAGAAGAGGCATATAAGGTGCTTCACGTGTGGTGAGCTAGGATATTACCACACCAAATGCTCAAGGAAAGGAGAATTCAAGAAGTTGGTGCATTTGAGAAAGTGGGAGAAGAAGGAGAAGAAGAAAATCTCACATCAAAGGGGAGCTACAAGCGTAAGGAAGGTAATCCCTAATTTTAGGTGTATTTCAAACTCCTCCATGCATGTTAGAAATAATGTTAATTATTTACCCATGCATAATTTTGGATTTAAATATCATGATAGGAGCAGGGTTAATAATGTAGATCAAACCCCTAGGAAATCCATGCATCATGAAAAATCCAAAACCATTAGACCTAAGAACCAAGGCATTAATCCTAAGAAAAGGAGACACATGCCTAGAATGGGTAGGTCTAGGAATGCCCAAGGTGGGCATATCAATTTTAGGTTTAAAAATCTAGAAAGGAAAAATCAAGCTTTGAGGACAAAGCTTGATAAATTAGAGAAAACCCTAAATAGATTCACTCTCAAAGCTTGATAAATTAGAGAAAATCCTAAATAGATTCACTATTGGATTTAAGAGTTTAGGTATAGTATTGGGTGATCAAAAACTCAACAATGATAGATCAGGTCTAAGATACCGATCAAAGTTCTCCAATGCTATAGAGAAGTCATATGCAAGGGTGTCATATGACTATAGCAAGGGGAAGTCCAAAAATGACAAGGGAATGTCATTTAAGGGCAAAAAGACCTTTACCAAGGACAAGATGTCCAAGGTTAAAAGAAAGAAAATCTTAACCAAGGATAAGGTGTCCAAAATTAAGAAGGTTATATTTGTAGGCCAAGAATTACCGAAGGTACACTAGTGTGGTCTTGTGTTTGTAGAAAAATCACCTAGGGAGGTGGCTAAGGCTAAGAGCTCAAGGGGAGATCTAGGAGTCAAGTTGGGACCCATGGCCAATGAATCTCGGGAGAATTTATCTCAGAAGTCTAGATAGACCATGGAGGGTGCCAAAGGATTTGAAGACGGATTTGAGTCTCAATCCTAGGGATTTGGCACATTGGAATTGTATTCCATGTATGAAAATATGACATTGGAATTATATTGCATGAAAATTAATTTTTGATATATAGATGCCATATAAACCAATGCTAAGGATGCATTGTGGTTTGGTATGGGTAAATACATCAAAAGGAAGCCAAAACTAGAACTTTAGGTCAAGGTTCAATTGAACCATTTAGATAGTTTTTGATTTTGTGTCAATCTTGGGATTGGTGATAGATACATTTTTAAATATATTTTTCTCAAGTAGACATGGGTACCACAAAATTTGGAAATTTTCGGAGAATTGAGGAATTAGTTATGTATTTCTGAAATTGGGTTCAGAATGTTGAAAAGACTGAAATCAGGGTATCAGTTGACTGGCTTAGGGGGCAGTCAACTAGTAACAGTGCTGTCTAGACAAAGACTAGCTACTGTATGATTTTTCGACTAGGTCAGTCAACTGATAACTGTCTCAGTCGACTGATACATGCTGAAATTATTTTTCAGCAGTCAAAAAGTGTCCTAATGATATAAAATAAGTGTATAATCTTATGGGGGGTTAATACACTTTGTTTATAATCATTAAAGGTTAAAAAATCCAATAATTCGGATATTATTGGAGTTCCTTTTAATTTATGGTAAAGGGGGAGATGTGTTAGGTTTAAGTGGGAAACCAAACACGCCTTTATAAGAAATCCTAGGTCAAGGGAGAGCTTAGGAAAAGGGGGAGCATTGTTGCTCATTTATTGGCAAAGGGGGAACCTTAAAGAGGTTCTTAAAAAGCCTTTGTAAGTCCAATATAGGGGGAGCCTTGGAAAGTTTCTTAAAAAGCTCATTTTAGTAGAAATCCTAACTCTTGGAGAGTTTAGGTGTGGGGATGCTTTGTGATAGGATCTGTTATATCATGACCGTCAAGTTAAAGGGGGTGAATAGCTTATTTCGTGTTTGTTCCTACAATCGTTAGGGCGCAAGCGGAATATACTAAATAAAAACAAAACTAACGATTAAGAATACACTTATTTATATGGTTCAGAGATAAAACTCCTACTCTACGGCTGCCCGTAAGATGGGTGATCCCTAATCCGTCGGTGGATAATTCCCCGGAGCACCTCCGGCTAGATCTCGTAGCTGCATGTGAGTGGAGAAACCTCACCACAACTACTAAACACTATCTGAGCAATAGAGGCTACTAACCAGCTCTATCCAAGCAGGTTTCGCCAATAAAGAAAAGCCTTAAACAAGCTCCCTTAAATAGAGCTCAAGTCTCATATGGCCGCTACCAGTCGACTGCCCCTGGGGTAGTCGACTGGTCCCACTCAGATTCGAACGTTGCAAGCCCGATGTTTGAATCTCCAGCCATCACCAGTCGACTACCCCTGGGGCAGTCGATTGGTTCTTCCCTAAGCCTAGGGTTATCCTTCCCGAGTATATTTCTCTCCGTACTCAAACCCTTCCGATTTAGTTCCCGAGTACAAACACTTACACTCGGACCCTCACGACCTGGTTGACTATTCAATCAGCAGTATCGACCTGTTGCCTTCACACCCTCTTCATCTTCGGTTCTTGTCCCTCAGATGCGCACGCAAGCCCTCGGCTTGCCTCCATGCCATCCTTCATGCATGCCTCGAAGTCCGCATCCCTCGGCTCATCGTCTTTGCTCCAGCAGCCTCGATCCGTCGCCTTCAAGCCCTCTTCGATTTTGTCCCTCATCCCTCGAATACACACACAAGCCCACGGCTTGCCTCCATGCCACCCTTCACGTACGCCTCGAAGTCAACTTCCCTCGGCTCATCATCCCTGCTTTGCCCATGGTCCCTCGGATACACACACAAGCCCACGAGTTGCCTCCATGCCACCCTTCACCTGAAGACATCCAACCAAGTCTATGTGTACCTGCAAACCTGCACACTCACATACATATATTAGACCAACAACAAACCCTAACTTTCTTATATTGACACACACATCAAATCCCATGATCCTCCAGATCATACTTGGGTCGATTGCCCGAACAGGATCCATACATGATTACATTACATATGCATTGGCGAAATAAGTCCAAGGTGTAGCCTTGGCAACGTAAGTCCAAAATGTTTATTTAGCATTGTATTTGCTATTTGTTTTCCCTAACTTAAACGGACTGCCAAACATCAAAAAAGGGAAGATTGTTGGAGCAATCTATGGTCCGGAGTGACCATGTGTTTTGATGTTTAGGAAAAGGGTTTAAGTTAGATTCACCCTTTTATTTGATATGTGTATGTGAGTATACAGGTTTGCAGGATACACATAGGCTTAGTTGGATAGCTTCAGGTCTGGTGAAGGATGGCATGAGGAGACAAGCCATGGGCTTGTATGCGTCCGAGGGACCGTGGACAAAGCAGGAACGATGATCCAAGGGAAACACACTTCGAGGCATACGCAAAGGATAGCATGAGGACGAGTCATGGGTTTGTATACATTCGAGGGACGAGAGCCAAAGTCGAAGAAGACTTGAAGGCAACAGGTCGAGGCTACTAGGTGAAGAGTCAACTGAGTTGTGAGGGTCTGAGTGTTGAGAGAATTGTACTCGGGAAGGGAACCCTAGGTTTAGGGTTTGGGTAGTCGACTGCGGCTTGTAGCAGTCGACTAATGTAGGGCACAGAAAGATCAGTCGACTGATCTTCTGTGCAGTAATTTGAATGTTGGGTTGCAAATGTTCGAATCTAAAATGGACCAATCGACTGGTATTGGCACTAGTCGACTGGTAACGGCTAGTTCAGCCAAGAGCTCTATTTAAGGGAGCTCGATTTGGCTGGCTAGGGTTGACGAAATTGGCTTTGGTTAATGGCCAATTAGTAGTCTTTGTGCTTAGGAATCTTGTGTGAGTTGTGGTGAGGTTTCTCCAACCACAAGGAGCTACACGAGCTAGCCGGAGGACTTCCGAGGACTCATCTACCTACGGATCGGGATCGTCCATCTTACGCCACGCCATGGAGTAGGAGTTTTATCTCCGAACCACGTAAACAATTTGTGTTAGCATTATTTTAATTTATAGTTTGTATTTCCTCTTGTGCTTGCTAACACGTGTTGGAAAAAATCGACGCATTGGGGGGAACGGGCTATTCACCCCCTCTAGCCATACGCATCGATCCCAACAGTCAGGAAGTTCCCTCACCAGCCCTACATTTTTGTCTAGCCCTAAGATGCAAATGTCATATACATGTACCAAGATGACACAATCAAGAGGAAAATCAAGGTAAACATGTAAAATATAGAAATCTAGTCACAAATCATGGAATAAATGAGAAAGACGAAGTGAACAACCCATTACCTTGGCTCCATTCGTT
The DNA here is from genome assembly GCA_024364735.1 of Boesenbergia rotunda. Taxonomy (NCBI): domain Eukaryota; kingdom Viridiplantae; phylum Streptophyta; class Magnoliopsida; order Zingiberales; family Zingiberaceae; genus Boesenbergia; species Boesenbergia rotunda. Next base: position 94,101 of record JAGFNQ010007108.1, on the reverse strand, counting down.
GCATAGAAGAAGATAGACGAAATTGACTCAAGGAGGGCTCCTCTTTGCCCTAGGTTTGGTTTCGAAGGTGGAGACAGGATAGGGAAGAGATTCCAAGGACTTTAGAACCCTTGGAGTGGCTGGAGAAGACAAAGGAGAGGAGAGGCGACGAGGGGTGGCGCTGAAACCCTAGGTTCGGTCGCCCCTGCGCGGGCAGTCCTTTTAAAGATTCGCGACATCAGTCGACTGGTCCATGAGTCAGTCGACTGATGGAGCGAATAGAATTATCAGTCAACTGATAAAGGACCAGTTGACTAATACATCGAAGACCTTAGTTTTTGGACAGAACTGCACCAGTCGATTGAGAAAGATCCCAGTCGACTGGTTCTCTGAAATCAACTTCCTTGCCGAATTTCAGAAATACATGAAAAATTCTAGAAAATTTGAAAAATCATGAAATCTAGCAAACATATTTCTTTTGATATCCTCTAATATAGAAAAATATGTTTTCATCAAAAGTCAAAATATTTTTGAATTTCTTTGATCAAACCTCAAAATATTGAAACACACTTAGGTTATGTATCAACTTTAAAACCTAGTTCTGAAACCATATATTTTTCAATTCTATACCACCATAAGTAGAACATAGATTAGTTTTCAACACTTTTAAAATATCCAACTATGATTTATGGGCAAGATATCCATTAATTAAATATTTACTTTCCCCATAGTTGGTCTATGATTACTAAAATGATACATCTAATAACTCATCAAAATGTCATAAGCATATGTGAATCATTTGTATCATCCTAACATCTCATATGTATAAATACAATCATAAATCAAGGCAATATGAGATGAAATGAGAAAATACACAAGCAAGGCATCCTAGGATTTTTGTGAGATATGTTGAAGTACTACCTTAATATTAAATCATACAAAGCTAAAATTATACTTCTACAAAACATATACCAAGTCTTCTCCTTAAAGAGGTGAACTCTGCTTCGGGTAGAGGCTTGGTAAATATGTCGTCAAAGTTAGATTTTGATTCAACATAATATAATTCAATGGTACCTCTTGCCACATGATCTCTAGTGAAGTGATGTTTGACTTCAATGTGTTTTGTCCTAGAGTAATGCACCAGATTTTTGGTCAAATTAATAGTGCTCACATTATCACATAAAACTTTAACCTTAGAGTAATAAAGCTCATAATCCTCTAAGGTATGCATTATCTAAAGTAATTGAGCTACACAACCACCCATAGCCACATATTCGGCCTCGGTTGTAAATAAAGCAATACATGGTTGCTTTCTACTACTCCAACTCACTAGGGAAGATCCAAGAAATTGACATCCACCACTAGTACTCTTTCTATCCAATTTGTAACCCACATAATCGAAATCGATGTACCCAAATAAATTAATATTTTGAGTTCTAGGGTACCAAAGACCGACATTGAGAGTGCCCTTGATATATCTTAGGATTCTTTTTACCACTACTAAGTAAGATTCTTTGGCACGCGATTGATATTTTGTACACATGCCTACTGCAAATAGTATATTCGGTCTACTAGCGGTTAGGTATAACAAACTACCAATCATGCTTCTATATTGCTTTGGATCGACTAACTTTTCCTCATGATCACTATCTATCTTGATATTTGTTCCAATGGGAGTAGACACTACTTTAGCATTTTTCAAACTAAATTTCTTGATAATTTCCTTAGCATACTTTGTTTGATAAACATGAGTTCATTCATTAGTTTGTTTGACTTTTAATCCTAAAAAGAAAGTCAACTCTCCAACTAGACTCATTTCAAACTAATTTTCCATGTGTTTGATGAATTCATGAAGAAGCTCATTATTTGTTGAACCAAAAATAATATCATCAACATAAACTTGGGCAATAAAAGTATCTTTATCTTTAGATTTTAGAAATAAAATTAGATCAATTATTCCCCTTCTAAAACCCTTGGAGATTAAGAAGGATGAGTTTTTCATACCAAGCTCGGGAAGCTTATTTTAACCCATATAAGGCTTTCTTTAATTTACAAATATGATTTGGGTAATCTATGTTTTCAAAACCGAGTGGTTGCTCGACATAAACTTCTTCCTTAATAAATCCATTTAGAAATATCGATTTCATATCCATTTGATGAAGTTTAAAGCTTATGTGAGCTGCATATCCCAATAAGATCCGAATATACTCTAATCGAGCTACAAGAGCATAAGTTTCATCATAATCAAGTCCCTCAACTTGATTGAAACCCCTAGCTACTAACCTAACCTTGTTTCTAGTGACTTTCCCTTGATCATCCAATTTGTTTCTAAAGACTCATTTTGTTGTGACAATTGTACTATCATTGGGTCTTGGGACCAATTCTAATACTTCACTTCTCTCAAATTGGTTCAACGCTTCTTGCATTGCTAGGACCCAATCCGTATCATATAAGGCTTCATCAATCGATTTCGGTTCAAGTTGTGATACTAGAGTAATTTAACTAGTATGTTCTCTAAAATAGGATCTAGTCCTTACTCCTTGTACAACATCTCCAACTATTTGGTCAATAGGATGATTTTGATGATGCCTTAAGGGCCTACAGATTATGGGCTCATCAATTTCATGATGATTATTGCCTCTTTCATCATCTGATACACTTCTTCCTCCCTCTTGATCAATATCCCCTAAGCGTAAGTTTTGAATTGCTTAGGTAATGTTTTGATTTCTTTCATCTATATCCTTGTCAATGGAGGATTTCTTAGGATAAGTGCTAGTAGACTCATCAAATTCAATATTAGATGACTCTTCAATCATTTAAGTCCTTTTGTTGTATACTCTATATCCTCTACTAGTAGATGAGTACCTAACTAAAATATCTTCATCCGCCTTAGACTCAAATTTTTTTAAATTATCTTTAGTATTTAAGATATAGACCTTACAACCAAACACTTTAAAATAGTAAATTTGAGGAATTTTCCCATTCCATAATTCAAAAGGTGCCTTTCCTAAAAATCGATGAATTAAAACACGATTTTGGATGTAACAAGCGATATTTACCGCTTCCACCCAAAATAACTAGGTAAAGAATATGCATTAAGCATAGTTCTAGCCGCTTCCTGCAAGGCTCAATTTTTTTCTTTCTACAATCCCATTTTGTTGAGGTGTTCTTGGACAAGAAAATTCATATTTGTACCCATCTTCCAGACAAAAACTAGAAAAGTTTGAATTTTCAAACTCTCCACCATGATCACTCCTAATTCTGTTGATTTTGAGATTTTTCTCATTTTCAACCTTTTTACTAAATCCTATGAAATTTTTAGAGTTTCATCCTTATGTTTTATAAAGTAGACCCAAGTGTATCTACAAAAATCATCAACAATCACTAAACAATATTTATTTCCTACTAATGAAGGGGTACTATAACAATCAAAGAGATCTAAATACAACAATTCTAATGGTAAAGAAGTACTAGTTAGAGTTTTACCTTTGTGTGATGTGTAACGCCCGACCTTATATCTACCCTAAAGGCGGGGTTACGGGTCCACACATTCATATCATGCAATCATATTAAACATGTATATCCAAACAAAACAGTTACAATACATGAACTAGTAATAAGCATGCTTATTGAACACTAAATTACCAAGCAAGGTTTTCCAATCAAATAATTCATTTATATCTACATGCATTTACAACCTAATATGGAAAGCATTTAACACACTATAGCATGAAATCTCAAGTAAGCACATAGCAAAGGTTATCTAGCCTTAGATACATGCAAAAGAGGCATATACAAAAGAAGCATTCATAAGGAATAGAAAATGGCAATTATCTAATATTTTACTTAGCATGCATATTACAATATTTAAACATTAATGATAGTATTAGCTAACATGGTTTAGGTTTCATATCTCTAACAGTAGAGTAGTCACAATCATCATACATTCAGAGTATAGCAATACAATTTCAATCTTTCATAGGAAGCAGTTAGATTCTAGACAAACTAAGGTAGATAGAATCTTTCATCCTTTCCCGAGCCATCACCACACACATCCTCCAACCTTCCCTCTGCCTCTTCCTTTAGTTCGAGTATTTCTTACCGCTATCTGCAGCATAAGAAAAAAATAACAGGAACTAGTAAGCAAAACATGCTTAGTAAGAATCCGGGCCTACTCGCAAAATCATATCGATACATCATATCATGTACACAGTAATCAAGATAGAACAAGATTATAAGCCCCATAAGCATCTCATCAAAGCATCATGCATCATAAGCATCTCATCAAAGCATCACATCAAATATCTCTAAGTACTTTACAGAACAAGATCATCACATAATGAGAAAATATGTTTTTCAAAAAGTTCCATAATGGTAAGTACTTCAAAATAACATATCATCATCCAGGGCCCAGTTGTTGTACCACATCATCATGCGCGTTCCCTAATAAATTGGGGTAGCGAGCCACCAATCTAATTAGAGCAGGACCCTTCCGTCCTACCAATGCCATGACCTTAACATGCTCATTGGATTTGTTTAACGACCCCCTTCCGAGTCGGGTACACAACTCTTCAAAGTAAAGTAATTTTATCATGCAATTACTCATATATGTATATGCCTAAAGGTACTCTTAATCACTTCTCAAAGGGACACACCACGCATTCGGGTGCTCTTGATCCCCTAGGGACACACCACGCATTCGGGTGCTCTTGATCCCAGTTTTAATAGAGTAACCCTTTTTAGGCATATTATCAAACACATCATGTTCATATCATCAAGGTGCCCCATGGGCTATAAGGCATGCTTTTATACCTAACAAGATAGGTCACATAAATTATACACACATCACATATGTAGTAGCATGCTTCATGTTAACAATTGACCATGGTTTATACTTCAAATTGAGGTTAGATTCCACTAACCCTAACTTACAAGGGTGGCCGAATGGTGTAACATGGCTAGGCTAGGTTTTTGACATCCAACCTTCACACAAACATTCACACGAACATGTTATCTACACCACTAATCATGGGAACATATTAGGATATCAAGCAACACAAAAACTCTAGCCATTCTTCTCTTGGCCGAAACCTACACAAGGGGTAACCCTAGAATTTTGTACATAACACCATTAAGAAAACCCATACACATTTACATTAGGTTTTAAGGAATGTAATCTTATAACCAAAGGGACCAAGGCCTCCCTCTAAGGGGGTGGCCGAAAGTCTCCCAAGGGGAAACCCTAGTGTTTTGTTCTCCCAAAAATTTAGGAACAACACATAGGTGTATAGAATCCCTAGGGCACTAACATGTATCAAGATTTAATCAAAACAACTTCTCTTGGACCTCCAACCATGGGTGGCCGAAAGTCTCATAAGGAAAAACCCTAGATTTTATCCTTAACACCATGAAGAAAAATCCACCTACATGTATACCCTAAGTCTCTAGGTCTTCCTATGCCTCAAGGAAGAACCAAAGCCTCCCTTGAGGGTGTAGGCCGAAAGTTTACAAGAAGGAAAACGCCAAATTCAAAATCAATCAAAGCATGGCAATCACACAAGAACGATTACACTGCAGGCGAGAGGATACTTACATCCTAGCGCTGGAATTTAACCTTCTCTTAAACTGTAGGGTACCCTACACTTGGAGGGTATGCGAAGATCCTTTCCTTCCGAATCTTTTCTCTAAGACTCCTCGGCCTTAGTAGAAGGCAAGGACACTTGGCTTCCCTTCTTGAATTTACCCTAGGGTTAGAACCCTTGCCTAGGGTTTTTGAAAATGGAAAGAAGAGAAGAAAGGGGTTTTCGGTTTTGGAAGATGAAGAGGAAGAAGAAAAGGAAAGAAGGAAGTTGCTCCAACTTCCACCTATTTATACTTTTCTCATGAAAAGACATGTCTCTTCACTCTTACCCACTTAGCAAGCATGTTCCTTACTCCTTCTACAAGATCATTGCTTGGTTCATTGGTTATGACATGGTGAGTGCAACTAGGAGGTCCAAGGTTCAATCCTTGCTTCCTCCACTTTACACTTTCTTTTTAGCACCATTCATTTCCAAGCCCAATAAACCAAGCCCATCATGAAATTCATAATATGAATAATATTTTATGAATTCAGAATATTTCATAATATCCCTCATAATATTTTTGATATTCCATTTTCATGAATATAATATTTCATGCTAATATTTCATGATAATAATATTTCATGAATATAATATCTCATGCATATAATATTTCATGCATTCATAACATTTTATAGCATGTGATTGCATGAAATTTATATCATTTCATTATAACCATTTTCATACATTGTCATGATTTTACATTGACAATTTTGGGGTGTTACAATCCTCCCTCTCTTATAGAAAGTTCGTCCCGAACTTTAAACAATTCCCCAGGTATTCAAATTGTAAAAACTGGGGTGTTACAATCCTACACACCTTATAAAAAGTTCGTCCCGAACTTTAAAATAGTTCCGGATACTTTGATCGCATCGTATCTTCCTGTTCCCAGGTGGCTTCTTCGAACTGCTCGTTCCGCCACAGAACTTTCACTAAGGGTATTTCCTTGTTCCTTAGCCTTTTAACTTCCCGATCGAGGATCTGGATCGGTCGGCGTTCAGAACTAAGGCTCTCCTGTTCTTGCACTGGTGGGGGTTCTATAATTTGAATTGCATCAGGGATACACTTCTTGAGCATCGACACGTGGAAGACGTTGTGGATAGCCGCCATTTCTGGCGGTAACTCCAGTTCGTAGGCCACTTTGCCTACTCGTCTCAAAATCTGGTAGGGTCCCACGTATCGCGGACTCAGTTTCCCCTTCTTTCCGAATCTCATCACCCCTTTCATAGGGGCTACCTTCAGAAATACCGAATCCCCAATATCGAATTCAAGTGGTCGACGTCGCTTATCAGCGTAGCTCCTTTGCCGACTCTGAGCAGTCTCTATCCTCTGGCGGATATTCTTTATGGCCTGAGTGGTCTCATCAATAATATCAGTCTGGAGTCCCATCTCCCTCTTTTCACCACTCTAATGCCAGCATAAAGGAGATCTGCATTTTCTTCCGTACAGTGCTTCGTACGGTGCCATCCCGATAGTAGCCTGATAACTGTTGTTATAAGCAAACTCTGCCAGGCTCAGGTATCGACACCAGCTTCCCTTGAAGTCCAAGGCGCAAGCTCGCAACATATCTTCTAATATCTGGTTTACTCGTTCAGTCTGCCCGTCAGTCTGGGGATGGAAGGCTGTACTGAACTTCAGCTTCGTGCCAAGGGCCTTCTGCACGTGTCCCCAAAAATCAGAAGTAAATCGACCATCCCTATCAGAGATAATGGTCTTGGGAACTCCGTGTAGTCGGATAATTTCCTTGACGTACAGTTGCGCCAGCTGCTCAACTGAATAAGTCATCCTGATAGCCAGAAAATGCGCGGACTTGGTCAGCCGGTCTACAATCACCCATATACTATCATATCCATTTGTAGTCCGAGGCAGCCCTGATATAAAATCCATAGATATGTCCTCCCATTTCCACTCGGGAATAGGTAGAGGCTGCAGAACTCCCCCAGGTCTCTGGTGTTCTGCTTTGACCCTCTGGCAGGTCAAACACATGCTAATATAATGGGCTACATCTTTCTTCATGCCGGACCACCAAAATTTACCTTTCAGATCTTGATACATCTTGGTAGACCCAGGATGCATCGCGTAAGGTGTGCCGTGAGCTTCCTCGAGTATCCTTGTCCGTAAATCGGAGTCGTTGGGAACGCATAATCGATCCCGGAGATATAAAACTCCACTATCGGAAATCCGGAATCCCTCGCCCTTGCCTTCAAGAATCTCTTGCTTGATTCTCTGAAGACTCGGATCAAGATTCTGCTTCTCCAGAATACCATCAAATAATGTCGGCGCAATCTGTAGAGTAGAAAGCTGTCCCGATATAATCTCGATTCCGAAATCCATAATCTCTTTCCCTAAGGGTTGTGACAAAGCCGACAAAGATATTAAAGTAGCACATGATTTTCTACTCAGAGCATCGGCTACCTTGTTGGCTTTTCCCGGATGGTACAGGATCTCACAGTCGTAGTCCTTGACCAACTCGAGCCATCGGCGTTGTCGCATATTCAGGTCCTTCTGGGTGAAGAAATACCGCAGACTCTGGTGATCAGTAAAGACCTTGCACTGAGTACCATATAAATAATGCCTCCATGTTTTCAGCGCAAAGACCACCGCTGCTAATTCCAAATCATGGGTAGGATAATTCTTTTCATGTTCCTTCAGTTGCCTAGAGGCATAGGCAATTACCTTCCCATTTTGCATAAGTACAGCTCCGAGTCCAAGTTTGGATGCGTCGCTGTACATATCGAAACCCGTATCATTTTCCGGAAGAGTCAATATAGGAGCGCTAGTCAGTCTCCTTTTCAGTTCAGAGAAACTCTTCTCGCATTCGTCGGTCCAGATATATTTCTTATCTTTCTTTGTAAGAGCTGTCATAGGGGCTGCAATCCGAGAGAAATTCTCTACGAATTTTCTGTAGTAACCTGCTAACCCCAGAAAACTTCTGACCTCACTGGCATTCTTGGGTCTGGACCAATTACTTACGGTCTCAATTTTAATTGGGTCGACCATCACTCCGTCCTTGGAGATGATATGTCCCAAGAATGACACTTGATTCAGCCAGAACTCACATTTCGAAAATTTAGCATACAGTTGTTCTTTCTGAAGAATCTGTAATACTATACCCAGGTGCTCTGCATGCTCTTCGGAAGTCCTCGAATAAATAAGGATGTCGTCGATGAAGACGATCACAAATCTGTCGAGAAATGCCGAGAAAATCCGATTCATAAGGTCCATGAATATTGCCGGAGCATTAGTAACTCCAAACGGCATCACTACAAACTCATAATGTCCGTATCTCGTCCGAAAAGCAGTTTTGGGTATATCCTCATTTTTCACCCGGACTTGGTGATAACCCGACCTCAGATCGATCTTAGAGAAAACCGTAGCTCCCTTTAACTGATCGAACAGGTCATCTATCCTGGGTAGAGGGTACTTGTTCTTTATGGTCACATTGTTTAATGACCGATAGTCGATACACATACGCATCGACCCGTCCTTCTTTTTGACGAACAGTACGGGAGCTCCCCAGGGGGAATGACTAGGGCGGATAAGTCCCTTGTCGAGTAGCTCTTGTAGCTGTCCTTATGTGTCGCATGATCAATAGTGGATAAATGAGATTTTATTTATTGTACCAACTGAAATTTATTTTATTCATTCTTATAAGTCTACATAGAAACTAGTCCACTCAGTGAGCAAGACGGGCTGCCGTGATGCCCAACATAAAGAACAACATAGCGACACCTACTATCTCCTCGCTCATCACCCTCTGGCCCGCCTCAGGATCCTCAACTGTTCCCATCGGGTCTTCTTCTTCTTCGATCTCGAGGATCCCCTCGTCTGCCTCAACATCTTCCTCGAACACCCACAGTATCTCTGGATCCTCCTCAAAGGGCTCGGGATCCTCCTCGAGGGGCTCAGGATCCTCCTCGAAGGCCTCGGGATCCTCCTCGAAGGGCTCAGGATCCTCCTCAAGTGGCTCGGGATCCTCCTCGAAGGGCTCAGGATCCTCCTCAGGGTCCTCCTCGGACGGCTCAGGGTCCTCCTCAGGGTCCTCCTCGGACGGCTCAGAGTCCTCCTCGGAGTCAGGGTCCTCCTCCGAGTCTCCCAGGTCCGCTGGGAACTCATGGCGAAGGAGCTGCCTGCACAACCTCGTATAGGGCATACGGCATCGGTGCTGTCCCCAGATCTGGTGTGCTACCTCTCTTGCCCGGTTGGGCAAGGAACGGAGTAAAGCCCCGATCCTATGATCGTCCGTGGCTGGAAACCCTTCCCGCTCCAGTTTCCAGAAGAGCCGATCCAAGAATCCTATGGTGCCTTGGATTCCCAGAACCGGCCAATCCCTAACAGTCTCTATCTGCTCCAGCAGCTCGCGACATCTCTCAGGGTAGTCCTCAGGCAACATCTGGAATTGAAAAAAATGACATGGTTAGTACAAAACCATTCCTTTCTCAATTCGCAAATGTATACAGAGGAAAACACACACCTAATCGGTGTAGTTTACCCTGGTGATTACTATATGTAACCACTCTCCTACCCAAGTTCTAAATTATCAAAATAGTGTTCATGTTCACCTATCTTACAATTACTCATCATATATATCATACAGGTGATAATTCAACTATCATAAACACTACTTCATGCAAGCATGAATCATTTCTATACATAGTCATTAATATCATACAAGTGATAATTAAGCTAACATAATTACTACTTTATGCAAGCATTAATCATTTCTATATCATGCAAGCATAAATCATTTCTATCAATATCATTACTGTACATGAAATAATATAAGCGAGTTTAGGATTTCTTACTTGGAAGCGGCAGAAGGAAGCTTGATGTGTGTGTGATGGAGGGGAAATCTGCTCTGATACCAACTTGTAACGCCCGACCTTATATCTACCCTAAAGGCGGGGTTACGGGTCCACACATTCATATCATGCAATCATATTAAACATGTATATCCAAACAAAACAGTTACAATACATGAACTAGTAATAAGCATGCTTATTGAACACTAAATTACCAAGCAAGGTTTTCCAATCAAATAATTCATTTATATCTACATGCATTTACAACCTAATATGGAAAGCATTTAACACACTATAGCATGAAATCTCAAGTAAGCACATAGCAAAGGTTATCTAGCCTTAGATACATGCAAAAGAGGCATATACAAAAGAAGCATTCATAAGGAATAGAAAATGGCAATTATCTAATATTTTACTTAGCATGCATATTACAATATTTAAACATTAATGATAGTATTAGCTAACATGGTTTAGGTTTCATATCTCTAACAGTAGAGTAGTCACAATCATCATACATTCAGAGTATAGCAATACAATTTCAATCTTTCATAGGAAGCAGTTAGATTCTAGACAAACTAAGGTAGATAGAATCTTTCATCCTTTCCCGAGCCATCACCACACACATCCTCCAACCTTCCCTCTGCCTCTTCCTTTAGTTCGAGTATTTCTTACCGCTATCTGCAGCATAAGAAAAAAAATAACAGGAACTAGTAAGCAAAACATGCTTAGTAAGAATCCGGGCCTACTCGCAAAATCATATCGATACATCATATCATGTACACAGTAATCAAGATAGAACAAGATTATAAGCCCCATAAGCATCTCATCAAAGCATCATGCATCATAAGCATCTCATCAAAGCATCACATCAAATATCTCTAAGTACTTTACAGAACAAGATCATCACATAATGAGAAAATATGTTTTTCAAAAAGTTCCATAATGGTAAGTACTTCAAAATAACATATCATCATCCAGGGCCCAGTTGTTATACCACATCATCATGCGCGTTCCCTAATAAATTGGGGTAGCGAGCCACCAATCTAATTAGAGCAGGACCCTTCCGTCCTACCAATGCCATGACCTTAACATGCTCATTGGATTTGTTTAACGACCCCCTTCCGAGTCGGGTACACAACTCTTCAAAGTAAAGTAATTTTATCATGCAATTACTCATATATGTATATGCCTAAAGGTACTCTTAATCACTTCTCAAAGGGACACACCACGCATTCGGGTGCTCTTGATCCCCTAGGGACACACCACGCATTCGGGTGCTCTTGATCCCAGTTTTAATAGAGTAACCCTTTTTAGGCATAATATCAAACACATCATGTTCATATCATCAAGGTGCCCCATGGGCTATAAGGCATGCTTTTATACCTAACAAGATAGGTCACATAAATTATACACACATCACATATGTAGTAGCATGCTTCATGTTAACAATTGACCATGGTTTATACTTCAAATTGAGGTTAGATTCCACTAACCCTAACTTACAAGGGTGGCCGAATGGTGTAACATGGCTAGGCTAGGTTTTTGACATCCAACCTTCACACAAACATTCACACGAACATGTTATCTACACCACTAATCATGGGAACATATTAGGATATCAAGCAACACAAAAACTCTAGCCATTCTTCTCTTGGCCGAAACCTACACAAGGGGTAACCCTAGAATTTTGTACATAACACCATTAAGAAAACCCATACACATTTACATTAGGTTTTAAGGAATGTAATCTTATAACCAAAGGGACCAAGGCCTCCCTCTAAGGGGGTGGCCGAAAGTCTCCCAAGGGGAAACCCTAGTGTTTTGTTCTCCCAAAAATTTAGGAACAACACATAGGTGTATAGAATCCCTAGGGCACTAACATGTATCAAGATTTAATCAAAACAACTTCTCTTGGACCTCCAACCATGGGTGGCCGAAAGTCTCATAAGGAAAAACCCTAGATTTTATCCTTAACACCATGAAGAAAAATCCACCTACATGTATACCCTAAGTCTCTAGGTCTTCCTATGCCTCAAGGAAGAACCAAAGCCTCCCTTGAGGGTGTAGGCCGAAAGTTTACAAGAAGGAAAACGCCAAATTCAAAATCAATCAAAGCATGGCAATCACACAAGAACGATTACACTGCAGGCGAGAGGATACTTACATCCTAGCGCTGGAATTTAACCTTCTCTTAAACTGTAGGGTACCCTACACTTGGAGGGTATGCGAAGATCCTTTTCTTCCGAATCTTTTCTCTAAGACTCCTCGGCCTTAGTAGAAGGCAAGGACACTTGGCTTCCCTTCTTGAATTTGCCCTAGGGTTAGAACCCTTGCCTAGGGTTTTCGAAAATGGAAAGAAGAGAAGAAAGGGGTTTTCGGTTTTGGAAGATGAAGAGGAAGAAGAAAAGGAAAGAAGGAAGTTGCTCCAACTTCCACCTATTTATACTTTTCTCATGAAAAGACATGTCTCTTCACTCTTACCCACTTAGCAAGCATGTTCCTTACTCCTTCTACAAGATCATTGCTTGGTTCATTGGTTATGACATGGTGAGTGCAACTAGGAGGTCCAAGGTTCAATCCTTGCTTCCTCCACTTTGCACTTTCTTTTTAGCACCATTCATTTCCAAGCCCAATAAACCAAGACCATCATGAAATTCATAATATGAATAATATTTTATGAATTCAGAATATTTCATAATATCCCAAAAATATTATTTCATAATATTTTTAATATTCCATTTTCATGAATATAATATTTCATGCTAATATTTCATGATAATAATATTTCATGAATATAATATCTCATGCATATAATATTTCATGCATTCATAACATTTTATAGCATGTGATTGCATGAAATTTATATCATTTCATTATAACCATTTTCATACATTGTCATGATTTTACATTGACAATTTTGGGGTGTTACAATCCTCCCTCTCTTATAGAAAGTTCATCCCGAACTTTAAACAATTCCCCAGGTATTCAAATTGTAAAAACTGGGGTGTTACATGATGACTTAGATTGCTTGCCCTCTTGGCATGCATCACACATTTTATTCTTGACATACTTGATCTTTGGTAGTCCTTTTACCAACTTCATTTTGGCTACCTTTGCTATGTTCTTCATGTTGATATGTCCAAGTCTTCTATGTCATAGTCATCCTTCTTCTTCTTTTGATAAAAGACATTTAGTAGAAAGGTTAGAAGCATAGGAAAGATTGATATAATAAAGATTTATTTTCCTATACCCTTCCAACATAACATTTTTCGAGCTATTGTATTTAACCAAATATTTATTTGCATGAAACTCAACTTTATATCCGGCATCACATAATTGGCTAACACTAAGCAAATTGACTTTCATGCCCTTAATTAGAAGTACTTTATGGATGATGATTGTAGGTGATACCTCAATTGTACCTCTACCTATAATCTTGAGCTTCCTACTATTTTCAAAAGATACCATTCCTTTCTTTATGTAGTTAATTGTGGAGAACTTGCTCATATCACTGATCATGTGTCTTGTGCAACCGCTATGCACAATCCACATGTTTGAATCCTTCTGTTCTTCTACCTAAACAACATGAAAATCATAATCTTTTGGTACTCATGCATTTGATCCAACAATATCATCCAAATACTTCTTAGGGACCCAAGCTTGTTTTACATTGCTTTTAACGATTTGCTTCTTAGGTGTACCATTTCTTCCTATAAGAGAAATATAGGCAACCTCTTTGGTCTTAGGTTCATATCCTAATCTGGTCTTGTTGTAAATGGCTCTTTGACTACTAAGAATCATATTAAGATACTTTGATCCATTTATAAATTTCTCCAAACATATTTTCAAGTCAATAACTTAATTTCTCAAATTGTTATTTTCTTCCTTAGTCATGCTTGATTCACTATGCATACATGTATTATTCCTAATGGACTTAAGTTCTCCTTTTAATGTCTTGACCCTAGATTGTGACTTAGCCAAAACATTCTTGAGATAAATAATAGGTTTATAAAGGAATTCAATTTTGGGAGATTCTTTTACCTCATCATCACTAGATGATGATTCATTACTTGAAGCTTCCTCCTCACTTGAAGCTTCTTCCTCACTCGAAACTTCTTTGTCATCTTTGAAAGTCATAAATGTCATGTGTCTCGTGGCATGACATAGCTTATCTTCATCCGATGAGTCAATGCTTGGTGTGCCCCATGTAGCTTGAGCCACCGTTGCCTCCTTCTTCTTTTTCTCCTTCTTTTTCTTTTCTTTTTCTTCTTTCTTTTTCAATTCCGGGCAATTTAGCTTGATGTGTCCTTTCTTGTTGCATTCATAACAAATGACATTAGTGTTAAAATTTGAACTTTGACCACTTTTACCTTTAGAAGGTTGAAACATCTTCTTCACATATCTCCTTGTAAATTTTCTTGTTCTTCCCATCATTTTCTTGGCATAATAAGCCACTTCACTAGCTGACATCTCTACATTGCTATCCGAAGACTCTTGATCAAACTCAGATGATGAAGATTCTTTCTTCTTTTCTTTCTTTTCCTTCTTTTTCTCCTTCTCTACAACAAGAGCTATGTTTCTCTCTTTTGAAGACACGTTAGCTTGTTCATGTAGTTCAAACTCACAAAATAATTCATCAATCTTAACTCTTGAAAGATCTCTAGAAACCTTATATGCATCAACCATTGATGCCCATAAGGTAGTTCTAGGAAATGATTAAAGAGCATACTGTTAGAGCAATCGACCCTAAGATGGTCCGGAGTGACCATAGGTTTTGATGTTTGGGCAAAGGGTTTAAGTTAGGTTTTCCCTTGTGTACTTATATGTGTATGTTGAGTGTGCAGGTTGTACAGGATACACATATGGACTTAACTGGACAGCCTCAGTATGGTGAAGGATGGCATGGAGGCAAACTGGAGGCTTGCGTGCGCATCCGAGGGACCTTGGAGAGCAGAGACGATGAGCTGATGAGCACGGACTTCGAGGCATGTGTGAAGGATGGCATGGAGGCAAGCTGGAGGCTTGCGTGCATCCGAGGAACGGGAGCCGAAGATGAAGAGGGCGCGAAAGCAACAGTCGAGGCTGCGGAGGAGGAGTCAGTCGAGTCGTGAGGGTCGAGTGCTGTATGAATGTACTCGGGAAGGGATTCAGCTAGGGATCAGTCGACTGCTCTGGGGCAGTCGACTGGTAGGTGGCTGGTGAGCTGGCAAATTCGAACGTTGGGAGTGTCAACGGTCGAATTTGGCTGGCACCAGACGACTGCCCTAGGGGCAGTCGACTGGTAGCGAGAAATCAGCCCCGAGTCCTATTTAAAGAGGACTTCGTGGTGGCTGAGTTCTCTTGATGAAACTCGCTTGGGTAAAGCGTGTTAGTAGTCTTTTGTGCCCAGATAGTGTCTGAGGTGTTGTGGCGAGGTTTCTCCACCCACAAGGAGCGACGCGGGCTAGCCGGAGGTTATCCGGGGAGTGATCCACCGACGGATTCTTGGATTAGTCACCTGGTCGGGGTGGATACCAAGTAAATAGGTTTGTTAGCAGTGATTTCTTCGTTGTTATTGTTTATTATTATTGTTTCTGCTGCACATACTAACAACGTAGGAAGAACAAGCCAAAGAAACGTTATTCACCCCCTCTAGCGTACGGAATCGATCCTAACAATTGGTATCAGAGCTAGGACCACTCTTGATCGGACTAACCGTCGAGCGAGCATACGCTAGAGGAGAAAGCTATGGAGGACAAGTTGGGTGAAGATATTTACACTCCGCCGGCCTACGACCATGAGGATTTCGAGTATTGGAAAGCGAGAATGGAAACATGGTTGGGCATGGAATGGGAGTGCTTGATGATGATAAATAAGCCCTTCGAAATTCCAAAGGACAAGCACGGCAAGAAGCTTCATCCTAGATATTGGACTCAAGAGCAACAAATCTATTCCAAGGCAAATGAAAAGGTAATGACAATTTTAGTTAATCTTTTGCCTAACAATGTTTTGTGTTGTGTAGGTAAATATCAGGATGCATATGAATTGTGGAAGAAATTGAAAGAAATTTATGAGAAACCTACAAAATCTCAAGAGTCCAAAGAAATGGGCTTAGTGGTCCAAGAAGAAGAAAAGGACCATTCAGATGCGGAGAAGAGCTCGACATCCGAAGAGGAGAAAGTGGAAGAAGATAGTGAGAGGTCATCTACCTCATCTAGAGAAGAGGAGGCATCCACTTCATCCAAGGTTGAAGAAGAAGTCAACCTAGCCTCCACCTCTGCCGCCACCAAAGCAAGAGCCAAGGACCATATCACATGCTTTGGGTGCAATGAAAAGGGGCACTACAAAGATAAGTGTTTACTAGGTAAAAAGGAGGTAAAGTCCCATCTCATTTCAAATTCTTCTAGTTCTAACATGAAGTGTTGGAGTGAACAAGCCCAAGCTAAAAGGAAGAAGATCCGATGCTTTACGTGTGGTGAGCTAGGGCACTACCACACTAAGTGCCCGAGGAGTAAAGAGCTCAAGAAAATGGAGCATTTGAGAAGATGGGAGAAGGAAGAAAAGAAGATGCAAAGATTCCATCAAAGGAAAACTTCAAGGGTAAGGGAGTTAATTCCTAACCCTAGATTTAAATGCAATTCAATTTCAAGTTTCCCAATGCATGATAGAAATAGAATTAATCACTCATCCATGCATGCTAACCTTCATGAAAAATGTTTAATGGTGCATAATTTTGGTTTCAAATATAATGATAGGACTAGGGTTAACCAGGTAGAACACAACCATAAGAAAAGCATGCATAATGATAGACCCAAGACCTCTAGACCTAAGAATCATGACACTAATCCCGAAAAGGGAAAAAATGTGCCTAGAAAAATGGGTAGTTCTAGGAATGTCCAAAGTGGACATATGGACTCCAAGGTTAAAGGTCTAGAAAGGAAAAATCAAGCCTTGAGGGCAAGGCTTGATAAATTAGAAAAGACCCTAGAAAGATTCACTGTTGGATCAAAGAGTCTAGATATGGTGTTGGGTAGTTTAAAACCCAACTATGAAAGATTGGGGTTGGGCTACCGATCTAAGACCTCCAAGGCCAAGGAAAAGAGAAATGCTAGGGTAGCATATGGTTATGGCAAGGAGGGAAAGTCTAAGGATGGCAAGGGGGTGCCATCCAAAGGGAAAAAGGATGACTTAACTAAGGACAATGTGTCCAAGGTTAAGAAGGTTCATTTTTTAGGCCAAGAGTCACCGGTGGCACACCGGTGTGGCCTAGTGTGGATTGAGTCACCTAAGGAGGTGGCTAGGGCTAAGAGCTCAAGGGGGAGCTCTAGAAGCCTTTGGGGTCCATGGTAAATGGACCTCAAGAGTTTATCTCCTAGTAAATTAGGTGAAATGTGCCGAAAAGGGTTGGAAGACTTGGGTAGGTCCCAATCCTAGGTTTTGGTACATTAAAAAGGGGATTTAGGGAGAAGAATGTGAAAATTGAAGTATATTTGAGGAAAATTGGTTTTAAAGTGTAAATACCATATAATTTGGTGCTAGAAATGTATCATGGTCAGAAATGAGAAAATACATCAAGGAGAAGCCTAAGTTAGAACTTTTGGAAGAATTAAAATGATACAATCTAGAGAAATTAGAGTTTCGTGTCAATCTTGGGATCCGGAGTATATTTATTTGGAAACATATTTTTCCCAAGTAGACATTGGCCCCACAAATCTCCCCACGAAAGTTCATAATTTTTGGAGATTTATGGAATTATCTAGGCATTACTGAAATTGGCCTGGAAAACCTAAATTTCATGTATCAGTCGACTGCCCTAGGGGCAGTCGACTGTTAAGAGCCCAGAAACATTCTGTGAGTTTTGGGAGTCGACTGCCACAGGGGCAGTCGACTAGTCTGTAGGCTGAAATAGGAAAGTGGCTATTGGATGATAGAATATGATGTCTAAATTAAAATCCTTGATGATACTGGTTGAGTAAAGGTGTACCTCATGGGTTAATGGTGATTATATGAAATGAGGTCATATGGAAAATTCAAGGAAGTTTGATAAGTTTCTCTTGTGTATCTAAGGTTTAGAGGTTAAAAAGGGAAAATTGAGAACAATTCCATGTGTCGAATTATGATGGGTAGTTTTGACAAACACATAGAATTGGAAACATATTTGGAAGTTGATACAAATGCCAAATCCTTAAGAAATTAAATTGTACCAAAAGTTAAGCACACTTGATATTTTCATAAAATCATTTTCTTCTAGGATAGGGTATATCCTAGCAAGTGTGCTTGTAAATCTTTAGGAGTATTTAAGATTGTGTTGAGTTCTTGTTGGCACTGAGGGAAAGGTTGCTTGGGAGGCAATTCTTTGAAAGTGTCAAAGGAGAAGAATTTGGTTGTTAGGTTAGGTAGAACCTAACATGGTGTTATGGTGTTATTTTGGGTAGAACTTCACCATGGGAAAATAAAAATTGGGAGAAGGCATAGGTTAAGGGGGAGGTTGCCTCCTTGTTTGCCTTGAGTTTCATAAGAAATTTTTGAGTTTTGTGTCAAACTTGGGAATGGTGATAGATACATGGTGAAATGTATTTTTCCCAAGTAGGTATGGGTACCACAATGTTCTCCACAAAATTTGGGAATTTTTGGAGATTTGTGGAATTTCTGGCGTAATTCTGAATTTGGCCAGAAAAGTCTGATATTCATAGTATCAGTCGACTGCCCTGGGGGCAGTCGACTGGTCGGGGCTGGTGTGGGTATCCAGCAGCTGACTTGGGTCCAAATGATGGAAAACAAGTGTATGTGAGGTTAGTACATGTTGTTTAGGATCATTGGGGATTGAAGGAATCAATAATTGGGATATTATTGGGGTCTTTTTGATGTTAGGCAAAGGGGGAGAAGTTTGTGTTTAAGTTGGGAAACCAAACTTACCTTTGCTAGAAACCCTAGGTTTAGGGGGAGCTAAGATAAAGGGGGAGCATGGTTGCTCCATTCTTGGCGTAAGGGGAACTTGGGAGAGGTTCTTAAAATGTCTTTGTAAGTCCAATGTGAGGGGAGCTTGGGAGAAGCTTTAAAAAGCCCGTTGTGTGGAAAATTCCTAACTTGGAGGGTTAGGTGTGGAAAAGTCTTAGCTTGGAGGGCTAGGTGTGAAAAATCCTAACTTGGAGGGTTAGGTGTGGGATGCCTTGGGATAGGATCCATGTATGCATTGCATATGCATGCTTTAGCATTGTTTTTGCTATTGACTACTATCTTGCTTTCCCTAACTTAAACGTATTGCCAAACATCAAAAAGGGGGAGATTGTTGGAGCAACCGGTCCTAAGATGGTCCGGAGTGACCATAGATTTTGATGTTTGGGCAAAGGGTTTAAGTTAGGTTTTCCCTTGTGTACTTATATGTGTATGTTGAGTGTGCAGGTTGTACAGGTTACACATATGGACTTGACTGGACGGCCTCGGTACGGTGAAGGATGGCATGGAGGCAAGCTGGAGGCTTGCGTGCGCATCCGAGGGACCTTGGAGAGCAGGGACGATGAGCTGATGAGTGCGGACTTTGAGGCATGTGTGAAGGATGGCATGGAGGCAAGCTGGAGGCTTGCGTGCATCCGAGGGACGAGAGTCGAAGATGAAGAGGGCGCGAAAGCAACAGTCGAGGCTGCGGAGGAGGAGTCAGTCGAGTCGTGAGGGTCGAGTGCTGTGTGAATGTACTCGGGAAGGGATTCAGCTAGGGACCAGTCGACTGCTCTGGGGGCAGTCGACTGGTAGGTGGCTGGTGAGCTGGAAAATTCGAACATTGGGAGTGTCAAAAGTCGAATTTGACAGTCGACTGGTAGCGACAAATCAGCCCCAAGTCATATTTAAAGACGACTTCGTGGTGGCTGAGTTCTCTTGACGAAACTCGCTTGGGTAAAGCGTGTTAGTAGTCTTTTGTGCCCAGATAGTGTCCAAGGTGTTGTGGCGAGGTTTCTCCACCCACAAGGAGCGACGCGGGCTAGCCGGAGGTTATCCGGGGAGTGATCCACCGACGGATTCTTGGATTAGTCACCCGGTCGGGGTGGATACCAAGTAAAAAAGTTTGTTAGCAGTGATTTCTTCGTTGTTATTGTTTATTATTATTATTTCCGCTGCACATACTAACAACGTAGGAAGAACAAGCCAAAGAAACGTTATTCACCCCCCTCTAGCGTACGGAATCGATCGTAACACATACCTTACTAGATCCTGATTTTTAATTTTCTCACCTATTACATGAAGATCATTTACTATCTCTTTGAATCTTCCATGGATTTGACTCACGGTCTCATTGGTCTTCATGGTGAAGGTTTGAAGTTGGCTCACCAAGAGATCTCTCTTGGCTCTCCTTGATTCGTTTGATCCTTCATTCAACACAATGAGTTTTTCCCAAAACTCTTTAGTGGAATTAAATGGTCCAACCTTGTTCAATTGCTCCTTGGAAAGTTCACATTGTAGAGTGGTTGTGGCCTTTGCATTCGCTTGAGCTTTCTTGGACATCACTTTTGTCCACTCCTTGGTTGGAAGAGGTGTTCTGAACTCATCCTTCGATTTCTCGAACCCATCTAAAATACTAAACCAATTTTCAATGTCATTCATTAAATAATACTCCATTCTACCTTTCCAATAGGCAAAATTATTGTCGTCAAAGAATGGTGATCGTGCGGTGCTATATCGCTCTTGAAACGCCATTTTGATGTTTTGGTTGACAGTGAGTTCTCCCGAAACGAACCGTGCTCTGATACCACTTGTTAGGACCTTTGCGTCTAACTAGAGGGGGTGAATAACTTCTATTAGGTTTTGTCTACAAAATGTTAGCCAAAGCATAAGAAAAAGGTAGACAAAAAGAAAAAAAATAATGAAGGCAATGCTAACTCCCTTGATTTACTTGGTCTCCACCTCCTTGAGGTGACTAATCCAAGAATCCACACCCACACAACCAAGCTCCACTATGCTTTTCTCCTTTTCTACGCAAGCTTGAAGGTGGAGAAACCCTTACAAGATGATCTCTTCCTTTTACAAGTTTAGAATGATTTTGGAGGAAGAGATTGAGAGTATGTAAGCTTGGAGATCTCAGAACATGCAAGAAAAATTGAGAGAATCAAGTTGTGTTTTCTTCAAGTTCTAAAATCTGCTTTTGTATAACCCTCGACATCAGTCGACTGATGATATTGCTAGTCGACTGATGAGCTTCTGTTCGTGAATCAGTCGACTGATATTTCTGTTCGTGAATTAGTCGACTGATGTTCAATCGACTGACAATATCATCAGTCGACTGATGAGCTTCATCGGCTACTGTAGAATATGTCTGATTTCTACCAGCAGCCTTCAACGGTCACTTATCAGTCGATTGGGACATGACACAGTCGACTAATCATTCTGTTCGTGAATCAATCGATTGATTTCACTATCAGTCAACTCAACCCACCGTATCAGTTGATTGATTCTCTCATCAGTCAACTAATACTTGATAAATCTCAGGTTCCATTTTTTCCTTCATGTAGACACAAGCCTTCAAATACCTTCCATCAGTCTCGCGCCATTAGGATGCTTCCGAGCCCTCGACTCTTCATCCTTGTGCTTGCCTTGAAGTGTTTCCCTCAGCCTTGTCATGCTAAGTCTTCTTCTACCAATTCTCCATACCCGGACTTAAACTCAAGTTTCATATTAGATCACCAACATTGCCTAACTTAAACTCTTTTAACTAAACATCAAAAGTAAATAATGTTTGGGGGCATGATTGCACCAATATTTAGTATTAATCTTATACGTATAGAAAGGTAAATCATTAATGATAAATTCTTACCTTTATTAAATAATTATCCATAAATATATAAGAGTATCTTGACACATAAGTGCACACACTAACACCGAGCCCGTCAACTACTTTCCTGTGTAATGCTTCTCGCTCATTTGCATATTTTGCCCAGGCTTTGCCCTCTCCGATGCTCCTTGGTCATCGGGTACATGTGTGTTTTCTAAATTCCAGTATACTTAGACACACATATAAAAATACAACAAGACTTAAACTTATTTAACTATATATCAAAATACCACTAGGGGTTCTAATATTTGGAAAATGTTCGTCAAACTGAGTTTAAATTAGGGTAAATCACAATAAAAATTCATAATGCGAGTAATATAAATAATTCTAACACCCCCTATATTTATGCCTAATTTTCATTTCTCCAACTTTTGACAACAATAAAATATGTGGTTCAAGGGAAAAAATTCAAAAATTCTCCCTTTTTAAAATTTGATAAAAATATTTCTAAATTAAAGAAGATTCTGAAATATTTATCAAGTGTAAAACTCAATATTTTCTATCAAAATAAATTAATTTTAATTAAGAATTCATTTTTACTAATTTTTTAATTTTATTTAAATATTTTTAAAAAAATTAACAAAGTTTCTATGCATCCAAATATAATGAAATTTTAATTACAAGTTACAGATAGAAAACATGTTTCATTTTCACAAAACAATATTTATTAAAAATATATTTTTTTATAGTTAACTATTTTAAAATCTTTCTAAGTGATTAGAACAGATTTAGGCATCAAAAATAAATTCATGCATATTGAATTTATCAAATATTTTTGAGGAATAATTTTATTTTTCTAATTTAGCCTTGGGTATCTAAAATTACATTTAGTTATCCATACCCTAATCTTTATTAGCTAAATTTTGTTCTTGGGTTCTTTAACATCATGTTCAGACTTGAACCAATGGATAAAATTCTAATGTTAATTTTTGAGTTTTTATTTGTTTCCTTAATTTTGCATTTTTATCCTTAACTTTTTCAATTTCTTCCTTAAAGCATAAATTTTCTAATCTATTTTCTAATTCAATTTTAATTTGTTTCAATTCTATGCATTTATTTCTAGTTTTACATAATGAACTAGACAACATCTTTATTTCTGCATACAATTGTTCTAAAGGCAAATTATGTACCTCATATCGTGTCGGATTTGTTGATCGAGGCTCCCCAACCCCTACAATGTTGCTCTCTTCAATTGATGATGAGCTATCTGACTCTTCTTCTTGGTGAGTTGTCATCAGTGCAAGACCAACTATATGCTCAATTTTTTAATTATCTGAGAATGAGGTATTGCACCATGTTGCTTTTAGAATTATTTATTAGGGCTTTGCTTTATATTTCCCCCTTTCTTTGTTCTTGTTCATGAGCTTGTAGCAGTTGTCCTTAATATGACCCTTCTCGTCACAATTGAAGCATCTGACATTTCGTTTCTACTTTTTCTTTAACAATTTGGTCGCTTGTCTTCTATCAAAATTGTTACTCTTAAAATATTTCTTTATTTTTTTTACCAAGTATGTCTTTTCATCTCCTTTCATTAACGACTCTAAATCTATTTCACTCTACTTTGCTTTTAGAGCTAAATTGTGATTCGTCTTCACTGTTTCTTTCGCACTTGCACATATAGACTCGTTTAATTCTACAGTAGTGAAGAAATCTTCTAAACTACTTACCTAAGGTTCTTCAAAATATAATACGAATCTACTATAGACACATTCTGAGTGAGCGGGAAAGCATTTAAAGCACACCTTAAAGTGCCCCAATTTGACACTATTTCTTCGAGATTGTGGAGATTGTTAAGATCTCCTTGAGCCTACCATGTAGTTGCACCACCTTTTTCCCTTTTTCCAATCGAATGTTGCTTAGTTTACTTATTAGGAGGTCACATCTTTCTAGCTTTGTTTGTGAGGTACTTTCATATAACTCTAGGAATTTTTTCCAGAGTTCTTTGACGGAGTTATAAGTGTCAATTCTATTTAATTCATGCACTAGTAACACACTTAGTTGGTGGAATTCAGTTTTACCATTTGCCATGAATTTTTCTCATTGCGTTTTGTTCCATCTATATTCCTCGATTTCTCCTTTGTCTTTGCTCTGAGCACCTCTAAATCATATTCTATACAAATCATAATTTCAAGGTTAGTTTTAAAGAATACCATCATTTTTCCACATTGTGAATTTGCCCTCGAACTTCGGTGGATGGATATTTAATCCGGGCATTCCTTCCGATCTAGTGGTTTAGTCGGTGGTCAATCCTTCTAAGAGGTTCAGCTTTGATACCATGCGTTGGTGTTGTGGAAGTGGCTCGGATTGCTAGAGGGGAGGGGTGAATAGCGACATGCAAAAAATTAACAATCTTTCTCTTGCTAACTACTTAGCAAGGGCATACACTAATTAAATGAAAATGAATGCGACATAAAAGAAAGAGGTTCAGAGTTTTACTTGATTTGTAACCCTCGAGTTGCTAGCTATGAAGGTACACCCACTAAGATCTCCTCTTTTGAAAATGATTCGGAGATGGAGAAGCCTCTTACATCAATTAAGCATACATGTAGATTGCAAAGACAATGAAGAATAGAAACATGCATACACGTAGATTGCAAAGACGATGAAGAATAGAAACAATAATTCGAGTGTGTTGATTTTGTTCTTCGAGCTTGAATCCTATTTATAAACTCCATCTCAATCTGAACGTTGTGCTAACATGGCATATCCGATCAATCAAACCTTCTCCAATCGCCTAGACGATGCTAACATGTCTTCAAGCTTGATCCACTTCGACAACCCCTCTAGAACTAGCCGTTGTGATAAGGTGGCACATTCCGGTCAATTGAAGGTTCCAGTCGCTTAGGCATCACTGACGTGGCTTCCGATTGAACTATTTTGACAACCATTATGGATGACTTAGCTACCCTCGGATAGGTCGCCTAGAACACTTTTGGTCACTTTGAAATGATCAGCCTTAGACTTGACTATTTGCTAACTTCACCCGCTATGGTCACCTGAATGATTCACTAGTCGCCCAGACGGGAGGTTGATAACCATCATTTTGTTGATTATTTTCGGCTCTAAAATCCATGTTTGATCCACATTTTATATACTTAAGTTTGCAATTGTATTAGGTTTCATGTATTCCCTTCATTTTGGCTTTTAATTCTAATCTTTGTATATTTGGGATATTTTTGGTACTAAATTTGAATACAATTTTGTAGGCTTCAATTGATCATGGACCTAGATCAAATCGGGTCAGACTTGAGTTAGCATTGGATCCATATCAAAGGGATCAAGCATCAGATTATTAGGAGTCGTCCATTCCAGAGAACGGCTAGATCTGAGCCATCGGTCAACTTTTGGTCAATCTGAGTTCAAGATAGAATCACTCATGACTATAGATCAAGATCTGAAAATTTCAGCCAGATCTGAAGAGATCTGACCGTTGGATCAAGCTCAAGATGTTCTAGACCATCCATTCAAGAAAAAGGAAGATCTAGACCATTCGCCACTGATCTGGTTAATCCGAGCTGTGGACAGGTAGATCAGGACCATTGATTGAGATCTATGGAGTTTGGTTCAGATCTGAAGAGATCTGACCGTTGGATGAAGCTAAATTGATCTCAGCCGTCTGTTGTTTCCATCATCATGTGGCTGAACCCAAGGCAGATTGAACCTAATTGTTGTGCTGTTGGGCTGAGCTGGGTTAACTGAACCAAAGGGCTAAGCCAAATTTAAGCTAGACTGAACCCAGGCTGGACCAAACCAACTGCTGAGCTGATTTGGCTGAATCAAGACTGAACTCAAGCTGAGCCGAACTCAGGGCTAAATCAAATCGCTGAAGCTGGTTGGCTGAACCGGACTGCTTGATTGAACTTAACTTAGGCTGAATCAAGTGGCTTGGTTGACCGAACCGCTGAAGCGGAGAGAACAAAAGGGGATCGCGCAGCCACAGCTAGGGCAGACGGGGGGTTCCCGACTCACACGCAGGCGACTCCACCTTCCTCTTCATCCCCCACCATCTCCGGCCATTGCACGAAGCTAGGGCTAGGGGGTTCCGAATCTTAGCCGGCCGGAGCTCCATCCACCGTCACCCTTACGCCATTGCAGAACAGGAGGGGGTTCATCTTGTTCTACATCGAGGGGTTCTCATCGACGAGGGGTTCTCATCGAGGGGTTCACCATCATCTCCATCCCGATCCACCGCCGGCGATCCATTTCCTTTACAGTAGTTGTTTCCTTCATAGCATTTCTTTTCAGCATTTCCTACTTTACAATCCAGCAGCTAGCTTTATCAGAATTGGCAATTCAATTTCGGCATTCCTTCAAGTTTATTTCCAGCACTTCTTCTCAGCTCGATCCAGCAGTAGCTTCAAATTCTTCACAGCATTTATAGCAGTCCTCCTTCATCAGATTCAGTAGCACTTTTTCTCCAATTTACAACAAATCAGTTCCTTCAACTTCTTCTTCATCAGATCCAGTATCCGGCAGCCACATTCCTTCACAAATTACTTCCAGCAGCTTCTTCATCGGATTGGGTTTAAGTTGTTGATTAGTTTCATTAATTTTGAGTTGCAATTGTGTTGCCTGTGGTTGTCGAATGTGGTTGTTGATATTTGTATCAAGTTTGATCTCTTGTATTTTCGAATGGCACGTACATTTGTCATTTTAATTCATACTCGCATGTTGTTCGACAAAATATTTCTATAGATAGTTTTAATTTCATATCTCTTGTTTTGCTTAAGTTCTTGCTTATCTTGTCTCTTTCAATTGCTTATCTTGTTTCTTTCAATTGCTTTATGTTCTTGTCTTCATTTAAATGTAATTAAGTTAAGTCAGATTAGATTTCTTTCATGCTATAGGTTTTACTCCATGACTATGTTTCATTGATGTCCTATTTCTTGAATGCTTCTTTCACATTGCCTTTTCTTTTCTGCAATTGTAGTTAGGTTAATTTAGATTTCCTTACTTGCATTATCCTTCCTTAATTAGAACTAGATTTCATATTTGCTCTGCTATTCATTTCGTAGTCCTAGCTCTTAAATCCAAAACCCAGTTTCATATCCAAAACCCAAAAGCAATAAGATACGATCCTGAAAATTATCATGTACCAACTACATTCGTTGGGAGACGACTCGAGTTACTCTATACTACATTAGTGTAGAGGAGTTCGATACTTAAATTGTATTTAAAACCGTGACACGATTGAAACGGTTATCAAATTTGGCGCCGTTGCCGGGGAATGTAGTGGTGCTTGATAATTCTATCTTTTGATTCTATTTTTGATTGCTTTATCTTTTGTATACGGGTGCTGCTATTTTACTTGTTTCGTGACAGGACTGCAGATTCAAAATATTTTCAAATGCTTATTCATCTCCTCACCAGCAGCTGTGTTAACAATTTCAGCAGCCCTATTCAGATTTGCAGCAGTATAAAACTTTCAATCAGCCACCACAGCAGTTTCAATCACAATTTCAGAATTTTCAGCAAGGGTACAATCCAAATTTTCAACAAAATTTTCAGCCAAGTCAGCCTTTCCAACAATTTCAGCTGCCAAATCAAGATTTCCAGCAGCCCTATTCAGATTTTCAGCATAGCCAACATTTCAATCAACCACCACAGCAATTTCAGCCACAATTTCAGCAAGGTCAGCTATCCTTTCAATCAAGTCAGAATTTTCAGCAGGGGTTCCAACCATTTCAGACTTTCCAAAATCAAAATCAGAGTGGATTTCAACCTTCACAGCAATATTTTCCACCAAACGATCAAAATTTTCATCCACCATTTCAGAGTTTTCAATTCCAGAATCAGAATTTTCAGCAACCAATCCAATCTTCCAACCAACAATTTCAGCCCTATGATCAGAATTTCCAGAATCATAATTTTTAGCAATCTCCACCAAGTTGTGAACCAAGTTTTCAGTAATTTAATCAGCCTATTCAATCATTTCATCAACCCCCAGAGTCTCAATTTCAGAATTCACAGCCTACTCATGGTCTTCAGCAGCCTTTTGCTACATTTCAAGACCAACAGGAGATCTACACCAGGATTCAAGACATGGTAAGACGCCTTGAACAATGGGTTGATCAAATGAATCATACAGAAGATGAAAGATCAGAACAATTATCTCCTCAGGCTACTCAGGATTTTAAGGGGTATGACTGTGAACTAACTTGGAGGTTGGTGGAAGAAGAAGAAGAAGTCATCAAAATCAGGAAACCTACAGCATGCATTCCTCTTGAAGTTCTTGTTCAAAATTCATTTTCAAATTTTTCAGCTCAAGAAGAGGATTCTGAAGCACTACAGGACCCTTCTCATCTTTTATTTTGTGATGATAGTGTTATTCATGGTCCTAATTTTTTTAATATTGTTGCTGCAGAAATTACTGAAGAAGCATGCATAGGAGATGATTCTACAGGTGTAGGGGATTGCACTAAGCCCCAGGGACCACCAGCAGTGATGGATACATTAGAAGATTCAGAGGACAAACCAGGAAGTGTAGGGACTTGCATGGTGAAAGCAAGAACCCAAGAATCACCAGAACCTGAACCTGAAAAAGAGATTGCTCATTACCAGGAGGAACTAATAATTACATCTACTCTTATAGAACCCCCAGGTATTCTTCAGCAAGATCAGGTAAATATTCCTTCTATTTCTTCTGAAGATTGCATAGAGGTGCTTCAAACTGATTTTATTGATTGTAAAAAATTTTTAGAGGCACCTAAAATTGATGTTGTTTGTTATGATGAATCCCTTGATACATCTTTTGTGGATATGGATTGTCAAATTTTTTTAGAAGTGCCCCAAATTAATGTTGTTTGTTATGATGAATCCCTTGATACATCTTTTGTGGATATGAATTGTCAAATTTTTTTAGAAGTGCCCCAAATTGATGTTGTTTGTTATGATGAATCTTTTGATACATCTTTTGTGGATATGGATTGTGGAAAATTTTTAGAAGAGCCTGAAATTAATGTTGTTTATTGTGATGAATCTCTTGCTATATCTTATGCTGAAGTTGTGTGTGAAAAACTCATGGAGGTACCCATGGTTGATTTTTTAGGTTGTGATGCATGTCTTGTTACATCTTATTTAGAAATTGATTGTGAAAATTCTATGGAGGTACCTAGTGTTGATTTTATTGGTACTGATGAATTACTTGACACATCATATGCAGATATTTACAATGAAAAACTGATAGAGGTACCCAACATTGATTTAATTGGCAGTGAGGCATTTTTGGATTCTTTTTATATAGAGATTGATGATATTACACTCCTTTCTTACCCTGCATACTTGAGTGGAAGGACTTCTAAAAAGCATCAAGAGGGAGGAGTTGCTCTTATTTCGACTAGTAGCACCTCACCTCTTAAGTGGGTTCTGAACCTTAATCGTCGCCGACCACCGAAAGATGCTTATGCAAAATTAATAAGGGAGGAATCTGTCCACTACGAGATTGATCACATGAGGATAATTCTCCCAAGATTGATGCTACGTGCTCTTTACCCTATTTGAAGGGGAGTTATTTTCTTCTTACTCTCCTATTTCATTGTGAATATCATTTTCATGTTTTCAAGTAGTAATCTTTCTTTTCAAATGAGTTCTTGCTAATAAATGTTTGCGTAGAGTAGGATGCATAAAAGTCATTGTAGATATCATGTTAGTCATTTAGCATTTTGTTTCTTGCGTGACTAGAAATAAATGTATTCATCTAGATTTCCTTATATCATTTTAGAGTCTCTTGAAAGCAAATTAAATTTGGTTGTTAAAACTTAAGATTTGAGTCATTGGATGGAAATTCTTGGTTGCTTGAGTACTTCTTAGTATTGGATTCTAAATTGATGAGTTGAGATGAATTCTTTTTACCTATTGAGGAATTGGCCAATTTTTTGTGATACACACATGTGATTGTACTCTAGAACTTGCTTAGGTTCTTTCAAAGCTATATTTCTATGATTGGACCATATTTATAGAGGTAAATCACTTTGTTCCTTTTCTTATATCATTTTTGCAATTGCCTTGTTGATACACTCTTAGTCCACAATTCCCTTCCCTCTTTTTCATGTTCATCATAATATTTTACATGGGCTTGGATACCTTAATGTTTCTTAGTGTTATTTTGCCCGAGACGGATAAAAGTTTAAGTGTGGGGGAGGATGCAAGCATACTATCATTAGAAGTAAAAATGTGCCAAGTAAAAAAAAAGTAAAAAAAAAACTGTGTGAGCTGTTTC
Source organism: Boesenbergia rotunda (assembly GCA_024364735.1). Lineage (NCBI taxonomy): Eukaryota > Viridiplantae > Streptophyta > Magnoliopsida > Zingiberales > Zingiberaceae > Boesenbergia > Boesenbergia rotunda. The sequence goes on along the minus strand of JAGFNQ010007108.1, from coordinate 63,681 downwards.
AAAAAAAAAGCTAGAAAATAATTGGCACATTGAATTTTCACAGTTCTTCAATTCCTACTCCACCACAACCATAATACATGCAAGATAACTCAAAAGAAATGGGCAAAGTGCATTGGGATACATTTTTGAGTGTCCAAGTCTTCCACTTTCCTTAATTTTTTCACACTTTCTTATCATGCTATATTTCTTCTCCATGTGTCCTTATCATGTTATTTTCTTTGCTTTGCCATGTCTTTTTGTCATATCATGCTCTTTATTTTCTTTATTGTGATTCATGACTATCAAGTTCCTCAATTTTCTATTTCATCTCTATCATTGCCTAGATCTTCTTTAACTTGTTTGAATAAGCTTTTGTAGGTGTGGATCCAATGCATGAATAATGGTGGAGAGTAGATAACAAGCAAGCCTATGGTAGTGCAAAAAGCATGTGTGTTTGAGTGAGCTCCACTTTCATCATGAACTTAGAATTCAAGAAGAGAGCCACCAAAACTTCCCATAAACTGCTTAGTGAGTTAAATTCATCTCAATGAATCATGAAGGATGAAAATGCTAAGTTGTTGATTTAAGGATGAGTCTCTAGTCCATTGAGCTTAGATTTTTGAGAATTGATAACCTTAGGTAATTTTCTTTCAATTGCTTCTAACTATGATTGAGAATAATCTAAGGGGATACATCCTAGGTTTACCAGTTAACTTGTGCGAGATACCCAAGAATAAGTGCGGGGGAGTTTGATAACCATCATTTTGTTGATTATTTTCGGCTCTAAAATCAATGTTTGATCCACATTTTATATGCTTAAGTTTGCAATTGTATTAGGTTTCATGTATTCCCTTCATTTTAGCTTTTAATTCTAATCATTGTATATTTGGGATATTTTTAGCACTAAATTTGAATATCATTTTGTAGGCTTCAATTGATTATGGACCTAGATCAAATCGGGTCAGACTTGAGTTAGCATTGGATCCAGATCAAAGGGATCAAGCATCAGATTATTAGGAGCCGTCCATTCTAGAGAACGGCTAGATCTGAGCCATCGGTCAACTTCTGGTCAATCCGAGTTCAAGATAGAATCACTCATGACTATAAATCAAGATCTGAAAATTTCAACCAGATCTGAAGAGATCTGACCGTTGGATCAAGCTCAAGATGTTCTAGACCATCCATTCAAGAAAAAGAAAGATCTGGACCATTCGCTACTGATCTGGTTAATCCGAGCTGTGGACAGGTAGATCAGGACCATTGATTGAGATTTGTGGAGTTTGGTTCAGATCTGAAGAGATCTGACCGTTGGATGAAGCTAAATTGATCTCAGTCGTCTGTTGTTTCCATCATCATGTGGCTGAACCCAAGGCTGATTGAACCTAACTGTTGTGCTGTTGGGCTGAGCTGGGTTAACTGAACCAAAGGGCTGAGCCGAATTTAAGCTGGACTGAACCCAGGCTGGACCAAATCAACTGCTGAGCTGATTTGGCTGAATCAAGACTGAACTCAAGCTGAGCCGAACTCAGGGCTAAATCAAATCGCTAAAGCTGGTTGGCTGAACCGGACTGCTTGATTGAACTTAACTTAGGCTGAATCAAGTGGCTTGGTTGACCGAACCGCTGAAGCGGAGAGAGCAAAAGGGGATCGCGCAGCCACAGCTAGGGAAGACAGGGGGTTCCCGACTCACACGCAGGCGACTCCACATTCCTCTTCATCCACCACCATCTCCGGCCATTGCACGAAGCTAGGGCTAGGGGGTTCCGAATCTTTGCCGGCCGGAGCTCCATCCACCGTCACCCTCACGCCATCGCAGAACAGGAGGGGGTTCATCTTGTTCTACATCAAGGGGTTCTCATCGAGGGGTTCACCATCATCTCCATCCCGATCCACCGCCGGCGATCCATTTCCTTTACAGTAGTTGTTTCCTTCATAGCATTTCTTTTCAGCATTTCCTACTTTACAATCCAGCAGCTAGCTTTATCAGAATTGGCAATTCAATTTCGACATTCCTTCAAGTTTATTTCCTGCACTTCTTCTCAGCTCGATCCAGCAGTAGCTTCAAATTCTTCACATCATTTATAGCAGTCCTCCTTTATCAGATTCAGCAGCACTTTTTCTCCAATTTACAGCAAATCAGTTCCTTCAACTTCTTCTTCATCAGATCCAGTATCCGACAGCGACATTCCTTCACAAATTACTTCCAGCAGCTTCTTCATCGGATTGGGTTTAAGTTGTTGATTAGTTTCATTAATTTTGAGTTGCAATTGTGTTGCCTGTGATTGTCGAATGTGGTTGTTGATATTTGTATCAAGTTTGATCTCTTATATTTTCGAATGGCACGTACTTTTGTCATTTTAATTCATGCTCGCAAGTTGTTCGACAAAATATTTCTATAGATAGGTTTAATTTCATATCTCTTGTTTTGCTTAAGTTCTTGCTTATCTTGTCTCTTTCAATTGCTTATCTTGTTTCTTTCAATTGCTTTATGTTCTTGTCTTCATTTAAATGTAATTAAGTTAAGTCAGATTAGATTTCTTTAATGCTATAGGTTTTACTCCATGCCTATGTTTCATTGATCTCCTATTTCTTGAATGCTTCTTTCACATTGCCCTTTTTTTCTGCAATTGTAGTTAGGTTAATTTAGATTCCCTTACCTGCATTGTCCTTCCTTAATTAGAACTAGATTTCATATTTGCTTTGCTATTCATTTCGTAGTCCTAGCTCTTAAATCCAAAACCCAAAAGCAATATGATACGATCCTGAGAATTATCATGTACCAACTACATTCGTTGGGAGACGACTCGAGTTACTCTATACTACATTAGTGTAGAGGAGTTCGATACTTAAATTGTATTTGAAACCGTGACACGACTGAAACGGTTATCAGAGGTCAACTAGACCTAATTTTGGTGACCTAGAGTAGTCTTCCTTCTGGCTTTTCGTGCCTCGCATGCATTGAGCCTTTGTAGCTAACTCCCCGTGCATCATTCTCGCTCCATCGAAATACTCTTTTGTAGCTCCTTGTATTTTAAATGCACCAAAGTTGTCGGCTCCTTTCTCATGCAATCATTCTCGCTTACTTCATCTTTTGCCAAGGCTTTGTCGTCTTCAATCCTCCTTAACCATCGAGTACATGTGTGTTACCCTAAGTCCCTATATACTCAGACACATATATAAAATACAACAAAAACCTAACTTAAATTTATTTGACAACATATCAAAATACCACTAGAGATTCTAACACTAGTTTGAATTGATTTGGACATGACTAAAGTCATTATTACATTTTAGCTGAAACTCACTAATGACCTTAAAGTTATCAAATTTAATCCAAATCCTTGTTTTCTTGAGACTATCATACTTTCGAATCTTGATTTCATCTCATATTTAGCTTTACGAGGTTTTTAAAAAATTTTAACTTTACTCAGTAGAGAGAAATAATGCTTTTAAAATCCTATAAATTGTGAGCTATTGTTTAAAATTTAGCTTGGGTGGTTCGGATTATCAGACCCACCCAACCCAAATTCAGGAATGTAATAAGTTTTGGGGAAAAATTCTCTTAATATTTTGTTATTTGATGATCGATTATAAATTAATTTTATAATTTTTTTTCATATAATTTGAGGATGAAATATCAAAAATGTCTGAAATGAACATTCATGTTTTGCTACAAAAGAAATGCAATAGGCTGAGAGAAAAAAATACAAATTAAAGTTGGATATGTATTTTAAATATTATTCCTTAATATTGTGCCAGTGATTTGGTAAATTACAGATTTAGTAATGTTAAAACTTATTTATTTATTTATTTTAATAAATAAGTTTAAATTTACGGTGACAAATATTTCATATATTTGAATCTTAATTTTAAGTGTTGTTAAAACAAATGGCGAAAAATCATATTTTGATTCATTAAGGTGTAGATCGTATATAACCAAATGCATTTCATGTCCTTAATTTTAAAATACTAAGTATAGATCATCTAATATGTTATAATAGATGATTGATTTGATTTGATTATTATTTAATTAATGAATCATTGTATTTTTTTTCATTTTTACACCACTCCACCTGTTTTATAATATGAGTTTTTGATAAAAATAAAATACAAAACAACTCTCTCTTCAATTCTCTCATCTTTTACTATTGAATTATAACACATTATCAACATGAACGCTCTTTAATTTATGAACTTGTAAACATTTTTATTCTTAGTTTTTTTTAAACTCTTGAGCAACACAAATTTTTAGTTTTATGTTTATGTCTTTACTTTTATATTAATGCTTATGAAGTATCACAATATTTAGATTTAATATTGATACTCTTGAAGTAACATAAATTTTAATTTTATATTGATGCACCTGAAGAAGTATAATTTTAAATTGTATATTAGACTCCTGAATAAGTATAACTTTTAATTCTATGATGATGCTACTGAACTTATGTTGATATATTGACAGATCTATAATTTAAAATACAAAGATATAAAATTTATCAATATTCTTGAAGAATATTGATCTAAGATTATATAAGTTTTCTCAATGTTTACGAAGCATATTGATTTAAAATCAACACATATCAATATTCTTAACGAATTTTGATTAAAGATATAATATCTGTCAATATTTCTGATCCTGTCGCGAAGTGAGTCGGATGCCCTTACAGCTGAGCGAGTCTCTGAGGAGGGCGAGGTCGCTGAGGTGGCGTGACGAATGAGATCGCTTCCAACCTGCGAGGCAAAGACCGTTAGAACCCGCCGGGAAAAGTCCCCGGCCAGGCACTCCGACGGTCAAACCAGTACACGACGGTGGCGATGAAAAACAATAGAACAGTAGGGAAATTGCACTATCGCGCGTACCTAGGAAATGCGGAGTGAGAAGGAATATATAGCCGGAGAAGCTGACAGACCCTGCCCCGCCTGCCACCTGTTGTCACATAGCGAGTACAGGGTAACGCCTGTCCCCGGGGTGGCAGGGTAAAGTGGCGCATACTGTATTAAGGAAAGGGGCACTGTCAACTTAAGGGTTGGCGTCGTTGGGCGCCGCTCAGCCTGACACCAAAGCATGTGGTCGAGGTACGGGGGACAAGATGTGGCAGAGAGATCAAACATCGGCGAGATATCCGCTACTGGGGACCAAGATGACCAGGGTCCTGCGCCGACCCCGTACAGCTTCTGGTAGTCTGGTGTCAGGGAGTAGTTGTGCCGACTGGGGCTCTGAGTAATGAGGTCGGCTGAGGGTCTATGGGGGTGCCGACTGGGGCACTGAGTAACGAGGCCGACTGAGGGCCTATGGGGGTGCCGACTGGGGCACTGAGTAACGAGGTCGGCTGAGAGCCTATGGGGGTGTCGATTGGGGCACTGAGTAACGAGGCCGACTAAGGGCCTATGGGGGTGCCAGCTGGGGCACTGAGTAATGAGGCCGGCTGAGGGCCTATGGGGGTGCCGACTGGGGCACTGAGTAACGATACCGGCTGAGGGCCTAAGGGGGTGCCGACTGGGTCACTGAGTAATGAGGTCGGCTGAGGGCCTATGGGGGTGCCGACTAGGGCACTGAGTAACGAGGCCGGCTGAGGGCCTATAGGGGTGCCGGTTGGGGCACTGAGTAACGAGGTCGGCTGAGGGCCTATGGGGGTGCCAACTGGGGCACTTAGTAACGAGGCCGGCTGAGAGCCTATGGGGGTGCCAACTGGGGCACTGAGTAACGTCTCCTTCGGCTCGGGCTTATCCCTGGGGCGTGCGACACCACATGCCATCGGGGAGCTGAGCCTGGTTGAGTTTTAGACCTTCTGACTCATGATCGGACTACTATAGCATGATGTGGGCCTTGACACAGAAGTCGAAAGCCCGGGGGGTCTGAGCCCGTGGATCTCCTATTAGAGGGCCCGTCCAGATCACTAGCCATCTCTCTCCTGACTGAGCGCCAGGCTGCCGGGCCAGGTTACACGCAAGCTGGCCCGGGATCATAAGCATCTCCCTCAAGTGTTGTCGAAGGAGGCACGTAGTCCGACTGACTGGACCTCAAATCTGGTCCGAGCCTGGCGCGCCCCTCAGAATGGCAGGTCGTCATCTATTGCCAACATTCTAACGCACCCGTATTCCATCGCCTCGAATATTACCCGAGTCTGATCAGACAGCTTCAGCTGGGTCGCATGTTTCTCCCGGTCGTTCATCAGACGACTGGCACTCCTCGCCTACTTCCATAAGTGAGGTCCGTCGCCTGTTCGTTCTTCTTCCCACATTCGAAACCAACTGTTGTCCTCTGCTGCTTTGCGTGCCGCTAGGGTTGCGACAGCTACCTCGTCCCGGCCTTTCCTCGGCGGCTCCTTTACACTGGTTAGCTCCTCGCCTCCTCTTTCTCCGATGGCCTCTTCTTCTTCGTCTCCGCCCCCGCCTCGGCCTTGGTATGACACCCTGAGAACCACCCTTACTGCCCATGACCTGATCCAAATACAATCGGACTTCTTAATCCCGGCCGACCACCGCCTACGCCTGCCTACATCCCGTGAGCGCCCAAATTCTGCCCCCTTGGGCTACATTGCCCTATCTCGGGATCATCTTCAAGCCGGCCTTCGTTTCCCCGTCGATCCCTTTATTGCCGCCGTCTGTGACTACTTCTTGATTTCTCTATCTCAATTAGCCCCGAACGTCATACGTCTGATATGTGGCTCAGCCATCATTTTCTCCCTCCTCGAGATTCCCCTAGTACCGGAGAACTTCCATTACTTTGTTTACCCAAAACAGTAAGAGGTGGGCGACTTCTTTTTCCAAGCACAAGCCAAAACTTCCTTCCTCCTGAACCTGCCCACTTCAAACAAAGGCTGGAAGGAACGGTACTTCTTTATTGGGCCCATCCCCATCCCGGGCTGGCCTACCACCTGGGTGTTAGTGATATTAGAGAAGTGTCCTAAGGCAATCACCTTATGATTGTAATCATTTATTTTAATAAATGAATATTCACTATTTGAGTATACATGTTTGTGTATTTGATTGAGATCTTAAACTCATTTACTAAATGTCTGCAATACAATTCACAGCATGAGAGAATTTGTGATGAATTCAGAACTAGTGATTATCTCTACATGTGCAATTGTGAAGTATTGAAATTGTCCCTAGTCGATGAATTGATAAATACAGACACTATCAATTCTGTTAAGACTAGCATGGGTTATTCTCTAATCAGTTGATTCTCACTGGCTGGTGACATTGAGATGTCTGGAGATAAACATGAATGCTAGTTAAGGGAACTAGTTCATTGGAGTGACTGGCTGTAAAACTTCATATGGTAGTCTACATATAGATATGTCAGTGAAGTTCTTACTGTAGCTTAAGTGCGATGTTCCTTTAACTTGCGGTGTTCAAGTCATCTTGGTCATGGAGACTTATACTTTGACATCTTAAGCAAGTATCTCCAAGGAGGTGTGGACCCAGGATGATTGGGTATAAGCCGAAGTGCCCGAAGATGTTTGAACAACCTACAAAGGATTCACCACTCCTTGCAAGGTGATGTATACCCGAGGCCTATCGTCGGATTGTTACTCGAAGCCTCTGACCAGAGCATGACATATTCAGAGTATGAATCTCTTAACTACATGAGAGTAATTAGAATCCGTAGGACGAGAAAACGTTACTTGGGCTAGGTGTGACGTAGTCAGCTTAGTGGGGACTGACACACATAGACCATGTCCTGAACCAAGTGGGTATAAGATGGTGAAGGGAATGGGGCACGATTCATTATAGCTGCTGAAGGGTTTCAGAATTATTTCTGAGGTCAACCGTTGATCTTTCGATTAATTGAGGATCATGATGTACTACTAGGTGCCACTCATGATCGTTCTATAATTAATTGATTAATTATAGACGACCAACATAAATCGAAAGTCTATTTAGTCACACGCACTACGAGTAATCCGAGGGATTTAAAACGAGTTGAAAATTTGATTTTCCAATCAAGAGAGATTAAGATTGGTTGAGCCAAACGATAAGTCGAATCTGAGTTTTTTAGAGACGCATCGGAAGCGTAAAATGGCTAAGTCTTTTGAAGACTTAATAGATGAATTAAATAAGTTTAATTCATTGGGGCTTGGCTTGGATGGGCCGGCCAAAGAGGGTCTCCATCCTCTTTGCTTGGCCGGCCACAACAAAGGGAGAGAACCAAGTTTTTGGTTCAATTTATAAAATAAATCAAGTGTGGTTTGTTTTATAAAATTATGGATGATATATATTTTTATATAATAAACCAAGGTTTGGTATATTTTTCATGGAAATTAAAATGAACCATGGATTGGTTTATTTTATAAAATCAATCATGGATTGATTTACCATGATAAGAAAATTTATTCCATAGGAGAGAAGAGACTTGATTGATTTTTATCATGAATTAAAATATGATTTTAACCATGATATAAAATCAAACTTGGCATGATGGAATAAGTTATTCCATATTTGAGAGGCTTAATGGTTGAGAGGCCACTATATAAAGGACTCAAAGCAAGGCTTGGGAGGTAATCGAAGAAAAAAGGCATAGGCTCTCTCTCTCTCTTTCTCTCCTTCTCTTCTCCCCTTCTTGTTGTGCGCCAACCAGCCCCAAGAAGGAGCACCAGCCGGCCATCCTTTTTGTGGTTTGTCTTCCGACTTCTCTCTTGGATTTTCTCGTCGCGTTCTCGGAGAATCTAGTAGTTCTCGAGAACACGAAACTCGTGGCTTTGCGAAGTCATCCCGAAGATACTCGGCGTGGACGCGAATAGAGGCGGAGCTTCCAAGGGACGCTTACGGTTGGATCTCGTCCCTTCCTTCGAGTTACGCGAGGTAATACATAAATTAGTTTACATTTCTGCAAAATTTTAAATATATGATCATTTCTACACAAGATAAAATTGCATGCTTAGATGTGTGGTTAAATAATTTGAGAAATTATTTATGTTAAACCTTCCGCCGCACGTAATTAATTTTTAAAATTACGAACCCGCATCCATGTCAACATGCACCCGGTCCCAACAATGGTATCAGAGCCAGGTATGTGTTCGACATGATCATATAATTGTTTTGCGGAAAGCTTTATCATGATCTCAATTTTGGAAAAAATTTCAATTATGGAAACTTTTCAATTATGGTAAATTTTCGATTTAGGAATTTCAAAGTTTGAAAATCCTCATGAAATTTCGCAAACTTTTGAAATATCTCTGTTTCTGAAATTTTATGATAATTGTGAAAACTTTCCATTTTGAAAACTTTCCAATTTTGAAAATTTCCTATTTTGAAAATCTTCTAATTTTGGAAAAACGTATGTTTTCTTTGTACCAGAAACTTACAATTATTCTGAAAATCTTTTATTTTTGAAAACTTTCCATTTATATAAATCTCATAATTTTGGGCACTTTCTTTCAAGAAAGTCTAGATAAATTATGGGAATATTAATTGGCATTTAAATTCTTACTTAGAAATTAAATTCTTTATAAAATTCTTTATTTTGTATTGAGCCTCGGGGAGCCGTCCAATTTAAAGTTAGTTGTTATAATTAAATTATCTAAATTGAATTTAAAATGCTTATTTTGGATTGAGCCTCGGGGAGCCGTCCAAATTAAGTTATTGATATTAATTTTCTATAAATAAAATATGTGATCAAATCTTGGAAATTTTGAGGTGATTCTCAAACGATAATTTCCTTATTTGATTTATGAGGTGATGCTCTCACATATTATTGTCTCCAAAATTAATTAGGAAAATTGTTTCCTATAGAGTATATTTCCTTAAATAAAATTTTCATGAAAATAATATGTGGTTGAATTAAGGGAACCTGTCTCTTAATTTAATAAGATTTGATTTAGAGAAATCAAAGTCTTAAACATATTATTTCCGAAATTGATTATGATAATTCAGGAAATTGTTTCCCAAAATAATTCATTGAATAAAGTATGAAATTAGAATTAGGAAATCCGGCTCCTAATTCAATTAATGAAACTTGATAAATTAAGTCACATACATACTTTATTAAGGAAATCGTTAGAACATGACATAATTATATGTCATGAATGTGCATAAAAGAAAAGGATGAGACCCAAAACCCCTTACAAAATATTAAGGCCAACACCTTCCATTAATATGGTTAGAACCGGAGTTTTGTTTCTCGTTTGAGTTGATGGACACATCCATGCCCGGCTTGAACCTCAATATGTTCAAACCATGGAATTAGTTTATGATTAATATAATTGGAGTCAGAGGTCAATCCTTCATTTTGGTTGTTGGACACATCCAAGCCTGACAAAACGGTTGAATGAGCTCCAACCATATTAAAACTATTTCTTGATTAATGGGTCAGCCTTAAGCTTAGAGCATCGATTTGTTGTGCCACAGCCAAGGTCGATGTAAAGAGAGGTGCAGTTGGGTGCTATGTATATTGTTGCATACTTGTTAATGAGTTAACAACCCAATGATTTATGCAAACATTCAATTAGTTGATAGCATAATGTGATAGTTACATATGTATAATATGTAATCGGTATAATTACCTAGCTTCATAGCTAAGAATAACTTGATGGACTCTAGCCATGGTTGTTCTTATCTATGGTTGGATATCAACCTATTTGGAGATGTTCCTACGATCTCCCGAATTGATAAAAAAAGGTTATTCAATTTGAAAAATAAATAGGATTTAATTAATGTATATTGATGCATTCTTTATCATTCTCATCACATAACCTCAATTTGTATTTCTAGGATAATCACCTGATCATGTCTTCTCTGAATTTGCGTTCCATTTTGGACACCAATAAGCTGACTGGGCCAAACTTCATGGACTAGCTTCGAAACCTGAGGATAGTCCTCAAGGCAGAAAAGCTTGCTTATGTCCTTGAAGAACAACTTCCCAACCATCCTCCTGAAGATGCAACTCCAGACCAGTTAGTGGCCTATCAGAAACATGTGACCGATTCTGAACTTGCGAGTTGCATCATGCTGGCCGCTATGGTACCTGAGCTACAAAAGCAGCACGAGCATATGGATGCTCATACCATCGTCTTCCATCTTCATGAGCTGTTTGACGAGCAGGCGAGATCCGAAAGGTTTGAGGTCTCCAGACTCCTCTTTACCTCTAAGATGCAGGAAGGCACTTCTGTTTCACAGTTTGTGTTGAAGATGTTGGAGTGCATTGAGCGACTAGGCATACTCAGATTTGCAATGAATCATGAACTAAGTATTGACTTAATTCTGCATTGTTTGCCCAAGAGTTACTCACAGTTTGTGATGAACTATCGGATGAACAAACTGGAGACTACCATTCCTGAGTTGCTTAACGTGCTGAAGACTGTAGAGCCTTCTGTAAAGCAGGATCAGAAGACGGTACTATTGGTTGGTTCCTCAAAGAAAGGCTCGAAGAGGAAGCCCAAAGAACAAAATAAGGGGAGGAAGAAAAGGGCCAAAATGATTGAAAAGGCACCAAAAGGCACTTGCCATCACTGCGGCAAGGAGGGCCACTGGCGAAGAAACTACAAGGTTTATCTTGAGTCCTTGAAGAAGAAGGCATTCGATGCCCCATCCTCTTCAGGTATCTTCGTTATTGAATGTCACTCTATTTCCTCGTACACCTGGGTACTTGATACTGGGTGTAGCTCACATATATGTAATGACATACAGGGGCTAAGGAATAGAAGAAGACTCGTCAAGGGAGAAGCAAATTTGCGAGTTGGAAATGGAGCAAAGATTGCTGCTGTTGTCATCGGAACATATTTGCTAAAGCTCCCTACTGGACTTGTCTTAGAATTGGATAATTGTCATTTTGTTCCTTCGTTAATAAAGAACATTGTATCTATTTCATGCTTGAATGAAAAGGGTTATCATTTAACTTTTAGTAACAATTGCTGTTACATAACTTTAAATGGTGTTCTTTATGGGACCGGAACTTTATGCAATGGTATCTACACGTTAGATTTATCCAGTGACGTTTTCAATATCGAAGTTAGCAACAAACGTGCTCGAATAGATAATCAAATAGACTCCTATACGTGGCATTGTCGTCTTGGCCATGTAAACAAGAAACGCATGACCAAATTACACCGATGTGGAATTCTGGAATCATTTGAACCTGGTTCATTTGATACATGCGAATCATGCTTAAAAGGCAAGATGACCAAATTACCCTTTTCCGAGAAAGGTAAACCAGTGGGAGAATTGCTTGGTCTGATACATACTGATGTATGTGGACCAATGTCAACTCTTGCACAAGGAGACTATAGCTACTTCATTACCTTTATCGATGATCACTCACGATTCGGGTATGTGTTCTTAATGAAACACAAATCTGAAACTTTTGAGAAATTCAAAGAGTTCAGAAGTGAAGTAGAGAAACAGCTTGGCAAAAGTATTAAGATACTTCGATCCGATCGGGGTGGTGAATACTTAAGTCAAGAGTTTCAAGATTATCTTAGGGACAATGGGATATTGTCTCAATGGACTCCGTCATATACACCACAGCATAATGGTGTATCTGAGAGGCGTAACCGAACCTTGATGGACATGGTTAGATCTATGATGAATCATGCAACTCTTCCAAAATCCTTTTGGGGCTATGCGCTTAAGACAGCTGTTTACTTGCTAAACAGAGTCCCGACCAAGGTAGTCTCTACTACTCCATATGAGATGTGGAATAGTAAAAAACCTCATTTATCTCACCTAAAGATATGGGGTTGTCCTGCTTATGTGAAGAAGATTGTATCAGACAAATTGGATGCTAAGTCTGATAAATGTCTATTTATTGGATACCCTAAGGAAACGAAAGGTTACCAATTCTATCATCCCTTGGAACAAAAGGTGTTTGTTTCAAGACGTGCTGTATTTCTAGAAAAAGAATTTCTTTTACAAGAAAACAGTGGGAGTAGCATTAAACTTGAAGAAGTTCAAGGAACTCCAATAGACATTACAGAGACACCTAGTCTAGACCCACAACCGATAACTCATAATGATGAGCTATCAGTTGAACCTAAAACAGCACCACTTCTTCGTAGGTCTGATAGGACACGAATATTTCAGAGAGATGCGGATTTCTCATAAGTGAATCAAATGACGTGTTACTCATTAACAATGACAAACCTATCAGTTATGAAGATGTTCTGAAAAATTCAAAAAGGGATAAATGGCTTGAAGCCATGAAGTCGGAAATGGATTCCATGTACAAAAATCAAGTATGGGACTTGGTTAACCCACTTGAAGGGATTAAGCTCATAGGGTGCAAGTGGGTTTTCAAGAAGAAAACCGACATGGAAGGTAATGTTGTTACCTTTAAGGCTAGATTAGTGGCAAAAGGATATCGTCAGAAATAATGAATTGATTATGACGAAACCTATTCGCCAGTAGCTATGCTTAAATCCATTCGGATGCTCCTGGCCATAGCAGCTCATTATGATTATGAGACATGGCAAATGGATGTGAAAACAGCTTTCCTTAATGGAAACCTGCTTGAGGATGTATACATGATACAAACTGAATGTTTCACATCGGTTAATAAAATCAAAGTATGCAAGCTTTGACGATCCATATATGGAGATCTCCTCAAGTGTTCCATCTTTTGCCACACACATGCCCTTGCTCTGATACGGGGGGGTGCCATTTAATTTCAAGGCGATTTCAAGGCGATTCCTCGCGCGCATCCAGCTTCTGGCGACCTCGGCCGCCGGCGTTCCTTCTAACGATTGGCGATGATTCTTTCTTCATCGCCCTTCCTATCATCAACATCGCATTTCCCACCTCTGGTGATTACTCGAAATGCTGGGCATCAAATCTCGGATTCTGACGGTGCATCTCTGGAGCCGAAAGAATTTCTACATCAAATTGCAAAACCTAGCCAAAAATCTCATGCGATTGGGGGTGATTCTCTTATCACAGCATCAGCTTCTTCCTCCCAACAAATGGCAGCTCAGTTTTCATCGTTTGCTACAGCGGCTAAATCGGTTTCACCTCGAGTACTGAAGAAAAGCTTCGATGACATCGGTTCTAATTTCAAACCTATTATTGTTTGTGAAAACAAACCAGGGATTTTCTATTCAGAGGAAGAAATTGAAGGTATGGCAATCCCTTATCAATATGCTTTAATTGGGAAATTTTCTGGGCAGCGTCCAAAACTAGAGATCATCTTACAAACTTTCAAGAACTTTGGTCTTGAGGTGGAATCATCAATAGTCCCTGTTTGGATTCAGTTGCCGGATCTGCCAATACATATGTTCAACAAATACTGTCTCTTCTCGGTTGGTCGAATTGTGGGGAAACCTATTAAAGAAGATGAAAATACGGCAAATGCTTCTAAACTGTCTACAGCTCGAATTTGTGTTGAACTTGATTTGTTAAAACCTAAAGTAGAGGATTTTTGGATTGGTATTGGAGAAGAGAAATGGCTTTAGAAAGTGGTTTATGAAAAATTGCCAAAATATTGCACTGATTGTAAACACTTAGGCCATGCAGTTGAGGAATGCTATACAAATGGTAATAAACCTAAACCTGCTTGGATTTCTAATAAAAATGATCCAAATCAGAGTGAAGATGATCTGAGAATGGCTTTAAATAAAGGGAAAGGGAAAGATATTGATCCGGCTTATGTTGGCACGCAAGAAAAAGGTATGGTTTTAATACAAAAAGGAAAAAAGAAATGGATACAGAAAAATTATAGTTTAAATCCTGCTGATAAATTGCAAGTTGTTAGTGAAGGAATAAATCAGTTCCAACCTCTAGCTGGATTAGAAGAGGAGGATCAAGAAGCTAAGGAAGACTTTGATAATCATGCTGTAATGGACAGTTACTTTAATGAAGATATTGCAGTTGGGATAAATGATGAGATGCAGGAAAATAACGAAATGAATGATTCAGATGGTTGTTTGTTAAAAGGGAAAAAACAAATGTCAGTTAAAAACAAGCAGAGTGGAAAACTAATGATGTCTGATAATAGTTCACAGATGGATAAGGAATTCAATAACTCTGATCCTTATGACCTGCAGATGATAGAAGATATTCAAAAAGATGATGATGATAATCCTTGGGGGGATCAAGATAATCTAAAGGAGCAGGAATTCACAAAATCTTTTGAGGAGGATGAAGATTCGATTAGTGAAGATGAAATGCAAATGCAAAGAAGAGCTTCCTGTGAACTGTTAGATAATTCAAACAAAAGGAAATTGCAAAGAAGTTTAAGCATAGATAATTTGAAGCAAAAAGAGGTCAGGAGCAAACCAGTTACGAGAGATCATAAGAGACCTACAACAGCAATTTATGCCAAAGCTACAGATACTTCAGATTTGGTAGCTGGAAAATTGATTGGGATTTCTGAGGTTCTTGCAAACAAAAATAAGCAGCCTGACAGTAATGTGCAAGTTCCAGTAGTAAGCAAAAGGATAACTAGGAGTAAATTCCAATTCCAGAAAGAGTTTTCCTCTACCTTTTCTTAATGACAGGTATGATATGGAATATTAGAGGCTTGGGCAATCTTGCCTCTTTGCGAAGAGTTCAATTCTTAAAGAAGAAATATCACTTAAGTTTCTTAAGCATTATTGAGCCGTTTGTTTTGCTAGATGAAGATTTTATTACTAGAAGATTAGATTTTGATTCTGCAATTACAAATTGTTCCGGCAAAATCTGGTTTATGTTTGATGCTAATATTAATTGTGTGGTTTTATATGACCATGATCAGTTCTTGCATATGGAAATTAGCTCTCCTATTTTTCCTGTCAAAATGCTCATAACAATCATCTATGCTAAGTGTAATCAAGCAGGAAGGGCTATTCTTTGGGAGAAATTAATGGAAATCAAACCGATGGAAGATGATTTTTGGCTAGTAGGTGGTGATTTTAACGTTATATCCAACTCAGATGAACATTCTAAAGGCATCATTTCAAAGTTGGGCCCGGTGCAAGATTTTAATGATTTCTTATTGGCTGCAGAGCTTGTGGATGCAGGTTTTGTTGGTGATAGATTCACCTGGACAAATAATAAGATCTGGAAGCGCTTGGATAGAGTTCTTTTATCCTCTTCTTGGAATGCAAATGATTTCTCAGTGCGCATAGAACATTTAAGTCGAGCTTGTTCAGATCATTGTCCCCTCCTTATTACTTTTCCAAAATTCTTGAAGCCAATTGCTTCGTTCAGGTTTCAAAACATGTGGATTGCGCATCATAGTTTTTTGCAAACAGTTAGACTTAACTGGTTGCTTCTGATTGCCAGTTATGGGCTGATGAAATTACAAGCTAAATTAAGAAGACTCAAGGAACATTTGAAATGGTGGAATTGGGAAGTTTTTGGAGACATACATGACAACATTTTAAAGGCCGAACAAGGATTTGCTGAAGCAGAAAAGGCATACGACTTAAACCCTTCAGAAGCTAACAAAATAGAAAGATCTCAAAAACAAGCATTTCTCTTCAAAACATTGTATATGGAAGAAATATTTTGGAAACAAAGAGCAGCTGTGAAGTGGGCAGTTGAAGGGGAGAAAAATACTAAGTTCTATCATAGCTTAGTTAAAAAAAGAAGAATGGCTAACCGTATTTTTAGAATTTGGGATGATGGTGCTTGTTTAGAAAAGCCGGAACTGATTCATTGTAGGATCGGGTTGGACCGGCTAGAGGGGGTGAATAGACGGAAAAAAAAATATGAAAAATGGAAGGCACTCGTCTTTAAAAAAAAACTTGGTCGCAACTAAGGACGTTGCTTCCAAGGCAGTGGACGCTCAATAAAAATCTCCTTGTGGCGGAGAAGCCTTACAAAAGTAGCACACTAGACTTTTAGAGATTTTACAAGAATGAATAAGAATGATTTGAATCTAAATCTCTAAGCCTATTTATAGGTTGAGTGATATAATCTTGATCGTTGATACAAGATTGAGTTGCATCTTGATCGTAGATCTAAGATTATCTCAACCAGATTTTTTTTAAAGGATAAATTATTATCCTTTAATTGTTTATCATTAATTTATTATTAATACGAACTGTAGCCATTTGAATCGGCTTCCGTTTGAATCGGCTAAGCTTCCGCTTCCAATTAAATCAACTGTAGCGCACTTCCGTTTGAATCCGATTAATTGCTGTCCTTGCCTCCACTTGTAAGAAGCACAAAAAAAAAGAAGCTTTAATTACAAGAAAGTCCAATTAAGAAATAAAACAAAATTAAAAAATGTTTACTTAAAAACTTTAAATTAAATTGAAACTTTAATTAAAGTTTTAATATAATTAAAACTTTATTATTTTAATAGCAAGTCAAATGTTGACTTGATAAAAGTCAACTTAGTTGACTTTTCGTCAAATCGTCGATTGGGTGATTTCCGGCCAACCGGAGTTAGGTTCACCCGAATCCGACTCTGGCCTTTTGCCCCTCGAACGTGCTTCCGCCAGGCTTCTCGTCCCTCGGACGTCGCGCACGTCCTTCTTGGTCCACCGGCGTACTCTTCCGCAACTTCCGCGTCCCTCAGATTGCACCGAGCCCGTCGGCTCACTCCCCCGCGCAATCCTTCTCGTCCGCTGCGTCTTACGCTCGACTTCCTCCGTACCTATGTTCCTGCACACTTAGCAGAGGGATTAAAACCAACAGGACCTAACTAACTTGGTGGATCACATCAAAACTAACCGGGGCACCAACAATCTCCCCCTTTTTGATGTGTATCAATCCAAGTTCAATTAGGGTTAAACCAAAAAATAAGGAATTTAGTAAAACTAAACTAAGCAGTTAAGCATGGGAAAAATTATTAACATCAATAACCACAACCTCCCCCTAAACTTAAGCTACTCTCCCCCTTTGATCACAACAAAAATGGGGAATAAAAAATAGGGAAAGGAAAAAATATGATTAGAACTTAGAAAAATGTGAAACATTTGTTTTTTTTTTTTTGAGCCGTGAATAGATTAAGTGCATATCACCGAAATTTAATTTTTGAATAAAAAATTTTCAAATATTTTTTAAAATTAAAAAATATGAATTTCAATTAAAAATTTGTAGACATTAATTCGTCCATTGGAAAATTATAAAAATTTTTGTACAGGTGGAAGATAAAATTA
The DNA here is from genome assembly GCA_024364735.1 of Boesenbergia rotunda. NCBI lineage: Eukaryota > Viridiplantae > Streptophyta > Magnoliopsida > Zingiberales > Zingiberaceae > Boesenbergia > Boesenbergia rotunda. The sequence goes on along the minus strand of JAGFNQ010007108.1, from coordinate 45,679 downwards.
TTGCTTTTTACAAAAATTTTGTAAGAAAGTCTAGGTAAAAAAAAATTTCAAAAGAAACTTAATCATAAAATGTGTTAATCTATTTCTAATTTTGCAAGAAAAATTATGCAGTAATAGAAAACTAATTCAAAATTGATTTTGGTATCCAAAATAGATTTCTATCGACAGGATTAACTAAAAATTTGGATGGAATGTAATTCTTTGGCACCTTTTTAAATTGGCCTTTATGGTTTTTAAAATACCAATTCAACTTTTCAGGATAACTATTTTTCTTGTGTCGCAAACAGACAATATCACATTCTAATTTCTTAACTAAATTTTTCAGATCAATATTTTCATTTTTTAATTTAGAATTTTCTTTTTCTAATCTGCAATTAGATTTGAGCAAGGCTTTAACACCAGCATACAATTGATCATGAGGAAAAAAACAAACCTCACTTACCGGATCGCTTTCGAAAAGCGAGGTTCCTTCTTCGTTGTCGCTTTCTGATGTCGCTCCCCCTTCAACACTGCTCCCCTCTTGATGACCTGCCATCAGCGCAAGTCCCGCGTACTCTTGAACTTCTGATTCGTCCGACGAGGTCTCGTCCCAGGTGGCCTTCAATGCCTTCTTTTTCTTTGGCTGGTTTTTGATTTTGGGACACTGATCTTTTAGGTGTCCCTCCTCGTTGCAGTTGTAGCATCGGACAGTTCGTTTCTTCGGAGACCGCCTTTTCTTCTGCATTCTCGAAAAGTTATTAGCTTTAAAAAAACTTTTAAACGAACTTACTATTTGCGTTGTCTCGTCATCCGTCGAGGGTTCTGACTCCTTCTCCGTTCTCCTTGTGTTTAGGGCCAGATTCTTCGTCTTTCTAGATCCTGCCCATCGAGATTCGTGTAATTCGAAAATGGAAAACATTTCATCTAATGTACTTACCTCTAAATCTTTGGAGATGTAATAAGCATCGACGATTGAGCTCCACTCCTGGGTCCTTGGGAAGGCGTTGAGGGCGTATCGAATGGAGTCGCGATTACTTACCGATTCGCCGAGTTGGGTGAGTCCAGAGATTAGCTCCTTTATTTTGGCATGAAGTTCAGCCACCGTTTCTCCTTCCTTCATTTGCAGGTTTATCAGCTGGTTCCGGAGGAGATCATTTTGTTGGGTTTTTCGGGCCGCGAAAATCGCCTTTTCGCGTCGCGGAAACCCCGAGAACCCAAAGCCATGGATCTCGTGCGAAGAAAAATTCTGAAACAAAAATCACGTATTCATTTCATGCTCAAAACTTGATCTACTCCTAGATCTAAAGAGGGATAAACCGTTTTACCTTTGATGTGTGCCCCGCTTAATCCCGCTCGCTCCTTTTGGATGTCGGATCTCTAGGACGTCAAGTGCCGTCCCTCTAGAAGTATCCACGCGAACAAAGTGGATGGAGGAAACCCTTTAGGTGTGCTAGCACCTTTCAAGGGCTCGGCCAAGAGGAGGAGAAGAAGAAGAGCACCAACACTTGGAGGAGGAAGAAGAGAAGACACCCAATGAGAAAAATGGAACCAACACTTGGTTTTCTTTCCCTCATTATGGCCGGCCACATAATGGCCATTAAGTGGCCGACCATAATGGCTATTAATGGCCATTAAGTGGCCTGCCATAACCCCCTTTCAATTTGAATTCAAATTCAAATGGGGGGTTACAACCTTTGGAGATGATGTGGAGCATCATCATTGGTCAAATACCAAGCCAAGTCATCACTTGGTCAAGTCAAGGTGAGGTGGCCTTTTGGTCAAGTCAAACTTGCCTTTTATGGACTTTCCATATTCAGTCAAGTCAAACTTGACTCCATTTCTTCTCCCATGTCAAGTCTAACTTGAAGTGGAACCAAGTCAAGTCAAACTTGATTTGGATTTGGGTCAAGTCAAACTTGCCTTTTATGGACTTTCCATATTTAGTCAAGTCAAACTTGACTCCATTTCTTCTCCCATGTCAAGTCTAACTTGAAGTGGAACCAAGTCAAGTCAAACTTGATTTGGATTTGGGTCAAGTCAAACTTGCCTTTTATGGACTTTCCATATTTAGCCAAGTCAAACTTGACTTCATTTTTTCTCCATCTATTTGTTCTTTGCGTGTGACCCTATAGGTTCTTGTAACGTTGGCAATGCTTCTAACCTCTTAGAAACATAAGCAATGAGCGGTATCTAGCAACACATCATTGCTACCCAAGTTACAAGAATGTTGAGATCCAACATCACCAATGTGACTACTAATTATGACTTTCATAATATATGACAATGTCCTTCTATCGTCGATATCTAGATTGATCTTCTATGAAGCATAGACCGTGTCATCCTCCAATCAATCTATGTGTCTTGAACTCTAAGTAGACTCACTATAATCAAATAAGCTCAATATCTCATATTGCCTTATTTGGGCATGGCCATGCACTTAGTGATCTCACTCTATCAAGACTATGATATATCTCCCGTCATATAGGAGGGATAGATCCCATCTACATCACTCACATCCCTCCGCATAATTTATTACATACCCAGTAATTGCCTTTATAGTCCACCCAGTTACGGGTGACGTTTGACGAAACCAAAGTACATAACTACTTATGTAGGGAACTATGGTGACTTCAGGTCTAAGGACTAATAGTCATACTAATAGTCACATGAGAAAGTATATGACACTCATATAACGATCCATGATACTTTCTCATGGTGGGTCATTCAGTATACATTCTCCAATGCATACTCATGTGTCAACTTGATATCTCATATCCATGACTTGTGAGATCAAGTCATCGTGTTGACCTACATGCTAGTCTCTATGCATTAACATTGTCCCTGAATGTTAATACTTGACTAGGAATAATTAAGAGTAGTATTCTCTATATCATCTCACTATCGATTCAACCAATTGATTGATATAGATATGAACCTACTACCAAGGACGTTATTACACTTAGTTATTTGGCACCAATACAAGTAAGTATAATAACCATAATCAAATGCCTTTATATATATATATGAAATATGATACAATGAGTCCATACAACAACCATCACATGATTGGCTCTAGGGCTCTCACTAACACCTTTCTTGCTGATTTGGCTTCAGAGGTACCCTCATGAAGTTCTAGGAACTTCTCCCATAATTCTTTTGCGGAGTGGTAGTTGCCGATCCGGTTTACCTCTTGAGTAGGCAAGACTGTTAGGAGGTGGAACTCGGCCTTACCATTGGCAACAGATTCCGACTGCTCCTTCTTATTCCACAAGCTTTCTTCTTTTTCATCCCCATTCGCATCATTAGGAACTGCAAAACCATATTTTATTGATAAAAGAATATCAAAATCTGTACGAAAAAATACCTCTATTTTTTTCTTCCAGACGGTGAAATCCCCTTCGAATTTAGGTGGATGAATGTGCGCGCCGGCCATCGTCTTGTTGCTTTCTCAGGTGATTAGTCCTTCAAAAGCGAACCCGCTCTGATACCACTTGTAGGATCGGGTTGGACCGGCTAGAGGGGGGTGAATAGACGGAAAAAAAATATAAAAAATGGAAGGCACTCGTCTTTAAAAAAAAACTTGGTCGCAACTAAGGACGTTGCTTCCAAGGCAGTGGACGCTCAATAAAAATCTCCTTGTGATGGAGAAGCCTTACAAAAGTAGCACACTAGACTTTTAGAGATTTTACAAGAATGAATAAGAATGATTTGAATCTAAATCTCTAAGCCTATTTATAGGTTGAGTGATATAATCTTGATCGTTGATACAAGATTGAGTTGCATCTTGATCGTAGATCTAAGATTATCTCAACCAGATTTTTTTTAAAGGATAAATTATTATCCTTTAATTGTTTATCATTAATTTATTATTAATCCGAACTGTAGCCATTTGAATCGGCTTCCGTTTGAATCTGATTGCCGATTAATTTATTATTAATCCGAACTGTAGCCATTTGAATCGGCTTCCGTTTGAATCGGCTAAGCTTCCGCTTCCAATTAAATCAACTGTAGCGCACTTCCGTTGGAATCCGATTAATTGTTGTCCTTGCCTCCACTTGTAAGAAGCACAAAAAAAAAAAAGAAGCTTTAATTACAAGAAAGTCCAATTAAGAAATAAAACAAAATTAAAAAACGTTTACTTAAAAACTTTAAATTAAATTGAAACTTTAATTAAAATTTTAATATAATTGAAACTTTAATTAAAGTTTTAATATAATTAAAACTTTATTATTTTAATAGCAAGTCAAATGTTGACTTGATAAAAGTCAACTTAGTTGACTTTTCGTCAAACCGTCAATTGGGTGATTTCCGACCAACCGGAGTTAGGTTCACCCGAACCCGACTCTGGCCTTTTGCCCCTCGAACGTGCTTCCGCCAGGCTTCTCGTCCCTCGGACGTCGCGCACGTCCTTCTTGGTCCACCGGCGTACTCTTCCGCAACTTCCGCGTCCCTCAGATTGCACCGAGCCCGTCGGCTCACTCCCCCGCACAATCCTTCTCGTCCGCTGCGTCTTAGGCTCGACTTCCTCCGTACCTAAGTTCCTGCACACTTAGCAGAGGGATTAAAATCAACAGGACCTAACTAACTTGGTGGATCACATCAAAACTAACCGGGGCACCAACATTCATATCTCTGCAGCTACTTATTTCGAAAAACTGTTATCTGGAGAGAATTATAACTGCCAAGATGTTAATTATGACCATATTCCAATGCTGCTTAATTCTATTGATAATAATAGACTGATTGCTGTTCCAGACATGGAAGAAATCAAACAAATTATATGGGGAATGTCAAAAAATAGCGCGGCGGGCCCAGATGGATTTTCTGTGGAATTCTATACGGCTTGCTGGGAAATTATTAAGGAGGATGTTCATGAGGCTGTCCTAGATTTCTTCCAAGGTGGTCTGATGCCAAAAGGCATGATGGCTACTACAATAGTTCTTATTCCCAAAGTGGATAATGCGCAGCAATGGAAAGATTTCAGACCCATCAGTTTATGTAACGTCTCCAATAAAATAATCTCTAATCTACTCTCTAAAAGATTGAGTGTTATCATGGATAAAATAATTTCTCCTTCACAGAGTGGTTTTGTTTCAGAAATGTTGATTTCAGATAACATCTTGCTAGCACAAGAGTTTAATCATAAATTAAACTATCATGTGAGAGGTGGAAATTTAATTTTGAAATTAGATATGGCAAAAGCATTTGACGGAGTTCAATGGAATTTTCTTTTCAAAGTGTTAGTGATATGAGAAAAGTGTCCTAAGGTAATTGCCTTATGATTGTAAAACATTTATATCAATAAATGATAATTCACTATTTGAGTATACATGCTTGTGTATTTGATTGGGATCTTAAACTCATCTACTGAATGTCCGCAATACAACTCACAGCATAAGAGAATTTGTGATGAGATCACAACTAGTGATTATCTCTAAATGCGCAAATGTGAAGTATTAAAAATATCCCTAGTCGATGAATTGATAAAAACGGACACTATCAATTCTGTTGAGACTAGCATGGGTTATTCTCTAATCAGCTGATTCTCACTGGCTGGTGACATTGGGATGTCCGGAGATAAACATGGATGCTAGTTAAGGGAACTAGTTCATTGGAGTGACTAGCTGTAAGACTTCATATGGGAATCTACATGTAGATATGTCAATGAAGATCTTACTGCGGCTTAAGTGCGATGTTCCTTTGACTTGCGGTGTTCAAGTCATCTTGGTCATGGAGACTTATACTTTGACATCTTAAGCAAGCATCTCCAAGGAGGTGTGGACCCAGGATGCTCGGGTATAAGCCGAAGTGCCCGAAGATGTTTGAACAGCCTATAAAGGATTCACCACTCCTTGCGAGGAGATGTATACACAGGCCTATCGTCGGATTGTTACTCAAAGCCTCTGGCCAGAGCATATCATGTTTAGAGTGAGAGTCTCTAAAATACATGAGAGTAATTAGAAATCCAAAGGACGAGTAAGACATTACTTGGGCTAGGTGTGACGTAGTCAGCCTAGTGGGGACTGACACCATTGACCGTGTCCTGAACCAAGTGGGTATAAGGTGGTGAAGGGAATGGGGCACGATTCATTAGAGCTGCTGAAGGGTTTCAGAATAATTTCTTCTGAGGTCAAACCGTTGATCTTTCGATTAATTGGGGATCATGATGTACTACTAGGTGTCACTCATGATCGTTCTATAATTAGTTAATTATAGACGGCCAACATAAATCGAAAGCCTATTTAGTCACACGCTCTACGAGTAATCCGAGGGATTTAAAACGAGTTGAAAATTGGATTTTCCGATCAAGAGAAATAAGTCGAATCTGAGTTAGTCAGAGGCGCAATGGAAGCTAAAAATGGCTAAGTCTTTTGAAGGCTTTTTGGGCGAATTAAATGAGTTTAATTCGCGGCGGTCCGGGTTGGTTTGGCCGGCCAAAGAGGGTGCCAAACCCCCTTTGGTGGCCGGCCAATAAAGAGGAGAAAACCAATTAATTTTGGTTTAATTAATAAAATAAATCAAGTGCGATTTATTTTATAAATTATGGATAAATAAATTTGTATAAAGAAATTTATATAAATAAATTTATAGAAATTTATTCTTTTTATAGAAGATTAAAATAATCCATGAATTGGTTTATTTTAATTTTATAAAATCAATTATGAATTGATTTTTTCATAATAAGAAAGTTTATAAATTTCTTATAAAAATTTATTCCATAATTTAAAGAGAAGAAAAGTTAGTTTTATTATAAATTAGTTTATAATAAAGACTTGATTTAAACGGAATAATTCATAAGAATTTATAGGATAAATTTCTTATGATAATTAATTAGTTTTATTATAAAGTTAGTTATAATAAAATTCATAAGAGAATTTATAGGATAAATCTCTTATGATAACTAATTTGTTTTATTATAAATTGTTTATAATAAGACTAGGCTTAAACGGAATAAGCAATAAGAAAATTTATAAGATAAATTTCTTATAACTAATTCCGTTAATTCCGTTAATTTGGTTTAGAGGGAGACTTAGCAAAGGAGTTGCTACTATATAAAGGAACCAAAGATTAGCCCTTAATTCCAATCGAGTAATTAAGAAATTAATTATTCTCTCCCTCTCTCTCTTCTCTTCTCTCCTCCTTCTCTTCTTCTTTCCTTAGGGCCGGCGCACCCTAGCTCTCTAGGGCCGGCGCACCCTAGTTCCTCTAGGGCCGGCGCCCAATCACAACACCAAGGAGGTGTTGCCGTGAGCCACTAGAAGAAGAAGAATCCGAACAAGAAGAAGAAGAAGCGGATAGCGACTCCTCTCCTCTCGGAATTCGATTCCATTACTTCTTGTTGGTTAGTTTCTAACTCTTCTCTTGATCTTTCAAGTTGTGCCTATAGAGAATCTAGTAGTTCTCGTCGGCACAAAACTCGTGACTTTGCGAAGTCATCCCGAAGAGAACTCGGCGTGGACGCGAATAGAGGCGAAGCTTCCAAGGGACGCTACGGTTGGATCTCGTCCCTTTTCTTCGAGTTACGAAAGGTACAAAGTAAATTAGTTTACTTTTCCGCAAAGTTTTATTTTATGATTATGTCAACATACCATAGGGTTGCATGCTAGATACGTAGTTAAAATAATTTTGGAAATTATTTTATGCAAATTCTTCCGCTGCACGTAAAAATTTTGAATTTTACGAACTCGTATCCTTGTCGACATGCACCCGGTCCCAACAGTGGTATCAGAGCCGGTTAGTGTTCGACTTAATCATATAATTATTTTGTGGAAAACTTTGTCATGATCTCAATTTCGGAAAAAAATTTCCAATTATGGAAACGTTCGAATTATAATAAATTTTAGATTTAGGAATTTCAAAGTTTGGAAATCCTCATGAAATTTAGCAAACGTTTGAAATTTTCTATTTTCTGAAATTTTATAATAATTTCGAAATCTTCCCATCTTTGGAAACTTTCCAATTTTGGAAATTTTTCTATTTTAGAAATTTTCCAATTTTGGAAATATGTAAGTTTCCTTTGTACCAGAAACTTACAATTATTCTGAAAATCAATTTTCGAAATCTCACAATTTTGGGCACTTTCTTTTAGAAAGTCTAGACAAATTCATGGACAGTTAATTGACAATTAAATTTGAATTGGTTTTTTAAATTGACAACAAAATTCTTTATTTTGGATTGAGCCTCGGGGAGCCGTCCAATTTAAAGTTAGTTGTTGTAATTTAATTTCCCAATTTTAATTGAAATTGTCATGTTTGATTGGATTGAGCCTCGGGGAGCCGCCTAATTGGATTTACAACACATTACTTTTCTTTGGGTATCTGAGCCTCGGGGAGCCACCCTTAGAAAACAATTTGTTGTAATTAATTAAATCCATGAATAAAATATGTTTGAAGAGGTGATGCTCTTACATATTGTTGTCTCCAAAATTAATTAGGAAAATGGTTTCCTATAGAGATTTCTTAAATGAGATTTTCATGAAAATAATATGTAGTTGAATTAAGGGATTTGTCTCTTAATTTAACAAGATTTGATTTAGAGAAATCAAAGTCTTGAACATATTATTTCCGAAATTAATTATGACAATTTAGGAAATTATTTCCCAAAACAATTCCTTTAATAAAGTATGAAATTATAATTAGGAAATCCAGTTCCTAATTTAATTCATGAGACTTGATAAATTAAGTCACATACATACTTTATTAAGGAAATCGTTAGTCATGACATAATTTTATGTCATGAATGTGCTTAAAAGGAATGAGACCCAAAATCCTTTACAAAATATTAAGGCCAACACCATCCATTAATATGGTTAGAATCGGAGTTTTGTTTCTCGCTTGGGTTGATGGACACATCCATGCCCGGCTTGAACCTCAACATGTTCAAACCATGGAATTAGTTTATGAATAATATAGTAGGAGTCAGAGGTCAATCCTTAGTTTTGGTTGTTGGACACATCCAAGCCTGACTAAACGGTTGAATGAGCTCCAACATATTAAAACTATTTCTTGATTAATGGGTCAGCCTTAAGCTGGAGCATCAATTTGTTGTGCCACAGCCAAGTCGATGTAAAGAGAGGTGCAGTTGGGTGCTATGTATATTGTTGCATACTTGTTAATGAGTTAACAACCAATGATTTATGCAAACATTCAATTAGTTGATAGCATAATGTGATAGTTACATATGTATATATGTAATCGGTATAATTACCTACCTTCATAGCTAAGAATAACTTGATGGACTCTAGCCATGGTTGTTCTTATCTATGGTTGGATATCAACCTATTTGGAGATGTTCCTACGATCTCCCGAATTGGTAAAAAGGGTTATTCAATTCGAAAAATAAATAGGATTTAATTAATGTATATTGATGAATTCTTTATCATTCTCATCACAAAACCTCAATTTGTATTTCTAGGATAATCACCTGATCAGGTCTTCTCTGAATTTGTGTTCCATTTTGGACATCAATAAGCTGACTGGGCCAAACTTCATGGACTGGCTTCGAAACCTGAGGATAATCCTCAAGGCAGAAAAGCTTGCTTATGTCCTTGAAGAATAACTTCCCAACCATCCTCCTAAAGATGCAACTACAGACCAGTTAGTGGTCTATCAGAAATATGTGACCGATTCTGAACTTGCGAGTTGCATCATGCTGGCCGCTATGGTACCTGAGCTACAAGAGCAGCATGAGCATATGGATGCTCATACCATCGTCTTCCATCTTCATGACCTTTTTGACGAGCAGACGAGATCCAAAAGGTTTGAGGTCTCCAGACTCCTCTTCACCTCTAAGATGCAGGAAGGCACTTCTATTTCACAGTTTGTGTTGAAGATGTTGGGGTACATTGAGCAACTAGGCACACTCGGATATGCAATGGATCACGAACTAAGTATTGACTTAATTCTGCATTGTTTGCCCAAGAGTTACTCACAGTTTGTGATGAACTATCGAATGAACAAACTGGAGACTACCATTCCTGAGTTGCTTAACCTGCTGAAGACTGTACATCCTTCTGTAAAGCAGGATCAGAAGACGGTACTGTTAGTTGGTTCCTCAAAGAAAAGCTCTAAGAGGAAGCCCAAAGAACAAAATAAGGGAAGGAAGAAAAACGCTAAAAAAATTGAAAATGCACCAAAAGGCACTTGCCATCACTGCGGCAAGGAGGGCCACTGGCGAAGAAACTGCAAGGTTTATCTTGAGTCCCTGAAGAAGAAGGTATCCGATGCCCCATCCTCTTCAGGTATCTTCGTTATTGAATGTCACTCTATTTCCTCGGACACCTGGGTACTTGATACTGGGTGTAGCTCACATATATGTAATGACATACAGGGGCTAAGGAATAGAAGAAGACTCGTCAAGGGAGAAGTGAATTTGCGGGTTGGAAATGGAGCAAAGATTGCTGCTGTTGCCATCGGAACATATTTGCTAAAGCTCCCTATTGGACTTGTCTTAGAATTAGATAATTGTTATTTTGTTCCTTCGTTAATAGAGAACATTGTATCTATTTCATGCTTGAATGAAAAGGGTTATCATTTAACATTTAGTAACAATTGCTGTTACATAACTTTAAATGGTGTTCTTTATGGGACCGGAACTTTATGCAATGGTATCTACACGTTAGATTTATCCGGTGACGTTTTCAATATTGAAGTTAGCAACAAACGTGCTCGAATAGATAATCAAATAGACTCCTATATGTGGCATTGTCGTCTTGGCCATGTAAGTAATAAACGCATGACCAAATTACACCGATGTGGAATTCTGGATTCATTTGAACCCGGTTCATTTGATACATGCGAATCATGCTTAAAAGGCAAGATGACCAAATTAACCTTTTCTGGAAAACGTAAACCAGTGGGAGAATTGCTTGGTCTAATACATACTGATGTATGTGGACCAATGTCAACTCTTGCACAAGGAGGCTATAGCTACTTCATTACTTTTATCGATGATCACTCACGATTCGGGTATGTGTTCTTAATGAAACACAAATCTGAAGCTTTTGAGAAATTCAAAGAGTTCAGAAGTGAAGTAGAGAAATAGCTTGGCAAAAGTATTATGATACTTCGATCCGATCGGGGTGGTGAATACTTAAGTCAAGAGTTTCAAGATTATCTTAGGGACAATGAAATATTGTCTCAATGGACTCCGTCATATACACCACAGCATAATGGTGTATCTGAGAGGCATAACCGAACCTTGATGGACATGGTTAGATCTATGATGAATCATGCAACTCTTCCAAAATCTTTTTGGGGCTATACGCTTAAGACAACTGTTTACTTACTAAACAGAGTCCCGACCAAGGTAGTCTCTACTACTCCATATGAGACGTGGAATAGTAAGAAATCTCATTTATCTCACCTAAAGATATGGGGTTGTCCTGCTTATGTAAAGCAGACTGTGTCAGACAAATTGGATGCTATGTTTGATAAATGTCTATTTATTGGATACCCTAAGGAAACGAAGGGTTACCAATTCTATCATCCCTTGGAACAAAAGGTGTTTGTTTCAAGGCATGCTGTATTTCTAGAAAAAGAATTTATTTTACAAGAAAACAGTGGGAGTAGCATTGAACTTGAAGAAGTTCAAGAAACTCCAATAGATATTACAGAGACACCTAGTCTAGACCCACAACTAATAACTCATAATGATGAGCTATCAGTTGAACCTAAAACAACACCACTTCTTCGTAGGTCTGATAGGACACGCAATATTCCAGAGAGATACGGATTTCTCATAAGTGAATCGAACGACGTGTTACTCATTAACGATGATGAACCTATCAGTTATGAAGATGTTCTGAAAAATTCAGAAAGGGATAAATGGCTTGAAGCCATGAAGTCGTAAAAGGATTCCATGTACAAAAATCAAGTATGGGACTTGGTTAACCCACCTGAAGGGATTAAGCCCATAGGGTGCAAGTGGGTTTTCAAGAAGAAAACCGACATGGCAGGTAATGTTGTTACCTTTAAGGCTAGATTAGTGGAAAAAGGATATCGTCAGAAACAAGGAATTGATTATGACGAAACCTATTCGCCAGTAGCTATGCTTAAATCCATTCGGATGCTCCTGGCCATAGCAGCTCATTATGATTATAAGATATGGCAAATGGATGTGAAAATAACTTTCCTTAATGGAAACCTGCTTGGCTGATCGTCCTTTGGCCACTATAGCCTCTTCTTTTTATGTGGCTAGTAGAGGAGGAGAGAGGCGATTTTAAGGCGTTTTGAAGGCGATTCCTCGCGCGCATCTAGCTTCTGGCGGCTTCGGCCGCCGGCGTTCCTTCTAACGTTGGCGATGATTCTTTCTTCATCGCCCTTCCTATCATCAACGTCGCTTTTTCCACCTCTGGCGATTACTCGAAATGCTGGGCACCAAATCTCTGATACCGATGGAGCACCTCTGGCGCCGAAAGAATTTCTACATCAAGTTCCAAAACCTAGTCAAAAATCTCAGGCGATTGGGGGCGATTCTTTTACCACTGCATCAGCTTCTAACTCCCAACAAATGGCTGCTCAGATTTCATCATGTGCTACAGCGGCTAAATCTGTTTCACCTCGAGTACTGAAGAAAAGCTTCGATGACATTGGATCTAATTTCAAACCGATTATAGTTTGTGAGAACAAACCAGGGATTTTCTATTCAGAGGAAGAAATTGAAGGTATGGCAACTCCTTATCAGTATGCTTTAATTGGGAAATTTTCTGGACAGCGTCCAAAACAAGAGATCATCTTACAAACTTTCAAGAACCTTGGGCTCTCAAGCACCTATAACATTCGTTTATTGCGTGCTGGTTGCATCTTTATACACCTTTCATCAAATGAAGACATGGCTCGGGTTTGGGGTCGTGGTATATGGTATATTCAAGGCGTTCCTTTGAGAATTTTCAAATGGATGCCACATTTTTCTTACGAGGTGGAATCATCAGTAGTCCCAGTTTGGATTCAACTTCTGGATTTGCCAATTCATATGTTCAACAAACACAGTCTCTTCTCGGTTGGTCGAATTGTGGGGAAACCTATTAAAGTAGATGAAAGTACAGCAAATGCTTCTAAACTGTCTACAGCTCGAATTTGTGTGGAACTTGATTTGTTAAAGCCTAAAGTAGAGGATTTTTGGATTGGTATTGGAGAAGAGAAACGGCTTCAAAAAGTGGTTTATGAAAAATTGCCAAGATATTGTACTGATTGTAAACACTTAGGTCATGCGGTTGAGGAATGCTATATAAATGGTAATAAACCTAAACCTGCTTGGATTTCTAATAAAAATGATCCAAGTCAGAGTGAAGAGGATCTGAGAATGGTTTTAAATAGAAGGAAAGGGAAAGATATTGATCCGGCATATGTTAGCACGCAAGAGGAAGGTATGGTTTCAATGCTAAAGGGGAAAATGAAATGGATACAGAAAAATTATAGTTTAAACCCTGCTGATAAAATGCAAGTTGTAAGTGAAGGAATAAATCAGTTTCAACCTCTAACTGGGTTAGAAGAGGAGGATCTAGAAGCTAAGGAAGACTTTGATAATCATGCTGCAATAGACAGTTATCTTAATGAAGATATTGCAGTTGGGGTAAATGATGAGATGCAGGAAAATAAAGAAGTTAATGATTCAGATGGTTGTTTGTTAAAAGGGAAAAAGCAAATGTCAATTCAAAACAAGCAGAGTGGAAAACTAATGATGTCTGATAATAGTTCACAGATGGAAAAGGAAATCAATAACTCTGATCCCTATGACCTGCAGATGCTAGAAGATATTGGAAAAGAAGATGATGATAATCCTTGGGGGGATCAAGATAATCTAAAGGAGCAGGAATTCTCAAAATCTTTTGAGGAAGATGAAGATTCGAACAGTGAAGATGAAATGCAAATGCAAAGAAGAGCTTCCTGTGAACTGTTAGATAATTCAAACAAAAGAAATTGCAAAGAAGTTTAAGCATAGATAATTCGAAGCAAAAAGAGGTCAGGAGCAAACCAGTTACGAGAGATCAAATGAGATCTACGACAGCAATTTATGCCAAAGCTGCAGTTACTTCAGATTTGGCAGCTGGAAAATTGATTGGGATTTCTGAGGTTCTTGCAAACAAAAATAAACAGTCTGACAGCAATGTGCAAATTCCAGTAGAAAACAAAAGGATAACTAGGAGTAAATTTCAATTCCTGAAGGCTTCTTCCTCTTCCTTTTCTTAATGGCAGGTATGATAAGGAATATTAGAGGTTTGGGCAATCTTGCCTCTTTGCGAAGAGTTCAATTCTTAAGGAAGAAATATCACTTAAGTTTCTTAAGCATCATTGAGCCGTTTGTTTTGCTAGATGAAGATTTTATTACTAGAAGATTAGATTTTGATTCTGTAATTACAAACTGTTCCGGCAAAATCTGGTTTTTGTTTGATGCTAATATTAACTGTGTGGTCCTATCTGATCATGATCAGTTCTTGCATATGGAAATCAGCTCTCCTATTTTTCCTGTCAAAATGCTTATAACAATCATCTATGCTAAGTGTAATCAAGCAGGAAGAGCTATTCTTTGGGAGAAATTACTGGAAATCAAACCGATGGAAGATGATTATTGGCTAGTAGGTGGTGATTTTAACGTTATCTCCAACTCAGATGAACATTCTAAAGGTATCATTTCAAAGCTGGGTCCCGGTGCAAGATTTCAATGATTTCTTATTGGCTGCAGAGCTTTTAGGATGCAGGTTTTGTTGGTGATAGATTCACCTGGACAAATAATAAGATCTGGAAGCGCTTGGATAGAGTTCTTTTATCCTCTTCTTGGAATGCTAATGATTTCTCAGTGCGCATAGAACATTTAAGTCGAGCTTGTTCAGATCATTGTCCCCTCCTTATTACCTTTCCAAAATTCTTGAAGCCAATTGCTTCGTTCAGGTTTCAAAACATGTGGATTGCACATCATAGTTTTTTGCAAACAGTTAGACTCAACTGGTTGCTTCCGATTGCCAGCTATGGGCTGAAGAAATTACAAGCTAAACTAAGAAGACTCAAGGAACATTTGAAATGGTGGAATAGGGAAGTTTTTAGAGACATACATGACAACATTTTGAAGGCAGAACAAGGATTTGCTGAAGTAGAAAAGGCATACGACTTAAACCCTTCAGAAGTTAACAAAATAGAAAGATCTCAAAAACAAGCATTTCTCTTCAAAACACTGCATATGGAAGAAATATTTTGAAAACAAAGAGCAGCTGTGAAATGGGCAGTTGAAGGGGAGAAAAATACAAAGTTCTATCATAGCTTAGTTAAAAAAAGAAGAATGGCAAACCGGATTTTTAGAATTTGGGATGATGGTGCTTGCCTAGAAAAGCCGGAACAGATCCATACCTCTGCAGCTACTTATTTCGAAAAACTGTTATCTGGAGAGAATTATAACTGCCAAGATGTTAATTATGACCATATTCCAATGCTGCTTAATTCTATTGATAATAATGGACTGATTGCTGTTCCAGACATGGAAGAAATCAAACAAATTATATGGGGAATGTCAAAAAATAGCGCGGCGGGCCCAGATGGATTTTTTGTGTAATTCTATACGGCTTGCTGGGAAATTATTAAGGAGGATGTTCATGAGGCTGTCCTGGATTTCTTCCGAGGTGGTTTGATGCCAAAAGGCATGATGGCTACTACAATAGTTCTTATTCCCAAAGTGGATAATGCGCAGCAATGGAAAGATTTCAGACCCATCAGTTTATGTAACGCCTCCAATAAAATAATCTCTAATTTGCTCTCTAAAAGATTGAGTGTTATCATGGATAAAATAATCTCTCCTTCACAGAGTGGTTTTGTTTCAGGAAGGTTGATTTCAGATAACATCTTGCTAGCACAAGAGTTTAATCATAAATTAAACTATCATGTGAGAGGTGGAAATTTAATTTTGAAATTAGATATGGCAAAAGCATTTGACAGAGTTCAGTGGAATTTTCTTTTCAAAGTTATGGAAGTTTTGGGATTTTCTAATGCCTTTATCAGACTTATAGAACATTGCATCACTACATGTTGGTTTTCTATTAAAATTAATGGGCACCTAGCTGGTTTTTTTAAATCTAAGCGTGGACTGAGACAAGGTGATCCTCTTTCTCCTTTATTGTTCATTATTGCAGCAGAATTCTTATCTAGAGGATTGGACAATTTATTTGGCAAGTTCACGCAATTATTTTTTTCTTCAGGATGTGATATTAAGCTTACCCATTTAGCCTATGCTGATGATATTATGATTTTAATGAATGGAGCAGCTAATAATGTGAAAAGGGTAAAGAAATTTCTAGATGAATATGAAAAGTCTTCTGGACAGGCCATCAATGAGGGGAAAAGTATGTTCTACCCATCTAAAAATATTACAGAGGCTAGAAAGAATTTGATTGCTTCGGTTACTGGGTTTTCAGAGGGAGTTCTCCCTATTTTATATCTAGGTGTTCCAATTATGGCTGGGATACGCAAGATATGTCATTATCAGCCTCTAGTGGAGAAGGTAAGGAAGAAGTTCTTGGGATGGAATATCAAAAGACTTACATATGGTGGTAGATTGCTTCTTATTCAAAGTGTTTTGGCATCGCTTCCGATTTATACTTTGCAGGTAATCCTTCCTCCAATTTCAGTTTTACATCAAATTGAGATGCTATTTGCAAATTTCTTTTGGGGTATGATAAATGCCAAAAGGAAGACGCATTGGGTAGCTTGGATGGATGCTTGCAAACCAAAGCTGGAGGGTGGATTAGGTATTAGAAAGTTAACAGATGTTGCCACGGCAATGGCAATAAAACTTTGGTTCAGATTTAGGGAGCAAAAATCTCTATGGGCTTTATTCCTATCTAAAATGTATTGTAGAACTTCCTCACCAAATGTTGTATCAGTTAATTGGAGAAGTTCCCCAGGTTGGCGCCGGCTGTTAAAAATTCGCAACTTATCTGAAAATAACATTGGATGGATCATTGGTAAAGGAAATCTGAAATTTTGGTTTGATACTTGGCTTGACCAAGGTCCACTTTTTAAAATTTGTGATATAGAAGGTGATCCTAACTGCAAGGTTTCGGACTTCTTTAACAGTCAGGGGTGGGATGTCAATAAATTGCTACTTATTTTGCCTCCAGATTTGATAGAAGAAATTAAGAAGATGGCAGTCCCCTCCTTAACAAACTTAGACGCTCACAAGATGTGCTCTATGGGCAGACAAGATTCGATTGTTTGGATTCCCACAAAAAATGATAAATTCTCACTTAAATCCGCGTGGAATAATATAAGGAATGCTCAAGCCCCCATGGGTATATGGAAAGCTTGTTGGAGTAGACTACTTAATCCGAGTGCCTCTATTTTCATATGGAGATTCTTGCGGAAAAGATTACCAGTTGATGAAATAATGCAACAAAGAGGAATTCACCTAGCTTCTAAATGTCAATGTTGTGATTCAATGGAAACATGGGATCATCTCTTCTTTGATGGAGTGGTTGCTAAAGGGACTTGGAAATATTTTGCTCAGCTATTTGGAGTGGATAGGTATCAAATTCTTGATAATTGGAGGAAAGTGTCGTACTGGTCAAATGATGGTCATGTCAAGGAAACTATTCCATTCTTAATCATTTGGAACTTATGGAGTGCTAGAAATGACTCAAAACATAAAGGATTTAAGCCGAGTACGAGTAAAGTTATTTGGAGGATAAAAGATTATATACAAGTATGCATGACTACGGGATTGATCAAGCAAATACATTGGAAAGGTTATAAGAATGCAGCAAAGATTTTGGGCTTTCAAATCAAGAATACAGTCAGGACAATTGTCACTATGGTTCTGTGGAGGAAACCAAGCCTTGGATGCTTTAAATTGAATACAGATGGCTGCTCCAAAGGGAACCCAGGTCCTACTTCATATGGAGTTATTATCCGTGATCATGAGGGTCAAATTATTAAAGCAAAAGCTGGAATCATTGGTATAGGAATGAATATTAAAGCAGAGTTAACAGCAATTCTAATGGGGCTTGAACTATGCATGAATAACCTATGGTTCCCGGTTTGGTTGGAATCGGACTCGATTGTTGCATTGAACATCCTCCAAGCAGAATTTATTCCTTGGGAATTCAGAAATTTGATCTTAAAGATCAAAGATATTCTGAATAATTTCCGAATCCAGATTTCTCATGTGTTTAGAGAGGCTAACGCAGCTGCGGATTATTTAGCTAATCTTGCTTTTACCTTTTCTGAAGACAGAATATTTTCACCTGCTGATATAAATAAAACACTACTTGGTATTTGCAAACTGGATAGAGTGGGTTTACCATATGTCAGAGTTGCCAGAAAGTCAAAACAAACTGCTAGTTAATTATCAAAAATGCTCGGGTTCTCCAATAACGTGGTCATATATTTTGTCCCATCTTCTTTGTTCTGTTCCTAGAGCGCAGCTTGAGAACTGGATTCTCAGGACTTGATTCCCCCCCTGGAATTATTTCTTCAACTTACAGATATGTTTATTTGCAATTCTTGTTTCAATTGTTATTATTTTAGTAGCAGCAGTTTATATGTTTCTCTAAGGTTCAATTGTTTCAATTGTAATGATTGCTATAAACCTAGTGATAATTGCTCAAAGTGTGCTTTCCTGAAAGCAGTTTATTTCTGGCAGGAGTTTATTAAAATGCTCGGGTTCTCCCTTTCCAGAAATTGCTTGAGGAATTTGATAGATTCCTCCTTTACAGAACTTACATAAGGAGAGCTTAGCATTTCTCTTCGATGCTGTTGATGATGTATCTGGATTTCACGTGCAATTATTAAATGTGCCTGAGAATCAAATTCCCTCTCTTTTATGAAGTGCGTCAAGTTATTGGCTACAAAATTTTCTCTCTAGTTGCTGATGTTCAAAGTGGACTTCTATTGGTTCTCCTGGCTATGAAGATCCTAATATGTACTGGATGAAGCACCCAATCGATAGCTTGAATGTATCTTGCTTCCCTGAGTATTTGGTAGATTGGAAAATGATGTTTGAATGAATCCTGATGGTTTGGATATGCTCTGGTACGCTGTATGGCTGGTGTTGTAAACTCGGTAATGATGGATATATGATAAGGGATACACAGGCTGACTATTATTATGATGGTGCAGTATTTTTTGTGGTAGGTCGTGTATCAAAATTTTTGCAGCTTCTGTTATTATATTGGTGGAAGAATTGCAAGAAGAGATGATCACATTGATTATTGAATTTAAGAGGTTCTAGTTCTGCCATTACCGTAAATCAAGATGAACTTGGTATGTTGCTGGGCTTTGGCTTTGTTCTGGAAAGTGATGTTTGATCAGATTCTGGTAAAAATTCTAGTAAGACTGCAGTGACCGAAGGGGTTGGAAGCTGAAAGGTTTCTTTCTCAGTTAATAGATGCGGTAAAATTGGTTGGAAGATTGGTAATTTCAGTGAGCTTGAGGCAGTGATGGCTTAGACTTATTGTATAGATCTTTCTTACAGCAAAATTTTCGGTTTTGAGCTACAACTTGTAAAAGTCATTAAGTTTTTTTGTAATTCTATATTAGAAGGTCAGGTTTGGCCCCCTTCTAATATAGATTCTCTTTTTCCTTGAAATAAGATCCTTCTTTTTTTAAAAAAAAAAATGGAAACCTGCTTGAGGATGTATACATGATACAACCTGAAGGTTTCACATCGGTTAATAAAACCAAAGTATGCAAGCTTCGATGATCCATATATGGACTAAAGCAAGCATCCAGGAGCTGAAACATCTGTTTTGATGAGACAATCAAAGAGTTTGATTTCTCACAAAATCCTGACGAACCTTGTGTGTACAAGAAGGTTAGTGGGAGTGCAGTCGTATTCCTAGTGTTATATGTCGATGACATATTACTTATAGGAAATGATATATCAGTCTTACAGTCAGTTAAAATTTGGTTGTCCAAAACTTTCTCCATGAAGGACCTGGGAGAAGCAACCTATATCCTTGGGATTAGAATCTATAGAGATAGATCAAAATGGTTGCTTGGTCTTTCGCAGTCTACATATATAGACCGAGTGCTAGAAAGGTTTAGCATGTCGGAATCCAAGAAAGGTTACCTTCCCATCAGGCATGGGATCAACCTTTCGAAGTCTATGTGTCCGCGCACAGAAGATGAGAGGATTTGCATGAATAAGATTCCTTATGCATCCGCGATAGGATCTATCATGTATGCTATGTTATATACTAGGCCCGATGTATCGTATGCTCTGAGCGTCACAAGCAGATACCAATCTGATCCAGGAATGGATCATTGGGTGGCTGTCAAGACAATCCTCAAGTACTTAAGAATCACTAAGGATGTGTTCCTAATATATGGAGAAGGTGATATGGTAATACGTGGGTATACAGATGCTAGTTTCCAGACAGATAAGGATGACTCCAAATCTCAGTCTGGATACGTATTTATTTTGAATGGAGGTTCAATAAGTTGAAAGAGTTCCAAGCAAGACACCGTAGCAGATTCTACCACGGAAGCGGAATATATTGCAGCTTCGGAAGCAGCAAAGGAAGCAGTCTGGATCAAAATGTTTGTCTCAGAACTTGGTGTGGTTCCAACCATTGATGAAGCAATACCGGTTTACTGCGACAACAATGGAGCTATTGCACCAGCAAAGGAACCAAGGTCTCATCAGCGATCCAAACATGTTCTTCGCCGCTATCATCTGATCAGAGAGATTATAAGTAGGAATGATATACAAATTGAGAAAATTCCCACTGAAAGGAATTTAGCGGATCCTTTAACTAAGGCCTTGCCTTAAAGCAAGTTTGAGGGTCATGTTAGAGCCTGTCGTATTGGGTACCGTAGCGATTGACATTAGGCCAAGCGGGAGTTTGTTAGTGATATGAGAGAAGTGTCCTAAGGCAATCGCCTTATGATTATAATAATTTATTTTAATAAATGAATATTCACTATTTGAGTATACATGTTTGTGTATTTAAATGAGATCTTAAACTCATTTACTGAATGTTCGCAATACAACTCACAGCATGAGAGAATTTCTGATGAATTCACAACTAGTGATTATCTCTACATGTGCAATTGTGAAGTATTGAAATTGTCCCTAGTCGATGAATTGATAAATACGGACACTATCAATTCTGTTGAGACTAACATGGGTTATTCTCTAATCAGCTGATTCTCACTGGCTGGTGACATTGAGATGTCCGGAGATAAACATGAATGCTAGTTAAGGGAACTAGTTCATTGGAGTGACTGGCTGTAAAACTTCATATGGTAGTCTACATATAGATATGTCAGTGAAGTTCTTACTACAGCTTAAGTGCGTTGTTCCTTTGACTTGCGGTGTTCAAGTCATCTTGGTCATGGAGACTTATACTTTGACATCTTAAGCAAGCGTCTCCAAGGAGGTGTGGACCCAGGATGATTGGGTATAAGCCGAAGTGCCCGAAGATGTTTGAACAACCTACAAAGGATTCACCACTCCTTGCGACGAGATGTATACCCGAGGCCTATCGTCGGATTGTTACTCGAAGCCTCTGGCCAGAGCATGACATGTTCAGAGTATTAATCTCTTAAATACATGAGAGTAATTAGAATCCGTAGGACGAGAAAACGTTACTTGGGCTAGGTGTGACGTAGTCAGCCTAGTGGGGACTAACACACATAGACCATGTCCTGAACCAAGTGGGTATAAGATGGTGAAGGGAATGGGGCATGATTCATTATAGTTGCTGAAGGGTTTCAGAATTGTTTCTGAGGTCAACCGTTGATCTTTCGATTAATTGGGGATCATGATGTACTACTAGGTGCCACTCATGATCGTTCTATAATTAATTGAATAATTATAGACGGCTAATATAAATCGAAAGCCTATTTAGTCACACGCACTATGAGTAATCTGAGGGATTTAAAACGAGTTGAAAATTGGATTTTCCAATCAAGAGAAATTAAGTTTAGTTGAGCCAAACGATAAGTCGAATCTGAATTTTTCAGAGACGCATCGGAAGCATAAAATGGCTAAGTCTTTTGAAGACTTAATAGATGAATTAAATAAGTTTAATTCATTGGGGCTTGGCTTGGATGGGCCGGCCAAAGTCGGCCTCCATCCTCTTTGCTTGGCCAGCCACAACAAAGGGAGAGAACCAAGTTTTTGGTTCAATTTATAAAACCAAGTGTGGTTTGTTTTATAAAATTATGGATGATATAAATTTTTATATAATAAACCAAGGTTTGGTTTATTTTTCATGGAAATTAAAATGAACCATGGATTGATTTATTTTATAATATCAATCATGGATTGATTTACCATGATAAGGAAATTTATTCCATAAGAGAGGAGAGACTTGATTGATTTTTATCATGAATTAAAATATGATTTTAACCATGATATAAAATCTAACTTGGCATGATGGAATAAGTTATTCCATATTTGAGAGGTTTGATGGTTGAGAGGCCACTATATAAACGACCCAAAGCAAGGCTTGGGTAATAATAGAAGAGACGAAGGCATAGGCTCTCTCCCTCTCTTTCTCTCCTTCTCTTCTCCCCTTCTTGTCGTGCGCCAACCAGCCCCAAGAAGGAGCACCAGTCGTCCATCCTTTTGTGGTTAGTCTTTCGATTTCTCTCTTGGTTTTTCTCGTCGCGTTCTCAGAGAATCTAGTAGTTCTCGAGAACACGAAACTCGTGTCTTTGCGAAGTCATCCTGAAGATACTCGGCGTGGACGTGAATAGAGGCGGAGCTTCCAAGGGACGCTTACGGTTGGATCTCGTCCCTTCCTTTGAGTTATGCGAGGTAATACGTAAATTAGTTTATGTTTCTGCAAAATATTAAATATATGATCATGTCTACACAAGATAAAAATTACATGCTTAGATGTGTTAAATGATTTAGAGAAATTATTTATGCTAAACCTTCCGCTGCACGTAATTAATTTTGTAATTACGAACCCGCATCGATGTCAACATGCACCCGGTCCCAACATTGTCTACTATTTCTGTCGCGACACCCTCTGCAGTTCCACTGGTAGGTCATACTACTCCGACAGATTGGCCCAGAGCCCGAGCACGGATACCAGCACTGGCAGAGTCGGTGAAGGGTCAATTTACGTTGTTCCACGGGGGATCTGACCCTCGGGCTGTCCGTTCCTGGTTAGAGACACTAGAGGGTACCTTCTATTATATGGCCTGCTCCGAGTGGGAGAAGGCGGAGTTAGATGCATACCATTTGCGAGATGAGGCTGTGGCCTGGTGGGCCTCGCAGCGCACGATCATTGGAGAGCAACATCTCAATTGGGTTGTCTTCCGAGAGGCGTTCGAGAGTCAGTATATTTCGATGGCTTATCCGATGACCCAGCGATAGGAGTTCCTGACTCTACAGCAAGGGAGTCGCATGGTTATGGAATACTGCGCAGAATTCAACCGTTTGGCTGAATTCTGCCCCGAGCTAGTCATCGAGGACAGATCGCGGATGCTTCACTTTACTCGGGGATTACTCGGGTATATCAGACAACGCATTGCTGGATTCAGTACCGCATCGTACCGGGAAGTTTTGGAGAAAGCCCTCCTGATTGAGATGGCCCAGCAGGAGGTGAACGGAGTGAAAAAGAAAGGAATGGAGTTAGCTCAGAGTTCAGCTCAGTCTCAGCCACCGCAAACAACAAGGCAAAAGCGGGGCAGTCAGAGTCATGCAGCTCAGAACACTTCTGAGACATCATTTCGGCTGCAGAGGTCTAGAAGTACCGCAGGAGGGTCCTCCCGGTCTTATCAGCAGAGTCAGGAGCAGTCTACTGATAGATCGCACTATGCACAGTATGGTTCTTGTGTGCATAGTGTTGATGCAGTCTAACCCTGATTGTTGTTTTGGTGTTGACACCTATTTTAGTTTAGGTTGATGAGATGATTATGATTAAGTCCTGGTTGGGGACTGGGCTTTAGGTGTGTAAAAAGTCCTAGCTTGGAGGGCTAGGTGTGAAAAGTCCTAGCTTGGAGGGCTAGGTGTGGAAAGTCCTAACTTGGAGGGTTAGGTGTGGAAAAGTCCTAGCCTGGAGGGCTAGGTGGATGAAACCCTGGCTTGGAGGGTGAGGTCCTAGCGTGGAGGGCTAGGTTGGATGAAATCCTGGCTTGGAGGGTCAGGTCCTAGCCTGGAGGGCTAGGTGGATGAAACCCTGGCTTGGAGGGTCAGGTCCTAGCTTGGAGGGCTAGGTTGGATGAAATCCCGGCTTGGAGGGCCAGGTCCTAGCTTGGAGGGCTAGGTTGAAGTCCCGGTGAGTGAGACTGGGCATGGAGTCTTGGTCCGGGGGACTAAGAATGAGTCAGAGAAGGGCTGGAGGCTTGTTCTCATGACTTGGAGTGGTTTTGACCTTGCCTGGATCGGTCTGATGACCGATCAGGGAAGTTGGCACGGAGTTCCCTCGTGGATCGGTCTGGTGACCGATCCAGCTGTGTCTGATCGGTATGGTGACCGATCAGGGAGCACACAGTGAGTTCGGAGGCCTACTGATTGGCTCCTGATCGGTTTGGTGACCGATCAGGGAGCATACAGTGAGTTTGGGAACTCTGCTGATCGGCTCCTGATCGGTCTGGTGACCGATCTGGGATACTGTTCAGATCGTTCTGGTGAACGATCAAGTGTCGCGGACTCCTCCTTATAACCGATCAGGATAGAGCCTGATCGGTCGGAGGGTGGCCTGATCGGTCACCAGTCCGATCAGGCCACACCCTAATCGGTCTGGGGACCGATCAGGAGGGTTGGACTGCGAAGCTAGGAAATCACTCTGCAAAGGGGTGGAACGGTCTGGTGACCGATCCACGACTTGGGATCGGTATGGTGATCGGTCCCGGAGAAGTCGTGATTTCTGATTACGCGTTGGGGACCGATCAGGATGGAGCCTGATCGGTCTGAACCCAGCCTGATCGGTCTGGTGACCGATCAGGAGTCACTCTGATCGGTCTGGTGACCGATCAGTAGCTGGCAGCTTTAATTCAAAAATGCTGTCAGAGCTCTGATTACGTCTGTTTCTCTGCTGATTTTGTGCTGATCTCTGCTCCTAACTTCTGATTGTTGATACTCCATTGATTTGCTGAGCTAATGAGCTGCTATGTGTGCAGGTTACTCAGGTTTACTTTAAGGGAGTCAAACTGAGGCTTTTGCTACGTCAAATTGGGCAGGTTTCCGTCTCAGGTTGCAACGGATGCTGGCGCTGCTGGAGCTGCTGACTGGGGCTCGTCTGAGGGAAGCTCAGGTAGTCCAGGAGAGCTCAGTGGTAGGTGAGCAGTTGCAGTTGAGCAGCTGGGAGCTGCAGAGAGGTGGCTGTGACCTGACGATCAGAGGGAGAGGCTTAAGGGCCTGGTAGCGATGAAGCCTCAGTAACACAGGATCACTTCTTGCGACAAGCTTTGCTCCATCACTTTGCAAACACTCTGATTCTTGGAGCAACATACTGATACATGAGCACTTGGAGGAAACAAGAAGCTTGACGAGTCCATCAGCAAGAAGACACGAAGAAGGGAGTTCTTGGGTGAGATCTGTGCTGAGTGGAGTTCGGGAGAAGTTATCTTGTGTTCCTTTGGTTCCTAGTGCTTTGTAAGCCTTCTTGTTTCACTGTTCTTAACTTCATTATTTCTGTGAAACGCTGTGGAGAGGTTTCTCCACCGAGAAGGAGGTTCCATTTGATATCCAGATTTTCCGAGGCTTGATCTGCCGACGATCAAGGGATCACCCACCTCACGGGCACGCCAAGGAGTAGGGGCATGTTATCCCTGAACCTTGTAAACCCTCCTTGTTAGCGATCTTGTTTATTGCTTTAGTTTGTTTTTGTTTTCTGCGTTTCTGCATTTCTCTGTTTCCATTGTTTCCGCTGCTGTGCTACTAACCTTGAAGTGCAGAGAAACCCTAAAGTGAAAGAAGTTTGTGTCTGGCTATATTCACCCCCTCCCTCTTTAGCCATCCAAGTTCCAACAAGTGGTATCAGAGCTTAGGGCTCTGTACAAGCGGCTTAACATCCGAGAGCTGTCAACAATGGCTTTGAGAGAGGGATTTAGCACCACCCGACCTCCCTTCTTCGATGGTTCCGATTCCCAATATTGGAGGTCTCACATAGAGTACTACCTCAAGACCGACATCGGAATGTGGTTCTCCGTAAAGGAAGGTTTCACCCCTCCAAGAGATGCGGAGGGAAAACAATTGGAGTCCTCACAGTGATCGGCCAAGCAAACACGAAAAGGAGAAGCCGATGCGAAGGCGGTGGTGACTTTGCAATGTGGAATGAACAAAGACCAACTAATCAAGGTTGGTCCCTTTACAAGTGCAAAGGATTTGTGGAATAAACTCATCGAACTCCATGAGAGCACTCGAGACTCGAGAATCGCCAAGAGAGACTTGTTCCTCAACCAATTACAAAACCTCTCCATGAAAGAAAGTGAAACGGTGAGTGAACTTCATAGTAGGTTCAAAAAAGTCCTCAACAGTCTTCATTCCATTGATGAAAAGGTCGAGAACCGCGACCTTGTAAGGTATGTGCTAAAAGCTTTTCCAAGGAATGCCTTGTGGTCATCCATGGTGGATGCCAACAAGGTATCTAAGGATTTATCAATTGTAAAACTTGATGATTTATTTTGTAAAATGGAGCTACATGAGATGGCTAGCAAAGGCCCCAAGGAGAAGGGGATTGCCCTTGTAGCAGGTGAAAGGACCAAGAAGAAGAAGGAGAAGGAAGTCTCTTCATCTTCATCCTCATCCGAGTCCGAGTCCGAATCCGAGGTGGATGGCAGCAGGTCTTCTTCATCCGAGATGGCAAATTTTATAAGAAGGATGATGAGGAAGAGCCGGCGCTTCAAGGGTAAAGGTAACCCTAGAAAAGTTAAGATTGATAAATCTAACATTACTTGTTATGAGTGTAGCAAGAAAGGGCACTTCAAGAAGGACTGCCCAAAGCTAAAGAAGGAGGAGGATAAATCAAAGAAGAAGAAGAAGGCCTTGAAGGCCACATGGGATGAATCATCCTTTAGTTCATCCGATGAAGAGAAGGAGGAGAAGAGTACACGTCATGTAGCACTCATGGCAATTGAAGGAGAAGAGAGCAGTGATGAATCCACCGACTCCTCAAATGCGGCTTCATCATCTTCTGATGATGAAGAGGTAATCACTCCCCAACTAGATAAATGCTATAGAACCATTTCATGATTAACCAATTTATTGAAAAAGTCAAAAGCAAAAGTTAAATCATTGAAAGTAGAGGTTGAACATTTGAAATCCTCTAAGAATATCCGGAAATTGGCCAACAAGGAACTAGTTCGTGGCTTACCAAGCATCAAATATGAAAAGGGCAAACTTTGTGATGCTTGTCAAATGGGTAAGCAAACAAAATCTGCACATAAAGGTAAAAGCACTGTAAGTACTTCTACCGCATTAGATTTACTTCACATGGACTTCTTTGATTGTAGTACAATCATATCCTTGAATGGGAGTAGATATTGTTTTGTTATCATTGATGATTTTACTAGATATACTTGGACGTATTTTCTAAAATATAAGGATCAAACCTTAGATGTTTTCATTTCCTTTTGTAGAAGGGTTGAAAATGAAAAATCATCAACAATTAAAACAATTAGGAGTGATCATGGAGGTGGATTCCAAAATCAAAGGTTTTTAGAGTTTTGTCAAGATAGAGGGTATAGACATGAGTTCTCCACTCCTAGAACACCACAACAAAATGGTGTTGTAGAGAGGAAGAACTGAGTCCTACAAGAGGCCGCATGAAGCATGCTCAATGAATACTCATTACCGGGGTATTTATGGGTTGAAGCTGTGAACACAGCTTGCTACTGTTGGGACCCGGATGGCTAGAGAGGGGGGGTGAATATAGCCAAACACTTGGACTTTAGGCACTTATCGAATTTTGCACTCAAACTTATCAGTAGCACAACGGAAGAAACAATGGAAACAAAGCAGTGCAGAAAACAAAAACAGAAAACGAAGGCAAACAAACACAACTAGCAAGATCGCTAACAAGGAGGGTTTACAAGGTTCGGGGATAACTTGCCCCTACTCCTTGGCGTGCCCTTAAGGTGGGCGATCCCTTGATCATCGGTAGATCAACCCCCGGTTAATATCGGATAGAAGACAACCTCCTTCTCGGTGGAGAAACCTCTCCACAGCGTTTCAATCACAGATATAGGTTTAAGCAAAATGAAACACAAAGAAAGATCTTACTTAGCACTTAGCAAAGACAAGAACACAGCAAGCTCCCTCAGAGCTCCACCCAGCGATGATCTCACGCAAGAGCCTTCTCCTCATGTCTTCTCGCTGTTGGACTTGGAGCATCTTGTTCCTTCCTTCTAGCGCTCAAGTAATGAATGGTTGCTTCAAGATTGCAGTAGCTTGCTCAAGGTGATGAAACTTCAGAACACGCAAGCAAGTTGTGGAGAACCCAAAGGCGCAACAAGAACTCAATTCGCGAACTCTGCTTCAAAGAAGCTTTCTTCCGCCCTTTTGTTTCTCCACTCAGCATTAGGTGACACCATCTCCTGCAGCCTCCAGCTGCTTCCCTGCCAACGCCAGCTACCACTGAGCTCTCCCTGGACTTCCTGAGCCTCCCTCAGCCAAGCTCCAGTCTGCAGCTCCAGCCGTTGCAACTTGAGATGGAAAACGGACAAACCTGCTCCAAGGAAAGGCCCCCATTGACTCTCCTTGAGTGTTTGAATCCTTCCCTGTCACCTGCAGCTTAATCAGTGTGTTAGAGCACCATATCACACAGCAAATCATATATCAGATGTTAAGTGCAGAGAATCAGATACGTTCAGACGCGATCAGAGCGTCTGACAGTGCATTTTGAATTAAAGTGATCGGTCACTGGACCGATCAGAGAGCCTCCTGATCGGTCACCAGACCGATCAGGCTGGGTCCAGACCAATCAGGCTCCGTCCTGATCGGTTCCCAATGCTCAATTAGAAATCGCAATTTCATTGGGACTCTTCTGGATCGATCACCAGACCGATCCCAGGTTGTGGATCGGTCACCGGACCGATCCACCCCTATTACCAGGCGATTTCTGAGCTTCACAGGCCAAACCTCCTGATCGGTCACCGGACCGATCAAGGAGCCTCCTGATCGGTCACCAGACCGATCAGATCATGACCAGACCGATCAGGCTCCGTCCTGATCGATCATAGTGAGGAACTCACGAAGCGTTCTCCAGAACGATCTGCACAGTGAGCCAGATCGGTCACCAGACCGATCAGGAGCAGATCAGCAGGGGAACTCAACCTCACTATTTGCTCCCTGATCGGTCACCAGACCGATCAGGAGCCAAGCAATGGGTGAAACACATACTCCCTGATCGGTCACCGGACCGATCAGTCATCGCTGGATCGGTCACCAGACCGATCCACGAAGGAGCACCGTGCCAACTCCCTGATTGGTCACCAGACCGATCCAAGGGCTCCAACCTAGCCCTCCAAGCTAGGGTTTCATCCACCTTAGCCCTCCAAGCTAAGGATTTTTCACCTAACCCT
Organism: Boesenbergia rotunda; assembly: GCA_024364735.1. Taxonomy (NCBI): domain Eukaryota; kingdom Viridiplantae; phylum Streptophyta; class Magnoliopsida; order Zingiberales; family Zingiberaceae; genus Boesenbergia; species Boesenbergia rotunda. Next base: position 16,232 of record JAGFNQ010007108.1, on the reverse strand, counting down.
CCAAGTTGGGAATTTGCACCTAACCCTCCAAGTTAGGACTTTTCACCTAGCCCTCCAAGCTAGGACTTTTCACCCAACTCCTCCGGATTAGGACTTTTCCAAACCTAGCCCTCCAAGCTAGGACCTGACCCTCCAAGCCAGGACTTTTTAACCTAACTCTCCAAGTTGGGACTTTTCACCTAACCCTCCAAGTTAGGACTTTTCACCTAGCCCTCCAAGCTAGGACTTTTCACCCAACCCTTCCGAATTAGGACTTTTCAACACCTAGCCCTCCAAGCTAGGATTTTCCACACCTAACCCTCCAGGTTAGGATTTTCCAATACCTAGCCCTCTGACGGACCCAAACTATGTGTCACGAATGTGGGCCTCAAATTTAGATGTGAATGAATAACTGGAAACCCTTTTTGCAATCAAAATATGAAAACGTAGTAAAGGGGCCACAGGTCGTTTTTTTCCTAGGGACTAGTTTAAGTTGTGTTCGATTCGTGCTTGTATTTATGTGTCATTTGTATTTTCGGGTTTCAAATAATGATTTGGGTTTGGGTTCAATTCGAAATGGAAAACATGAGGAAAAGAAAGATCTTAGCTAGACGAATTCAACAAGGTATGACAATTGATGAACTTAACCAACGAACAACTCAATCAAAGCATTTACACAATTTCGTTTGCAAGAATGCACTTCAAACTGATTTAAACTTAAAGCATCATCACTCAAGCCGAAACTTAACTTGATACCTAAATGCAAGCAAATTAATCAAAACAACTTGATACCAAGTGAAGAAAAACTCATGTGCCAAAATCTAAAGCTAAGTGCAATTTTGATTGGTTGCTTGATACAAGGGCAGATCTACAAATGATGTGAAGCAAATTATGTTAATTAAATGGATGTGAAGCAACGAAATCAAGTGCAGATTTCAGTCATGCAAAAACTGAGCAAAATTGATATGCAGAAATGAAAATGCCCATGTCAGAAGCAATTGAATGAAGACACAAATTATAACTGCTAAGCTGGAATTTTGATACACAACAAACTGATATGCAGTGATTGAAGTTGGTACGCAAGAGAGGGTGATACACAGCTCAGGGAAACCGCTGAGTTCAGAAGCAAAGGTGTGCAGAATTGAAGGGTACAGAACTTTTCAGCCAAGCTAAATGCAGAGAATGTTGCTGGCTGAACTGGCAGAAATATGACTGCACTCACAGAAATTGAGATTGAATGCAGAATCTTATAAAGTATGCTTAACAAATAAAACAACTACACTGTAATTTCGGAAGAGAAAACTTAAGCCAGAAGCAGGGATAAATGCAATGCAACAGCTGAAAAGATTTGCAGAAATTTCTGTAGAATTGCAGCAATACTCCAATGCAGAATTCAGACAAGTTGAGAACAAAATTCTGAAATGAATTCAACCACCAAATGCAGAACAACTCATGCGATTGAAATCGAGGACACAATTTTAGTTTTCATGTGAAATTCAGCTGAGTTAGTATTTGATTGACATGAATTCTGATTCCAATTCAATGACACAAGGACTGATGCTCAGGAACATCTCACGTGCAGAGCTGAAAACTGGAAACAGGGGATTGATACGCAAGCTTTAGCTGGGAAACAAATTGAAATTCGGACTTACCAAGCTAGACAAAATTCAGAAATGAAGCTAAGATCTAAACAAACATAGACTAACTGAATTAACTCACCGAAAGTGAAACAAACTGAAAATTTCAGAAACTAAATTGCAAATTTAGAAATAAACTGATACGCAAGGTTTCAAAATGGCACGCAACAATATAAGCTAAAGTAAACTGAAATTTAACTCAATCTATCACTAAACAAGTTCCTAAATTACTGAACTCGAAGATTTAAAGCTAGATTACAGCTGAAACAATGCAATAAACGAAATTAACCAATCTAAAACGAAGACAGAAAAAAAACTAAAGCAGAATTGGAAATTACAGCTACAAATAACTGAAATTAACTAAGAAATCTAAACCCCAATCGCTCCATTAGCTCAAGGTCTCTTTGTTCGTCACGTAAAGGCTGGCCTCGAACCCGTAAGCTCAGCAATTCACTGGGGAACTGAATCTGCGGTCGAATCGAGCTCAAATCTGTTCAAGAAGGAAAACCCATTCGAATTCTTCAACTCAGCCTTGTCTGATAGAAACGAAGGTGCGGGAATGATCCAAACACTTCAGGGAACCCCTCTGAATAGCTTGGATTGATGAAGAACTTGACAAAACCGAATTTGAAGCTATCAAATACAAGGCTGCGGAAACCTCTCAACAGCCCTGTTCTTGCCCAATTCCAAGCTGAAAACTCCACAAACTACTCTCCCTAGTGACCTCGAACTTGATCTAATGCAGAAAAAGGGTGGTCGCGCCCCTTCGATTGAAGAACCAGCTGAAAACTGAAGAAGAAACGAAGAAACCTACTGTAGCGGCGGAGACGTGACAAGGGAAGAGTTGGGCAGATTTCTGATTAAATACTTAAGCATGGACGGCTGTGATTGATTTGAGGAAATCCAAAGGCTGATCTTGCTCTGATTGGAGCCAAACTTTGATGATGATGATCTGGGGTCAGGATCTGCCTCGTGGTAGCTCGGATCCTCCAGATTTGCAATGGATGGTCCAGATCAACTTAATCTTTGAACGGACGATCTAGAGCCCTCCAAGCTTGATCCAACGGTTGATTGAGCTCTGATTTGGATGAAACCTTCAGATCTTGATCATAGTGCTTGATCAACCCTAACCCTAGCTCGGATTGCTTCAGATGGTCCCGGATGGCTCAGATCTAGCCGCTCTTGAATCGGACGGCCCGGATTAATTGTAAGCTTGATAATTCGATCCGGTTCCACTTCCGACTCAAGTTTGACCCAATATGACCCAAGTCCATGAACCCTTCATGCCTACAAAAATATATCAAGAATTTAGTGGCCAAATAATCCAATTTAATGCAAATTTGCAATTAAGTCCAAAATAAAGGTAAATTCTAAAACCTAGGGCAATTTCACAATTAAGCAATAAAAACATAGGTCAAACATGGATTTAAGCAATTAGAATAATCAACAAAATGGTATTTATCACCCTCCAAGCTAGGATTTCCCATACCCTGCCTGATCCCCGATCAGGACTTAATCATAATCATCATAATCATCAACCTAAACTAAAATCGGTGTCAACACCAAAACAACAATCAGGGTCAGACTGCATTAACAATCTCCCCCTTTTTATTGTTTGACAATCCGATTTTAAGTTTAGGGATTCTCAATCAATTTCTCAACTTTCAGAATCATAGTGGAATCAAGATCCTCCCCCTACAATATAATCATCCTAAACGTAACCAACCAACACTCTCCCCCTTTGTCGAACACCGAAAACGGTCTAGAGGGGCTGTTAAGTTTAACCATACTCCCCCTCAATCCTAGGGGTATCCCCAAAACCATAAAGATTGAATGTAATTTTGGAACACTTATGACATCATGTGAAAAGATAGATCAAGATATAGCATTCACATGCAGCATATGAACATGGCATCATAAGCATAAGTATGACAATGTAGCAAACATGCAGATAATACTCATGTAAACAGCATAACATCAACAATAAACATACTAAAGTAGGATAAACATGTGAGATAAAGTCAGAGAAGTCAAGGCATAACAAGATGCAAGACATATACATCAAAGTCAAAATACGTGCGGCTCAAGGCCACAACTGACAAGTCATAGGGCATACAGCCCGAAAGACACACAAATCAAATAGTCAAGTACACAGATCACAAGGAGAGGTAACGGACATCCAAACTCAACTGTCAGGGGGGGTCGTCATCCTGCATGAGATCATCCATCGTAGCATCAGCAGATCCTGGTGCAGCACTGCCTGAAGGGGCATCCCCTGGAAATGTATGGAGGCGCCACTCTGTGTACCAAGTCTGCTGCAATGTCTGGACCCCAGAGACAGTGGATTCCATGCCGGTCAATCTGCGATCAATAGATCGGAACTGTGATTGGACCTCCTCGCGGTAAATCTCTCGCAACTGAAAATCATGCTGGACGGTCTGATCCAACTCTGAAATCTGCCAGCGCAGATCCGGCTCGGGCTCATCATAGTAATCACCAGTAGCAGGAGCCTCGTGAGGTGCAGCAGCCTCGGGTGGTGCCTGAAAATGTGGTACTCCCCCAAGTAGGTCACCGAGTCCTCTCCCATCCTTCCAGACCAAGGGCCCATCGCGGTCCCGTAAGATGATGTCGGACTTGGCAAATGCCCGCTGGCCAAGTCTGCAATCCTGTCGGACCATAGGCACTGTCCTGCCCTTGGAGACATCAACACCTACTGACATAAGCCAGTCGGTGATGAGATGACCAAATGACATATAGACTGTGTGGCGACTTGGCTCTCTATAAGATAGAATGGACTGAAAGATGCTTTCCATGATATCAAAGTCCATCTGGCGGTGCATGCCGTAGAGCATAAGGCAATGGTAGGGTCGGATTTCAGTTAAAGGCTTGGAAGTAATTGGGAGGATACAATTTGTGATAATCTTGAATAAGATGTAATCAACAGGAGACAGACGTAGAGCTGCAAAGGTAGGAAAATTAGGACCCAACTCATCAAGCCCGGTGGGGCGAGGATGACCAAAGAAATGCTGATAGATGGAATCGGGGGTAACATTTGCAAAAGGTGGCAATGAAGGATCAGGAAGCTCAGGGTAGATCGAGTACAGATTTGGTGATCATCGACCACCCAAATACTCTGCTAAAAGCTCGTAAGAAAAATCATGATTCCTCTTGGCGACTCGAGTGGTGAACTCGAAGCCTCCTTGAGGTCCCTGCTGAAGGTTGTTGTAAAATTCGGAGACTAGGTCGTAATTGATAGTTCTCTCCAAAGAAAGAAGAAAACTAAGGTTGTAAAACATGACTATCTCCATGACCGATGGACAATGTTCAGTCGGAAAAGGGACATCAATGGATCAGCAGGGTAGAAGCTTAAAGGTGCGGGATTGGAATGCATGCTCACAGGCAACATTTGGGAAGTGAGAGCTTAAGGAAGGCTGAGGCCTTCTGGAGGGCGCAGATGAAGAAGGGGCTTTCCCCTTCGAGCTGCCCTCCGCAGCTTCTTTACCCTTAGATGATTTTCTACAGATTGGAATAGATCATGACACAAGATTAAAGATTGATCAAAAGACAAGAGGTAACCCAAGACCCAATCAGTGAATATAAGATATAACATTTGATCAAAAAGAGTACAATAATGAAATGAGAGAGAGATTTAGTCACAAATGACACAATCAAAAGGTGAAGCATGGAATGATAGGGTCACGGCCAACACAAGAAGGTCACGGCGCAAGATCAAAAATATGGTTAGGCTCAAATACATGATCTATGAACTGAGTCGAAAAGAACACTAACCAACATAAACTTACTTAGGCGCCATGGAGACAGTTCTTGAAGGTTGAAGAAAGAAATCGCGCGGAAGAAGTTCTCGGCGCAGAAGGCTTCAGTGAGACAAACTTGCCAAAAATAGGGAGGAGCTCTTGCGCAGAGGAGACGGTAGTAGAGCATGCACAGGAAGAGAGAAACCGCAAAGAGGCTCACGCGTAAGAGGAAGGGAGATCGCACACGCAGGAGAAAGCTTCGGTGGTAAGGGGTTTTTGGTCGGCTAGGGTTCGGCAATGAGAAGTTTCGAAGGAGTTAATCGGTTGGTGGATCGGTCCACCAACCAGACATTAATGCAATTGAACGGATCACCGTTCGATCTGGAAATGCCCAGACCGATCAGGCTATAGCCTGATCGGACTGGCATGGTCCTGATCGGTTGGGAGACCGATCAGGCAGACTCCTGATCGATCAGGAAGCGAACAGTGGGGTCAGATAATATTCGAGATGCCCTCCTGATCGGTCTCTGATCCGATCACTCTAATGTGCCAGATCGGTCCGAGGACCGATCCAGGCTAGCACAGAAAGGTTGCCCAAAATCTCGCAAAGTCTCTGTGACCCTCCTGATCGATCTGTGGATCGATCAATGCAGGAGGAAGCCAAATCGGTCCGGGGACCGATCAGCCCTAGGCCTGATCGGTCCGGTGACCGATCAGGGTTCCTGATACTCCCTGATACGATCTAAAACATTCAGTTTCAGATTATCAGAATCTTTCCAACGAGATCTGATGAAGTTTATCGAACTTGGACATGATCTCATGACTAAAATCGATCCCTAAACAAAGATCAAAGGTCCTTATAGGTTCAACAATCACTTTGATCCACCCAAATGTAGTCAAACCCAATCAATAATCATTCAAGTAATTTCAACTAAGTTTGTATCAAATTCAAGTTTCCAATCAAGTTTCCTTGATTGAAATGTCCAAGTATGATCATGGAGCCAAATACACATGTGTTATGCATTGGTTTTCCCCATACTTGGTCACCAAAGTGATTTTTATCTTGTCAACTTAATTTCTCAAGGGATGCATTGACATTTTGAGAAATCGAGTTGATCCTATCATCTCACCCCATTTCTAGCAAACAAAAACGTTTTGGTAAACCTTATAGTTTGTGTGAGATGTCCCCAAAGTTACCCAATCGTTTCCCAACAATTTAAAATAATCATGAAGGGTTTTGGATGCATTTTGAAATTCAAGAAGCACGACACATTCCCAACTCCCTTCTTAGGAAACTAAATTCATTTTCGGGGAGTGGTTTAGTCAAAATGTCAGCTAGGTTTGATTTGGACTCTACATGTGTAACGACCCGGAAAATTCTCTTAATATTTCATGAAAATATTGAGCATGTCTAGATAATTTTTCGAGGGACCTAGAAATATTAACTCAAATTTTAACCTAGAAATCCATATTTTCTCATTTAAATTGGGGAAAATAGGCACTAATAGGCCTTATATGAGCTTTCTAGTACCATGATTATTGGTGAATTTTAGGTGAAAATTTATAGAAATATAAAGGGGTTTTAATGAGAAATATTGATATAATTATGGGGGAATTTTTAAGAGATTTTCGAAATAATAGGGAAATAAAAATAAAAATAAAATAGAAAAAAAATAGTGCATGCACCAAGGATTGAACCTTGGACCTCTTGTACAACCATGCATGCTCTAACCAATTCACCTAGCAAGGGAGTGCTATGAGGAAATGAAGTGGATTATGATTAAGGCTTAGGAAAATGAAGAGTCATCAACCATGACTCTTCACTTACCCTCCTTAATGTGCTATAAAGAGGGGGAATGGGAGTTTCTTTCTTCCTTCCATCAATTCCATTTGTCTTCCTCCTCCTCCCTCATCGTAGCCGAAACCCTCAAGAGGGATTCTCCATTGGAAAAAGTTCACCTAAGGCTCCATCTCCAAGATCCAAGGCTTTTACAAGGATACGAAGGCTAGGGGTGGTCAAGAGGCAACAAGATTTCCATCCTTCTCTCAAATCTAAAGTCTATAATCAAGATCAACCAAGGTAAGACTCCCTCACCTGTGGTATAATAGTTCCTTGAATTTTTAGCATAATATAATGTTTGGTTTTAGGTTTTGATGTTGAGAAAACCATGTTTTGGACCCCTATGGTATTCGGCCACCATGAGTTTTGGGTCCATGATGATGTTAAAAATCTTAATTATGCTCTCTAATGTGCTCTCATGATGTTTAGAGAATTAATATAATTTTTGGAAATTTTTGAGGTACCCTAAGACCCTTTGGGGTTTGGGACCATCACAAGGATTTCCATGGCTAGGGTTGGATTTAACTCTTCACTCATGTATCTTGTGTACCCTTATGATACAAGAGGAGGATGAAGGGATTTATGTGAATTTTCACAAGGTCTTGTGACCCTAAGGGTTTCGGCCAAGAAGGGATCTAGGGCAAGGGGTAAGGTTTTCTTCAAGTATGGGTTCCAAAAGCCCCTATGGTAGGGTATGGTTGGTGTTTAATGTTTGATTGGGGATTTTATGGAATTTTTCCATGCACCCATGGCCTTGAAGGGTTTCGGCCAGCCCTAAGAAGGAGGGCTAAAGGTTAGGGAAAACCCTAACCATGAACCTTAATGACTTCCCATGGTCTTATAGGTAATGTATGGTTGTTTCTTTACCTTATGCTATCCTACATGTTAATTGAATGATGGAACCCTTCCTTATAAGTTTCGGCCAAGCAAGGTAAATAGGGTTTGGGGGAAGTTAGGGTTTGAAGAATGATGGTTTATGCTTTATTATGAAGTATATATAAAGGTTCAAGCATGTAGTAGAAATTAAGTTACCTATAACCCTAACCTTAAGCACCATGTTTCATGTTTGTATGTTTATGATTGGATGTCATGCTTAATAGGGTTTATTTATGAATGTCTTATGTCCTATGCCATGTACTTGAATGGTAGGTAGTATGTTTATGGAAGCCCTACCCATGCATGCTTGAGATAGATACCATGTTTATGTATGAAATGCAATGTTTACCTTATGTATCATGATCATGCAAGTTCTATGGATTAGGATAAATGTCTATGCAAACATGTCATGTTCAATGAATATAATGCAATGTTTACCTTATATGCCATGATCATGCAAGCTCTAGGAATAGGAATGATGTTTATATAAGTAGGCTATGTTCTATGAATGAAGATGCATGTTATGTTTATGAATGAAAGTGCATGCTATGTTTTATGAATAAAGATGCATGCCATGTTTATGAATGACAGCACGGTCGATGGTCGACGGTACGACGGTCGTGAGGACCGGTAAATGGGCCGGTAAATGGGCCGGTAGACGGGCCGGGTCGTTACACATGCCATGTTTTATGATTGAGGATGCATGCCATGTTTTATGAATGAAGATGCATGCCATGTTTTATGAATGAAGATGCATGCTATGTTTTATGAATGAAGATGTATGCCATGTCTTATGAATGATGAAGCATGTAAAGAATTTTACTTTATGAATGGGCTTGTACCAGACCGAAGTATGGGTCCAAGGGATGGGCACCTTAAGAACGCCCCGGTTCTGGACTACCGACTATGCTGTCCACGGTTCTGGCACTACCGAAGCTGTGCAACAGGGATGGGCACCTTAAGAACGCCCCGGTTCTAGGACTACCGACTATGCTGTCCTTACCCTAGTAGGTCGGGGCTTGCTACCTCGTATTTACTTAGGGATGCGCGCTTATGATGTATGTATGTGGTACAAGCCGGGGACCCCCAATGATGTTATGATTATGTTTAAGTATTTAAAAGTATGATTTTAAAAGTTAAGCATCCCTATGTATATGCATTAGACTCATGCATTCATTCATGTTATGCATTATGCCATGATAGTAATGTCTTATGCTTATGTCTCATGTCAAGAAATATGCATGATAGTAAACGATTTATGCTTATGGTTATGTTAAGAAGATACCCATATGATATGATAGAAAGCATGCCTATGTTTATGCCATACATGTTAGTTCATTCTTTATGTTTATGTTTATGCCATGTATCATGCATGTTAAGAATGTTTCTTTATGTTTATGTTTATGCCATGTATCATGCATGTTAAGAATGTTTCCTTATGTTTATGTTTATGCCATGTATCATGTCATGTTAAGAACGTTTACTTATGTTTATGGATCATGCCATGCTAGGAATGTTTATTTATGCTTATGTCTATGTCATGTAATAGGCCTTGTTAAGTTGAATTATGTTTATGTTTATGTCATGTATTATGCTATGCTAAGTTGAATTATGTTCATGTTTATGTCATGTATCATGCCATGTAAATTTTAATTATGTTCATGTTATGTCATGTATCATGCCATGTAAGTTTATTTATATTTATGTTCAAGCATAAAGTTATGTTTATGTTTCATGTGCTTATGATCAAGTGATGAATGGTTTTAGTGAGTAGGAAAGAGTGTTACTAAGCATGTGTGCTTATAGTCTTATTTTCTTATACCGCAGATCACGCAAGGGGACTGTAAGGAAGCAGCAGGAGGGCAAGAATGCATGTGTGTGGTAGTGACTTGGCCAAGAAAATAATATGTTTACTCGTCTTATGCTAAAACTTTACCTTTACTACTTATGTGCTTGAATGGTGACTTATGTGACTCTATGACATGATGCTAAGTATGACATGATATGATGCTAAGTATGAAGTTAATATGCCAAGTTCTCATGTCATGATGTTAGGAATGGTAGTAGGTGCATGTAGGTGTAAGTTTAAAGTTATTCCGCTGCCTTATGATGTCTACATGCCCTAAGTATGTTAACGTAACGCCGCTTTATGGAAAAAAAAAGTGGGCGTTACAGGTTGGTATCAGAGCAGTAACCATCTCACTACACACACATCAAGCCCTCTTCCTGCAGCTTCCAAGTAAGTACCTCTTTACATATCTTATAGTAGTAAGCACTGCTAGGATGTTTTATGGTTCTAGAATATGCAAGTATGAATGATGTTATGATGAAAGGTACTTTAGGATATGTAACGATGAATGATATTTTATCTTCTTTTATGAATCAATTATTTGGAATTTAAGGGTAGGAAAAGTGGTTATATATTTTAATCACTAGGGTAGAAGAAACCGAATTGCGTGTGTTGTTCTCTGTATATATTTGCGAATTGAAAAAAAATGGTTCTGTACTGGCTTGGTCGGTTTAGTACTAACTATGTCATTTTTTTTCCAATTCCAAATGTTTCATGAGAACTACACTGAGAGGTGCCACGAGCTGATGGAACGAATAAAGGAAGTTGAGTACAGTCCGACCCGTGGAATTCAAGGCAACATGGGGTTTTTGGATCGGCTGTTCTGGAAACTTGAGCATGAAGGGTTTCCAGTCATGGATGATCATAGGATCGGAGCTCTGCTTCGTTCATTGCCCAATCGGGCGAGGGAGGCTGCTCATCAGATCTGGGGGCAACATGGATGCCGTATTTCATATACGGAATTATGTAGGCAACTTCTTCATCACGTGTTTCTGGAGGATCTGGGGGACACGGAGGAAGATCCTGAGATGTACGAGGAGGACCCCGAGATGTACGAGGAGGACCCCGAGATGTACAAGGAGGACCCCGAGATGTATGAGGAGGATCCTGAGATGTATGAGGAGGACCCCGAGATGCTCGAGATGTTTGAGGAAGACCCGATGAGCGAGGAAGATCTCGAGGTGCTTGAGGAAGATCCTGAGATGCTTGAGATGTTTGAGGAAGACCCCGGGATGTTTGAGGAAGACCCCGAAGTGGCTGAGGAGGTTCCCGAGATAGAGGAAGAGGATCCGATGGAGACGGTAGAAGATCCTGAGGCAGGCCAAGGGGAGATGAACGAGGGAGTGGTAGTTACTGCCATGATGTTCTTTATTATGGGCATGATGGCAGCCCATCTATTTCATTGAGTTTGGTTAGTTTTTGGTGAGCCAATAAGGTCTAAGTTAGTCATAATACAATTTGTCGTGAGTGTGTTTCAACCTTATGTTCATGAACCTGATATTAACAATGAGTTACCAATCGTATAACATAATGGTCTTAAGTTACATAAAGCAAATGATAATAATATGAGAATGTGTACTATAAATAGGACTCACCTATTCTATAATGACCATACAATTGATATAATTCGTAACTCAGGGGGAAAACTGTGAAAGGAGTTTCTTGGAACTAAAAAGGAGACTTACAAGTGCTCCAATCCTTACCCTTCCAGAGTGTAATCAGAGCTTCGACATGTATAGCGATGCCTCCAAACTCGGGCTTGGAGCTGTACTTATGCAGAATGGAAAGGTTATTGCCTACGCCTCTAGACAACTCAAGGAATATGAACAGAATTACCCCACTCATGATCTGGAACTGGCCGCGGTGGTCTTCGCTCTTAAAATATGGAGGCATTATCTATATAGAGCGCAGTGTAAGATCTATACGGACCACCAGAGTCTGCGATATTTCTTCACTCAGAAAGACCTGAATATGAGACAACGTCGATGGCTTGAGTTGGTGAAGGACTATGATTGCGAGATCTTCTACCATCCAGGGAAGGCAAACAGAGTGGCCGATGCACTCAGCCGGAAGTCAAGTGCCACCTTGATGTCCATATCTAAGTTACCCCGACCACTCGAAAGAGAAATTATGAATTTTGGGGTCGAAGTCATCTCTGGACGACTTTCCACCATGACAATATCCCCCACACTATTTGAGGACATATTGGACAAACAAAATGGTGATCTGAGTCTTCAGAAAATAAGACAGGGGATCCTAGAAGGGAAGGGCGATGGTTTTCATATCGCCAAAGGGGGAGTACTCTACCTTAAGGATCGTCTATGTATTCCTAATGATCCGGAGCTTCGAAGGGAAATACTGGCAGAGGCTCACGGAACCCCTTATTCGATGCATCCAGGATCCACTAAGATGTATCAAGATCTGAAGGAGAAGTTTTGGTGGTCAGGAATGAAGAGGGATGTGGATCAGTATGTTAGTACTTGCATGACTTGCCAGCAAGTAAAAGCGGAACAGCAGCGACCCGGAGGAGTTCTGCAGCCACTCGCAATTCCGGAGTGGAAATGGGAAGACATCTCTATGGATTTTATTTCAGGACTTCCCAGGACTATGAATGGATATGATGCAATTTGGGTAATTGTGGACAGGCTGACGAAGTCTGCTCACTTTCTGGCAATCAAGATGACTGATTCAATGGAGCAACTGGCTCAATTATATGTTAAGGAGGTAATCAGACTTCATGGAGTTCCCAAGACCATCATCTCAGATAGGGATGGTCGCTTTACTTCGCATTTCTGGGAGTGTGTTCAGAAGTCTCTTGGCACTAAATTGTGATTTAGCACCGCCTTTCACCCTCAGACTGATGGGCAAACTGAACGGGTGAATCAAGTACTAGAAGACATGTTGCAAGCTTGTGCCTTGGATTTTAAAGGGAGCTGGTGTCGATATCTATGCTTAGCGGAATTCGCTTATAACAATAGCTACCAAGCTACGATTGGAATGGCACCTTATGAAGTGTTGTACGGGAGGAGATGTAGGTCACCTATCAGTTGGTACGAGGGTGGTAAAAAGAAGGAAATGGGGCTCACAACGGATGTTATCGACATCACCACCCGAGCTATACGGAATATTCGACAACGGATAGAAGCTGCTCAGAGCCGGCAGAAGAGTTATGCCGATGTCCGGCGTAGACCACTGGAATTTAATGTTGGAGATTTGGTGTTCCTTAAGGTGGCTCCTATGAAAGGGGTGACAAGATTTGGGAGGAAAGGAAAACTAAGTCCGCGTTATGTGGGGCCGTACCTAATTCTGAAAAGAGTTGGTAAGGTGGCATATGAGCTGGAGCTGCCTTCAGAGATGTCGGTCATTCATAATGTGTTCCACGTGTCAACGCTTAAAAAGGGTATCCCAAATATGGACCGAGTGATCGAGCCACAGACAGTACAAGTGCAAGAGGACCTAAGCTATGAATGCAGACCTATCCAGATCTTGGATCGGGAAGTCAAGAAACTAAGGAGTAAGGAAGTACCCTTAGTCAAGGTTCTATGGCAAAGTCAACGGTTCGAAGAAGCTACCTGGGAACGCGAGGACGAGATGAGTCGCAAGTACCCGGAGCTATTCTAAGTTCGAGGACGAACTTTCACGAGGTATGGGGGATTGTAACGACCCGGAAAATTCTCTTAATATTTCTTGAAAATATTGAACATGTCTAGATAATTTTCCGAGGGACCTAGAAATATTAACTCAAATTTTAACCAAAAAATCCATGTTTTCCATTTAAATTGGGGAAAATAGGCACTAATGGGCCTTATATGGGCTTTCTAGTACCATGATTATTGGTGAATTTTAGGTGAAAATTTATAAATATAAAGGGGTTTATGAGAAATATTACATAATTATGGGGGAATTTTTAAGGGATTTTCGAATAATAGGGAAATAAAAATAAAAAAAATAGAAAAAAATAGTGCATGCACCAAGGATTGAACCTTGGACCTCTTGTACACCATGCATGCTCTAACCAATTCACCTAGCAAGGGAGTGCTATGAGGAAATGAAGTGGATTATGGTTAAGGCTTAGGAAAATGAAGAGTCATCAACCATGACTCTTCACTTACCCTCCTTAATGTGCTATAAAGAGGGGGAATGGGAGTTTCTTTCTTCTTCCATCAATTCCATTTGTCTTCCTCCTCCTCCCTCATCCTAGCCGAAACCCTCAAGAGGATTCTCCCTTGGAAAAGTTCACCTAAGGCTCCATCTCCAGATCCAAGGCTTTTACAAGGATACTAAGGTAGGGGTGGTCAAGAGGCAACAAGATTCCATCCTTCTCTCAAATCTAAGTCTATAATCAAGATCAACCAAGGTAAGACTCCCTCACCTGTGGTATAATAGTTCCTTGAATTTTAGCATAATATAAAGTTTGGTTTTAGGTTTTGATGTTGAGAAAACCATGTTTTGACCCCTATGGTATTCGGCCACCATGAGTTTTGGGTCCATGATGATGTTAAAAATCTTAATTATGCTCTCTAATGTGCTCTCATGATGTTTAGAGAATAAATATAATTTTGGAAATTTTTGGGGTACCCTAAGACCCTTTAGGGTTTGGGACCATCCATAAGGATTTCCATGGCTAGGGTTGGATTTAACTCTTCACTCATGTATCTTGTGTACCCTTATGATACAAGGGGAGGTTGAAGGGATTTATGTGAATTTTCACAAGGTCTTGTGACCCTAAGGTTTCGGCCAAGAAGGGATCTAGGGCAAGGGGTAGGTTTTCTTCAAGTATGGGTTCCAAAGCCCCTATGGTAGGTATGGTTGGTGTTTAATGTTTGATTGGGGATTTATGGAATTTTTCCATGCACCCATGGCCTTGAAGGGTTTCGGCCAGCCCTAAGAAGGAGGGCTAAAGGTTAGGGAAACCCTAACCATGAGCCTAATGACTTCCCATGGTCTTATAGGTAATGTATGGTTGTTCTTTACCTTATGCTATCTTACATGTTAATTGAATGATGGAACCCTTCCTTATAGGTTTCGGCCAAGCAAGGTAAATAGGGTTTGGGGGAAGTTAGGGTTTGAAGAATGATGGTTTATGCTTTATTATGAAGTATATATAAAGGTTCAAGCATGTGGTAGAAATTAAGTTACCTATAACCCTAACCTTAAGCACCATGTTTCATGTTTGTATGTTTATGATTGGATGCCATGCTTAATAGGGTTTATTTATGAATGTCTTATGTCCTATGCCATGTACTTGAATTGGTAGGTAGTATGTTTATGGAGCCTACCCATGCATGCTTGAGATAGATACCATGCTTTATGTATGAAATGCAATGTTTACCTTATGTATCATGATCATGCAAGTTCTATGAAATTAGGATAAATGTCTATGCAAACATGTCATGTTCAATGAATATAATGCAATGTTTACCTTATATGCCATGATCATGCAAGCTCTAGGAATAGGAATGATGTTTATATAAGTAGGCTATGTTCTATGAATGAAGATGCATGTTATGTTTATAAATGAAGATGCATGTTATGTTTATGAATGAAAGTGCATGCTATGTTTTATGAATAAAGATGCATGCCATGTTTATGAATGACGGCACGGTCGATGGTCGACGTTACGACGGTACGACGGTCGTGAGGACCGGTAAATGGGCCGATAGACGAGCCGGGTCGTTACAAATGCCATGTTTTATGAATGAGGATGCATGCCATGTTTTATGAATGAGATGCATGCCATGTTTTATGAATGAAGATGCATGCTATGTTTTATGAATGAAGATGTATGCCATGTCTTATGAATGATGAAGCATGTAAAGTATTTTACTTTATGAATGGGCTTGTACCGGACCGAAGTATGGGTCCAAGGGATGGGCACCTTAAGAACGCCCCGGTTCTGGACTACCGACTATGCTGTCCACGGTTCTGGCACTACCGAAGCTGTGCAACAGGGATGGGCACCTTAAGAACGCCCCGGTTCTGGGACTACCGACTATGCTGTCCTTACCCTAGTAGGTCGGGGCTCGCTACCTCGTATTTACTTAGGGATGCGCGCTTATGATGTATGTATGTGGTACAAGCCGGGGACCCCCAATGATGTTATGATTATGTTTAAGTATTTAAAAGTATGATTTTAAAAGTTAAGCATCCTTATGTATATGCATTAGACTCATGCATTCATTCATGTTATGCATTATGCCATGATAGTAATGTCTTATGCTTATGTCTCATGTCAAGAAATATGCATGATAGTAAACGATTTATGCTTATGGTTATGTTAAGAAGATGCCCATATG